>CAUJLY010000004.1:1200000-1800000 GCA_963281155.1 Rhabditophanes sp. KR3021 | reverse complement strand
AATTAAGGACGTATTCTTATTTAATGCTGGTAGTAGGATTTCCGTTGATATTTATTTTTACATGGAGCTTAAGAACTTGGCTGAGTATTCAAATTGAACTTCAAATGCATCGACCTATATTATTCCAAATTGCTAACAAATACCAAAATATTTGCCTTTAAATTGTTTGGATATGCTACAATATTTTCCTTCAGTTTGTTTGGATATGCTACAATATTTGCTTTTATTTCGAATATCTGAGGATAATAATTAAGTTGATAAAATGCGTAGCTATGAACCTTCTTTGATTAGTAAAGGAAATGCGTGTATTGACAATTGAAGTATTATAATAAACATGCACATATAAATTTGCAATCTTTAAATTCATTTTCAAGATCCATGCTTTCTTTGTTTGTGATAACTTAATTGCGTAAAAATGGGATTTCAATTCAATGCGATAAAAACTAAACGATATAAGTAAATGCATACTGTTGCGTTTTAAAATTAGTAATATAAGTGCATAATAATTACTTAAAAACGACTTCACAACTGAAACCAAAAAGTATAATTAAATTTAAGTTCAACTCTATACCCCAACACTTTCCTCGAAGCGTCAAGTCTAAAAGCATCTCTAAGCAAAAGCACCATTCCAATCTATTTTATTTGTCTGATCAAAATTAAGATCAATTATATTTAACATCAATCAAAAGACAAACCATTTAAAAAAAAATAATATAATCGTTTTCCATTGAATATTAAATTAAAGGAGATTAGATTATGATTTAGAATGGCAATATTTAAAGATTCAAATTTAGGAGAAGAGTCATATTCAAGATGATTGAGAAAAATCGTTGTATTTTTGAAGGCTGCTCTTATACGATTGGGTGGGTTGAGGAAATGATGCTTAACCATTTTCCTTGTCAAAGATGGTTGGATGTGAAAGTTGAACCTGCTACAGAAGCAGGCTTTTTTCCCATCTCTATAGATTCAAAATTAAGTGTGCTGAACGTGGGGTTTCCCCAATGCTCCGACTAATATTCTTGTAAAGACAAGTTAATGAATTTCTAACGAAGTAATTATTTTTTAGATTCCAAACTACAAATGTGCTGTTGATGCCTGGAAAGCAGCCAAGTTAGGAGAACCAGAGGTCTTGGAAAGAATGGGACGTGAAAATCTGAAAATAATGGTTCAAACTGAATCTAACGATTATATGATACTTAAGAAGTATATGAGACTGTACGATTTGCAAGTACCAGACCTTTGTGCGCTATTGGCGACAGAAATACCGAAGAAGATAAAAGCCCAATTTTGATCATCGAAGAAATTCTAGATTTTAAAATAGTTGATGTAATTGACGGTTACTCACTAGAACAAGTTCATGCCGGAGTTGAATTTTGGTCAAATTGCATTGCGTATTTATGTTCGAGAAATTTAAAAATCCTGGCTTATCTCCGACGACTTGGAAAAAATTACCCTTATCGTGGGAGTATGGAATTGAAAACATGAAGAAAAGAGTGGCTGCTCAAAATCCGGGCAAAGTAGCTGACCTGCTAACTAAGGTTTTTGATGTCATGTACAAGGACTACGATTTTGATATCAGTAGATATGCATTAATCACCGAAATTCGTAACTTTATTAATCACCCTTATCAATTTGTAATTTTTTATTCCTATGCTTAGCTGCAATGGAAGTATGGTCACACTGTGATTGCTGGCAAGCCAATTTACTTTTTGACAAGTGTAAGCCTGATACATTGAAGGCTGTAATAGATTGGCAAATCGACAAAAGCGTCACCCTTTGAAGATATTTGTCATATGATGTTTGCTTGTGTTGCAGTACATATTAGACGAGAACATTTTAACAGCGTCTTCAGAAAGTACTTCCACGGAATGAAAGTTGCATTTGATAGAAAAGGAAGAAACCTCCCATTTACGTTTGATCAATTTAAGGTAATGTTTTGTGTATAGATCGTTCTAATTAAGAAATATTTTGTAGCTCGCTTTTACCAAAACCCTTCCCTACATCGTCTCACGCAACTTTTACGCTTTAACCATGTGGATGTCCTCCCCCGCCTGCCAGACTAGCAATGAAGACTCAATCAAACGTACAGCTGAACTGATGGCCCGTCTAACCGCTCTACTTGAAGACGTTTCTACTTCATCCCTTATCATAACATAACAATCTAATACAAAAAATAATTTGATCATAACTTTAAACATCATTCATGATATGATCGTACTCTGGTTATTATCTAGGATCACATGTACATAAAAGATTGTTTTTATATTTGGATCGGTATAAAAGTTTCAATTAGCTTTGTTAATTATCATTTAAATATAAATATATACTAATAATAGTAAGTATTATCAAATATTATTAAATAAAAACTAATATTATGAGTTGGAGAGACCAATTAGTTTACCCTGATTGCAAGTTGAATGCTGGATGGGTTGAGGAGAAAGTTAGGAAGATTTATTCCAATGCGAGGTGGAGTGATGTGGAGATCGAGTCTGTGAGTGAGGAAGGATTTATGGCTCATTTGAGGAGAATGGTTGTTACCTATGAGAATGAGGATCCTTTGGTGCCTCACAATTTTCTGGTTAAGGTGAGTAAAACTCTTTGCGGTTGGTAAACCAAGTTTCAGATTCCTTCTTATAATGTTGATTGGAGTGATAGTGACATTCAAGGTGGTAGTGAATGCGAAGATCAGTGTGGAGCCATAATTATTGCAAATTTGACTGAAGCAGAAAATGATTCCTACCTCATTCTATCAGAGTACAAAGAAAAATACGACCTGGAGATCCCAAGAATCTTTGCAGCCATTGACACAAGAAACATGGCAATTGATGAGAGTCCCTGCCTTGTCATGGAAGAAATACTAGATGTCCATGTAGTCAATGTCGTAGATGGAATGAATCTCGAACAAGTGAAATCAGTCATGGCTTTTATCGTCAAACTTCAAACCTTGTCGATTATCGAAAAACCAGCCAATCCTGGAGTTGCTTATGAAAAATGGGAAAAAATGCCTGTTAAGTTTGAGGAAATAATTTTAGGAATGGTTCGGCAGGCGAAGCGTCGTTTTCCCCGACAAACTTGGACCAATGGCGGAGAGAATTTTCGAGCATTTGTATAAAGATATGAATTGTAGCATGGTTAAAGAACAAGCGGTCCTGGGGAATGGTAAGATAATCACAAATTAGATAATAACTGTAATGCTTATTTATAGATGGATTATCTGTGATTGCTCATAACGATTTGTGGACGTCAAATTTGTTGATGGATAAACACGATAAAAACAAGCTTAAGTGCGTTGTTGATTGGCAAGCTACCAGCTTAGGAACACCAACTGATGATTTGTGTCATGTTTTGTTTGCTTGCATGAGTACGGAAAATAGAAGAAAATATTTTAAGCCTTTACTAAAACATCTTTATGAGGAGTTAGTGAAGTCTGTCAGCAAACATGGAGAACAAATTCCTTTTTCATACGAAGAGTATATCGTAGGTTCAGTTATCTATTAATAATCTATTACGTTATTACTTTATTTGTAGGAATGTTATAAAGCAGCTTTACCAGCAAATATATCCAAAGCTTTTTTTGCTCTATCAATGTGGTCTACATCAAAAGTATGCAAAGACGAAAGTAACAAAATTGTCGATGCCAAAAGCCAAGTCTTGATCAACCGTCTTACATGCTTACTGGAAGATGTGATTAGCGAAGATCTAATCAACATCTAATCATCCATAATAAATATAAACAAATACTACCAAGAATTTGCAATCAAACAACTTAGAATGAGCAAGATGCTATAGTTTTTCATAATCAGTCAGATACACCTTTTGTCAACCTTTGACCGATTGATTTATCTCAAAATTTATGCATGTTCACAATCTTAGTATCTTATCAAATGTTTATTAAGCGACTTATATTAAATGATCATAACTTTTATCTTACACGTTGGTATCATAATTTTGTAATCTTCCTTCCTATGTTGTCCTAAACGACCTACGTATTCATTGAAAATTTAACTCTATAAAATACGTTAAATTTGTATCCTATTTTTTTCAAAGCTTTCTTTCATGGCGGACGCAAGTATATTTTAATGATAAAGATTGATAAATTATCAAATGACTGTTTTTCACTTTACCTTGTACAAGTTATCACCAATCAAGCTCCCTCTCCAACTAAAAGATCAAACTAATGTTTTTTTATACAATCTCAGACATTATTCTTTTGATATCAAATAATAGAGTTGATTAAAAGTCTAAACAAAAACGTTATCTAATCAAATTTTTCATGGCTTTGTATTGGCATGTCGTTACTATAGTTCACTAGTAGTGTTTAATAAATTTTGTATTTCATCTTTTTTAATAAAGCTGTGTGTGTTTTTCAGGATGACTTTTAGAGAAGAGAAGTTGTATGAGCAGTGTCCTATGGATTTAGGATGGATTGAGAATGTTATGATGAAGCATTATCCTGATAATAGATGGAAGAATGCCTCAATCAAGAAGCTCGATCAAGAGGGATTTATGGCTTATTTGAGAAGAATTACTAT
The DNA here is from genome assembly GCA_963281155.1 of Rhabditophanes sp. KR3021. Taxonomy (NCBI): domain Eukaryota; kingdom Metazoa; phylum Nematoda; class Chromadorea; order Rhabditida; family Alloionematidae; genus Rhabditophanes; species Rhabditophanes sp. KR3021. The sequence continues at coordinate 1,795,468 of CAUJLY010000004.1, read as the reverse complement.
TGAATATGATAGAGATATTAACGGTAATATTACTAGTGAGGAAAATTATGATTCTCCAGTTAGTAAAGTTCTTATTAAGGTAACTAACGGTAATGTATTGATAAATATTAACAAATATAAACTACTTAGATACCTAACTTTGTTGGTGCTGGCAAAGCATGGGAGGCATCTGGGTGCGTTTCAGGTGAAAACTTAGTCAAGCAAGCTGATATGATAGTAACAAACATGATGGAAACTGAAAACGACTGTTACAAAATACTTACCAAATACCACGAAGCCTATCAAATCCCGATTCCCAAAATATTTTGTAGTATCGATGGCAGACAAACCACACCCAATGAGGTCCCTGTATTAATCATGGAAGAAATTCAAGATGTCAAGATAGTGGATGTAATTGAAGGCTTTACTTCAAAGCAATTGTATGCAATTATTGATATTGTGATTAGACTACACGCTTTGACGATAATTGAGAAAATTGATAATCCTGCTAGACCAGACGCACGGTGGGAGTCTATTCCAGTCCCGTTTAAATGTATGGTTGATACGGCTATTGATAGCATCATCGAAAAAGACCCAAGCACTATCGCAATTTTGCTAGAAAAAGTTTTTAAAGAATCGTACAAGGATATGGATTGGAGTGCTACAAAAACAGCGTCAATTAAAGAAAAACGTAAATATTTATTAATTAAGTTTTATCAACAAGATTATTAAATTATCTATCATTAACAAGATTAATAATTTTTATCATTCATATTTTCAGCCCAATTTAAGACGCTTAACCATGGAGATTGTTGGCAGACAAATATTTTGATGGATGCGAATGATAATGATAAGATCAAGGGACTGATTGACTGGCAATTAGCTGAAATCACAAATCCATTTGTTGATATATGTCATTTGTTGTTTTCATGTGTTCCTGTGGTCATTAGAAGAAAACAACAATCGGAAATATTTAAATATTATTACAAAAATTTGAAGTTGACTGTTGAGAGTAAAGGAAAGGAAGTTGGATTTAGTTACGAAGAATTAAAGGTAGTCTAAGATTCACTATCTACATATAATAGTTAAAATTAATTCATTTTATAGGAAGTATTTATCGATGCTCTTCCATACAATGTTGGAAGAAATGTCTTTGCCTTAATTATGTGGAGATCTTCACCTCTCTGCAAAACGGGCAAAGATGACGAAGAATTTAGAACAAATGAATTAAATAGCCGTTTAAGTGCAATGCTGGAAGATATTATCGACAATAGTTTTGTTGACAGTTTTTAAGTTACTCAATAATAGAGTTTATCCAAAAATGGTATATTTTTTACCTCTGAAAATAAATTTTATTTTATTCGTCGTTATTATTATTAAACCACAATTTGCCAGTGAAGTTGGTCAAAAGATTCTTCTTATTTGGAAGGATAAGAATAAGATAACTAATTTATTATACTAACAAACACATATATAATACAAATAATACACACAGTGAGTCATAGTATGACGCGTAATCTATCCAACATATTTAAAGCCTTTTTTTACTTTGCAATAAAACTATCCAAACACATTAACTTTTGGCAAGTGTGTTGTACTCATATTTAGTAGAGTAATAATCTATTCAAATTTATTGTGGTAGATTAATTATCCTTGCAAACTTATTGTTGTATAGTGCTTTAGGAAACCAAAACCTTGATTCTGTTTTGACCATCGACATCTTCTTTCGTGATGTACATGGTATTGTGATTACCATCATGACTTCTTTCCAGGAAAATCCATTCTGATTTTTTGATCATGTAATAAACTCGGCAAGTATCAGTGAGAGCGGCAGTGATTTCCATTGAATCGTCCACTGTTACTGTCTTGAAGAAAAAGTGGCTCTTATCAGAATCAGAAGTGGCATGCTTGGACTCAACAATTTTCTTGATTTGTTGGAGGCGTCGTGTAGCAGAAGCTTGGTAGAAGGCAGGGCGATTGGTAGGACAAAATTGTTGGGCAACATCGAAGGCAGTAGCAGCAGATTCTACCATGGTTGAGGGAGCACATTCGATGGCAGTTATGACTTCGATGCCATCGCTAATGCATCCATTGGTGTCGCACTTGGAATTAATAACAGCTTTCATTATAAATGGCTGGTAGAGCAAACTGACACGTTTTTATTAATAAATGCTCACTAAATTTGAATACATCTGACAATTTAAATTTTCTGTTATTTAAAAAAAGACACGTTCAACAACATACATATAATGCTCATCTTAAATTCATATTTCATCATTACTTATTGCAAAGTCAACTCAGAATAACGTATTTGTTTCATCATGGGTGAGTTAGCTCGTCTTGGGTTTAAAGCTCCACTTGCCATCACATCCTCTGAAGCAAAAGGAAATCAAACGCTTGGCATCATTATTAGATGCTAAGCTTTGGGCTGCTGGCGCTGTTAATCAAAATGGAGGACAACCAGCATTTTCTTCTGCTAGTGCAATAACAAGTATCCGCAATGGCTCAGAAGCTGAAATCCAAAGTGCTATCCTGGCTCAACCGACTGTTATCGGGCCAACCAAAACAACCAGCGTCCTGTTGTTTGTAAGAAGACAACCAAAGCAGCAGCTCCAGTAGTAATTGTCAAGCCAGCAACTAGTAAGATCTATGGAAGCGAAAACTTTAAATTTGGACAAGATGTCAAGGACTATGTTCTTGCTGAACTTCAGCGAATGGATCAGGAGGAAGCAAACCATACTGCCCTCAGAGGACCAAATGTACCAATTCAAATCGAAAAGAAGGACAAGAAAGTTTTCGTGAATGAGTAGTTGGAGAAATTAATATCGTGGCTGATTTAAATAAAGCTGGCTTGAAAAAAGTTGGAAAAATATATGGTGGAAAGTAGAATTATTGCTATCTCACACTCAAATATTTGATTAACCGAAAATTGTATTTTGTCTTATAATAGTAAATTTTTAAAATTCATTCCTTTAGTCGCTAATAATAAAATCAATTCAATAAACTCATCTTGTATTTTTTTTAAACTTTAATAGTAGTCTTTAGGGTTATTTCTCTAAGGCCGATAAATAATTCGTTCATATTATTTAAGAATATTTTATACTCTTTTAAATAACACCGCATTCAACTTAAAATTAATTCAGTAATAAATACCGCAGGAAAGAATTCCACTTTGTTCAACACCAAAGTACGTTCTAGAATAGTGCTATGATAACTAGTTTTCAACAAAGAACTCTGCATCAAACTCAAAATAGTTGAGGATAAATTGCAGCGCAAAGGAATAGAAGCACTATGATATTAAATCAAAATTCATAAAATTCCTGCGAATCTACAATAACGCGAAAGGACATACATGTAAAACGAGGATGAGCCACGTGGAATGAATGGTTGAATTTAAAAAATGATATTCTGAAATGTGTTCGAACCTCTTCTAAATTCATATTTAAATTTTACTATCATGCAAAGTTCACACATTTTTCTAACCTTAGTTTCATAAATTGGGTTACTAAAAGTCTGAAACATACAGTAAATATTTAGATATGTATTGGTTAGCACAATGGACAATAACGGCAAATCGAAAAGGTAGTTAACTTTGCAATCTCTTTTCAGACTGTAAATTCTGTTTTATAAGAGATATTCCTAATCTTGTTCCAAAGTTGTGTAACAGAATTAGAATAATGAGCATTTATTTACCTTTATTTTATCTTAATCATCAACTTTTATATAAATACACAGTAGATTAATTTACAGCAATAAAATATTATCTTTGACACTTATTGTGTAGCTAATTAATCGTAAACTAAATTGATGTATAAAAACAATGTAATGTTTGTTATGCAAAAAGCTTACACCACTACGGATTCCCAGGACGTCTCCGATCCAAGTACTAAGGTAGCTCGAAGTTGATTCACTTCTCAGATCGAACGGGATGAGGTGCTTTCAACATGATATGAGCGTAAGCGGTAATGCATATCAACAAAATCTATTTAAAATAAAGAGACTTTTGGGTACGCCAGCTCGAATGGGTTACCATCAATAGTATGCAAGTCATCGACCAACACACATTTTTAGTGTCAAAAGACTTCATTCAATGGAAATTTAAAATATTTGATTATTAAACAACATATAATATACAACTATATTTGCCATCAAAAATGAAAACAATATTTAAAATATAATATGTGATTAGTACAAATATTTAATGTTATTTAGATTCATATCATCCAACTTATTAAAGTCAAATGTTATGGTTACACTTGTATTGCAATCATAATATTTCAGAGACTGCTGTGAATAATAAGTGCTATAACTTTTTCAGAATACCCCCTATATCCCCTCTCTATTTTGGAGGTTCTCCTTGTTGATGTAAACGTTCTTGAGTTGCTTGCTATATAATGATCATCACTATGATGAAACCCCCGAGACATCATAGCATTCAAATGATATTCACCATTAAACGCTCTATAATTTGCTTGTAATTGAGAAATAATGATTGCCGGCTTATATTTATTCACAAAATTGGAATCTAATCCAATATCATTAAAAGCGATTACTTGTGAAATATCGTCAGAAGAGATTCCAATAAATATGCTCGTATACGTGGTATATTACTCACACAACAAATAAGATAATGATATTTGTAAATTGTTACACTAATTTGAAAGAAATAATTTTTGAATCATATTTTATTATAGAAATGCACATAAAATTTAGTTTTCAATTTTGGATTCATTTATAAATTATTCTTTTAATGGTGCCGGTGGTTTATCGTCTGTATATGCTGGTGGAGCTTCCATAGCAACTGGTTGCGGTAGATTAATTTTTGGTCCAGCAATAAATACTGGAAAACAAAAAGCTCCTTTCTTGTTTGATTTTCCATCTTTTCCTCCATATGCAGTAATGCTGATCTTATACAATACTTTGATATTAATATTGCCATCAAGAGTCGGTGTTAATGAAAGTAATGGAATTGAAGTTGTAAATATTTGTGCGTCATTTTTCTTAATTTGAACAGCAATTTCTGTATGTGAAAGACAATCTTGACTATCTTTTGAATGATGTTCAGCCTCAAAATGGTAAACTCTTATTAATTTAGCTTTAAAATGGGCAATGTCAAAGGAAGACATGTTTGTAACTTTAACTGAATAATCAATTGCTTCATTTAAACAAAAAGCATTCCTAAATAATTGAACTTCAAAAGCAATTTTCTTCGAACCAGATGAAAAGAAGTCAAAAGTTGATGAAATATTAACAATTCCAGCAACGGGCAATGGTCTTGACATATACATATGATTTAAAGCAGGTGAAAATAATGGTACGACAGAAAAACATTCCCTATATTTCTTATCAAAAGACCATGGAATATCCGCATGTGCATGTATGTTATATCTAATTTCCCCATGACAAGCTTTAAAACTATAAGGCCAATCTGCGGGAATTTGGATATTAAAAGGAACTTCATACGAGCCAGGTTCTAGTTCTTGATTTGGAAACAAACACATTTCACCAGCTTTAAAATCAACTCTTGAACTATAATATTTGGTTTGTGTAGTTGTACCATATGTACGAGTAACAACATTATAGCCTGTCACAGTTTGATTGCTTGAAAATAGAACTCTTGATGATCCTTTAAGACATAAACTCAAATGATTAAATTTTTGTTTCTTGTCTAATGTTAGAATAAAGGTTCCAGATATATAATTTCCGGGATAAAAAACCATACTTCCGCCTCGATCTAATCTGTATGATCCTTTCATTATGAATAGTTCTGAAAATATAATGTTGTCAATTAAGTAGATAAATTGTCCACGAATTGTAATAACACTAATAACGTTTTTAAATAAAAGTGTGATTGCTATCATTTATTTCCAAATCGTGTCCTCAATGATAAGTCAAAATTATGAAATATTATACTTTTCAAGAGTGCACAGAATATCCATAAATGGCTATACTGTTAGTAGAAAGCAATCCATGTGCAAAATAACTTATATTGCACCTTAATAATCTCTGAAAATTAATATAGACCCAATCATATTTTTGCTTAATAATTTATGGACATACTATGAATACCCTTTAGCATATCTTCTGGAAAAATAAGATAGATATTTAAAAACATCAGTTTTATCTTTTAATCAAACAAAATAATGAATGCTTGTGTGGGTATAATTGATTTTATCACATAAAACATATTATCAATCGTTTTTGTAAAAGCAAATACAAAAATATGTTACCTCAAAGATAAAAGGGCTCGTGAGAATTAATAAAAACGAGATAATGATGTATTTCAAAATTATAGCTTTACTACAGATATTTAAAAGGTAGCTTTCAATAAAAGTATGATATGCAGATGGAACTTTCTTTAAATAATTAAAATGCAATTCAATCACTTAGAAAATGTTTATATTTTAAATAGAATTTTGTATATGTGCATTACAATTTTTCTTAAATCCTCATAATTATTCTTTCAAATGTCTTTAAAAGAATATGATCCATTTGGCTTGACATTTAATAAATTTGATTCGTATACCTAAATAAATACCTGATTTGTTTTAAACACCAATTTAAAATATGCTATTCAAAGTTCAAGCATATTATAATATTTGAAAAATAAAATATAATTGCCATAGCAATTTATATTATTATTTGCGTACAATATTTTAAAATTTGATGACTAAAGATGGTATTAAAATGATATTATGCGCTATTATTATCATTGGGTAATATCATTATCAAAATGGTAATAAAAATTGTGCGTGTGAAAGCGCTTAATTACATTAAAATGTTTTGAATTAGATATAAGATAAATGTCTTTTGTTTAAACTAAGAAATTGTACAGTTGATATTAAGTAATTTTTATTAAAGATTAAAAAGCAGTACCTCCACTACTAGAGAAAACAACACTAATAGCGATAAATTTAAGGATATTTAATATCAGCATTATAAAATGATTCTCGTTTTATCAATTTTAGGTATATTTCCCAATTTGTAGCACCAACGAAGTGAATACAAGTCAAACATTTTCTGTAGTAATCTTGTTTAATTACTAAATGTCTGAATTCGGGTTTTCTTTCTTGGCAGACGCAAGGAAATTCTGGGTCTACTGCATAGTCATTTGCAACACACTTGAATGATTTATATTCTTGAAGCATTTGATCGAAATGAGATGAACTCAAGATGCCATATTTGGAACGGTCCCAGTAGTCGTAAGTTTTCTTGTATGTCTTGCATTCAATTATTAACATTTTCAAAGACGGTGGAAAGGTAAATTTTTTCATTTGAGGGCAGAAGATCTTGAGGACCATTAAATGCTTGAAATGCTCAAAGTAATCATCACAATAAAAACTATAGAGTCTTGGAAAATGATATTCCAGACTCAACTCCTTCAGATTTGGATAGCTTTTTGCTAAATTACCAGGAATTTTATTGAACGGAACATCCCAACTGTGTAATTTCAAAACTTCTATTTTATTGACCATCCGATACAAGGTATAGTTCAAAACCTGGACCATTTCTTCGATAACAGGTACCATAGTTCCTAATGTTATTTCGAAATACTTTAAATCAGCCATAACTCCCAACTTTGATAATACGTTATCCAGCATCCCATCTTTATAATCTTTTGTACACGGAGGTTGGTATTGTAAAACTAAGGCATGGCAATGTTTCAGAAAGTCAATTGGTTTCTCAGAAGCATAATCTATAAAGCAGGAGCATTCAAATACTACTTTTTTTGGTATAATTAATGGGTCTAATCTTGTAAGGGTCCAAGTAAGTTCTCTGTCAGGTACAAACCAAAACTTGAAATTTTCAAGCATTCCTATTGTTTTGAAGGAACATAAAAAGTCCTCTCTCAAGGGCATAAAACGCACATCCATTATAACAAAATGCAGCTCCATTAATTCGAAGTTAGATTTGCTAATTACATCAGCTAAGGCACGATACTTTGGGAGAAATTTTGACGTTTGAGTTACCTGTTGGGTTAATTTGATAAAATACTTTTCTAGACACGGGAAGTTCTTTTTAATCTGGATTTCTTCCTTTTCTGCGTTGGCATACAAGTTTAGACCAAGATCCGGATTATTCAATTTTACATGAATACTGGTGATTCTCTTGGAATGCAAACGACACAATAAACTTCCCACATTTGTTCGTGGTATTCTCGACAAAACTGTTTTGATGGCTTTTGGTTCATAAACAATTTGGGTGAGATTAAAAGCTTTCTTAAAAAATAAATTTAGCAAAACGCAGAGATCCTTTCCTTGCGTCAAATTGACTAAATGATTATGATAGAGTATAATACTAAACTTAAATCTAAATAGTCCACTTAATACACCATTTGGCATATTATTAATGATATGTTTAAGTTCTTTCTTATCACTGAATTGCAGATCCAAGAAGCACCCGGAGAAATTATGCTTCTTGATTTCAAAAGAGGTCTTAAATTGTTGCCCATCGACTGATGATATTGATAAATCACGACTGTATATTTGTAATTTACTGACAGCATTGTATTGTTTCACACTTGTTTTAGAAAATTTATTAATAGTATCTATATCTTGAAATGCCTTTTGAAAAATATGATCTTGGCACAAAGCAAGATCCATCGGACTGTTTTTGTATTTATCCATGTGAATAAGAATATTCTTGATTTCGTAGGATTGGAATAAGTATAGATTTTTAAATTTGACAATGTATGCACTTTGAAACTCTATATTAGATTACAATGTCTTGTACCAAACAAGCCTATTTACAATCATTTTTGTTGTGTGCTATAAAAGTAAAAATCAATAGTAAGTAAATGGCTAATGTTGCGCAGGTCCAAGTGTTTCGCTAACATATTTTGCGATGGCCACGCATTTAGTAGACATTGCTTTTGAAGATGCCCACAAAATTGTAGCATCACTTTTTGCTTGATAAGCTTGACCAGTTGGTACAAGTAATGCGTCCTAAAGAAAGTACATATCCTCGTTTTATGAACAAAATGGAATAGTTCAAGATTCAGCAATATGAATATAAATAGTTTACTTTCCTAATCTATAGATGGTATATACGTAATAATTATAAATTTATGCAATGGCACTATAATACAGAGGTATATTATTATTTCCAAACAAATCCTTATTGATAATACAAATAGACAATTAAAAAGTTTTTATAAATGTTTAAAGAGAATTATTTTATTTTCATATGTTATCAACATTAATTTACTTATCATTTAAATTGTAGGGAAACTTTTGAAATTACACTTTACTTCTTTTTCTGAGGAACGGCGGCAACTTGTCTTCCACTGTTCAAGCCAGAATATTGATATTTTGCTTTCTTTTCGGAGGGTTTCAAAATTTGGAATGAGCACATTAAAGTTCCGTCGACACTCATCATTCCTCCGGCATTATCGAATTCGCCGCAATAGTTTGGCGCCGAAAACAAAGTTACTAGGGAGCGTTTGGCGAAAAATTCGTATCCGTCTTCTACAACTTGATGAGCCCTGCAAATATACGAGGTTAATAACTTTCATTAAATATGAATATGTTCATATTTTTGAGTACTTACCTGCAGATTAAGTCTAGATCGTGACGTGCCAAGAATTTCGTTACTATATCCGGTCCAAAGGTGAAGGACACTCCACGATCGTTTTCACCCCACCCAGTAACGTCCTTATCCGGATCTGACCACAAGAGATCGCAAAGTAGACCAGTGTCAGGAACATCAGTTGGTCTCATGATTCGTCTAATTTGTTCCATGTTTTGAAGGTCAGGTGAGAGGCCGCCGTGGCAGCAAAAGATTTTTTCGTCGATCAAGGCAGCAATTGGTAGACAATTAAAACAATCTGTGAACGTTTTCCAAAGCTTGATGCTGTAACGACGTTTACCTACAAAGTTTCATAAATAACGGAAAGTCAATCAAATTTGGTAACTAATGTCAAAGGCAATATGACTTTGAAAGTAATGACAAATATTTCACCATATAATCTCAATATCATGGGAATGTTTCCACTATGAATTGAACAAACTTACATTCATCGTAAAATCCGTATATCCTGTTGATACTAGCGCATTCATGATTTCCCCTGAGAAGGAAGAAATTTTCAGGATACTTGATCTTATAGGCTAACAACAAACAGATGGTTTCCAGAGAACTTTTGCCTCTGTCCACATAGTCACCTAAAAATAGGTAGTTGGCCTCAGGAGGGAAACCACCATACTCGAACAGACGCAATAAGTCGTTATACTGCCCCTAAAAACATTTCCATCATTAATAAAGTATACATAAATATCACTTTTTGAGTAATTTTTAAAATAACACACTTTAGCGTCTTTTCTAGTGGGCACTGCTGAACCAAAAGTAGTAATATCAAAACTAATCTAAAACAATAATAACTATCACCCAAATGAGGTGCATAAATGGCTTCATCTACTTCGAATGTCCCACTTAAGAGCAAGTAAAATCTAAGCCATCCTGTCGAATAAATAGAATGCTGGTCCAAGCGGCCAGATATTAAAGAAAGTTTTGTGCCAAAGCAACTCAAACTGACTAATTTTTATCGGATTTTGTATTAATTTAATAAAACGCCTAAATAACTTCACTTCAGTAGTAGGTAAAGTATTTGAACCACCCAAAAGAATATAGTCAAGCCAATATTTTTGATTTTTCTATTTAAACTAACGTGAATGTCTCCGGCAATTTTAATGCTTCTAAAAATAGATAACAATGAATTAATAACAAAAATAAGATTAACTTACGCTTCTAGCTCTAACAGAATAGGCTGTGACAAAAAAATTTCTCTAGACTTAAAGCAAAGTGCTTTAATTTCTGCTTCAGACATTGTCACTTGTTTTCCTGGTCTTGATCCTCTCACTAAAAGACAGTACAATTAAAAAATGAATGAGTCAGAGGTAATTGATTAGGTTCTTTAGCAATTACATCCCAGAAAGCTTTCAATTGTTGCGTACTTACCTTCAAGAAGCCTTGTGATTAAATGGTCCACATTAAGCTCATTTTCTGATGCCATTTTTATTGACTGACCTTCTAACTAATTTCAATTCTAACGACAACAGGAGAGAATGCCTATAAAAATTCACCATTAATATTCCGCACTTAAATTTCATACAAAAAAGGGATTAAAAACGCAATATCCTCATCAATTGCACGTATCCAAATGACGTCAATTAAAAAGCAAACGACACAAAATGTGATGCAGCAAAAGATTTTTCGATTGAAGATACGAAGTTCCAAGTGACTAGACTTGTTCATTCTCACCGAGAATACCGATACACTACCACCAATACTATAAGTATACAAAAAAGGGATGTTGTAAAATGATGGGACAGGAAAAACTTTTTGTGTTCTTTGACATAACAATTAAGCCATTTCTGCTATGTTTGTGGCAAACCTGTTATTTTCCTATAGCAATAACAAGAAATAGTCGAAGATTAATATGGCTTGTTATGTAACAAACATAATAATTAAGAGTATTTTGAGTAGGCCTATTCTTGTAATCATTTATTTGAACAAAAAATCTTTTTAAATGAAACAGAATTTCTAATTAAGATGTGCTGCAATTGGAAGATAGTCAATTTGTGGCAAAAAGGAAGAAAGTCGGGGACACCATTAATATGATGTTTGTTTGAATAAACGTATCACAATAGTCAAGTAATAACTTTCAAAGTAGTTTAATAAATATCCTCAATAACTGTAGATATAACATTTAGAAATTGATGTAGATTTAACATTCAATATTTAGAACGTCAAAATAAAACAAAATAAAAGTGAGTTTATAACGTCAAAATATCGTACATTATGGTAGGTAAAAGAAGTCGTCGTAATTATCACAAATTCATATAACTAGTGAACGCTATAAGGTGATTAATATTTATGAAGGTATTGCATATACTAAAAGTAGACGAGACTATTTTTGACTGTCCCAAGATTCTCCCGATTTGTATTGAAAGTTAGTGGAAAATGTATAGTCTATATAGTATAATATAAAAATGTAGATGTGAAAGTGCATAAAATTACATTTGAAAAGTGGTATGAGTGATGCTTTAGAAGACACAACCAAAAAAAGAAGAAGATATAAACGATTATATAAACGATAATAATAAGTGTGTGATGACGATCTTTATGGGATCGGTATTGTTTATGACTAATTAGGATGAAATGAGTAGGTGGCTTTGCGATACGTATAAATATAAGTTTATTCTGAACTTTTTTATCTCGTCTGTTCCAATAAACATGATTTAAATATAATTTAAAATGATTGAGTTTTGATGGTGTGTAAACAGAAGATGTATGTGTGTAAGTTTGAGGAAAATATTGAAGAATTATATATTTCTATATATTTCTGTATAATTTAGTTTAGTGTGGCAAAAAGAGATGTAGACTAAATATTGTTTTTTGTTTGATGTTATGATTTTTTTCGCCTCAAATAACACATTGTTATTGGTGTATAAAAATTATACATAAAGGTTTAAATAGTGAAGCTTAGCATTTGCAGCTTATCGTCCTGGCGTGCTTCAAACTGAAGATATAAAATCGAGTTGTTGGGGCAAATTGAGGACTCAAAAAAGCGTGTATGTGTGGACGATGACATAACTTCATCACCAGTAAATAGTAAAACATTTTTATAAATCTAACACAAGGAAACAATTTGAAAGTTGAGGTCTATACGCGCCTGTCCGATACAAATGGAGAATTGCATAGAAGAAGAAAAATAACACAATAAATATGTATACACATATAGATAGAGACATACTACTTAGGACATGAGGAATTGATATTGTCAATAAGAAATATAGGAAAGAAGCAAATCGTTTTACACTCTCGTCAAAAGGATAAATAAAATAATACATATGTATATTTTAAACATATAGAGAACCCGGCAACATTTTGTTTTTTGCCGTGGCTGGCCTTTTTGTTTGTTAAACTTTTTGACGGCACCCCACATTCACCACATTCGATCAATACAAATGAGATAATAAAAAAGAGAGAGGTAGGAGAGAAACCTTTTCTTTAATTTTTATTTATTTATACATAATTTCTGAACAATGAATATACACAAATAATTCTCCATTCTTGTGCATCCTTTGCATTGCCAAACACACCACATTCTTTGCAAATATAGTATTATTAATATTTACAATATTTAGTATTATAATATTATTAATTTAAAATACTCCATATATAAAAAAGACTTTACAAAAATTGGAATTGAATCAAATAGTATATCAAGAAATCAGTACAATGATTAAAATATACAAATAGTACAAATAAAATGTGTCAATCGCTTGAGAACATTAGGTGTTTTGTGAAAGAACAACCAAAATTAAAAATGTATAGGTGTACGCATTTATCCATATTATACATGTAACTAAATTGTGTGGTTATATAGATTACGCCAATGTCAAATTATCACTAAAGATCATACTATCCGATTATTAGACGATATACAAAGGAACTTATATTAGATATATTTTGCTGTGTTATTATAGGTATATTTTGACGTAACAAGGTTAGGACTGTTCCTCGTAGTATAGGAGATGGTGCTTTCTTTTATGTACAGTAATGTTAAAGAGTGTAGACTATACAATTTTCGATTAGGTTACTTTAGTTGCATTTCAAGTTAGATCGCATAGGTGTATGTGTATATTGTGTAGTAGAGGTTCATTGATACAACAAAACAGCAGGACAAAAGGAAGAAGGTTAAAGTGTGGTAATGGTGTATGTATAAGAGAGAATATGTACAATTTATTTGATTCAATTAAAAGTTGTCTGATCGGAGAGTCCAATGACGGCACATGAAATTGGTATGTCTTGTCCAAGAGTTGCCATATATGCCGATCCTGCCATCGTTGGAGGTGACAAGTTTAGAGCAGTTATGTTGTGAAGGGCCACTGCCCGCCCTACAAACGACAACACATCAATGGGCTCGTCCCACAAAATTGTTTTTTGGGTCAGAGAAGAATTTAGATTGATGGCATCTAAGATGATCGGAACCTCACGTATCACTAATACCTCTCCGATTCTACTGCAATTTGAGGAAATGTCTCCGTATTTATGAACCGCCAACAACAAAGTATCTGTCGAATTTTCAAACCTTGAAGCCAACATTTGTGACAAGACAGATTGAACGTGAATTTCGGTAGCTTTGTCAGTTTTTGTAGAAGAAACCAACACCTTTGCTACCTTTAAATCAGCAAAGGCGGAAGGTGATTTGATGAAGTTTTCAATTCCTCCATTATCATTAAGTGTCGTCTTGTTGTCTTTGTCTTCATTAGCTAAGAATGAACTTAGTGAGGTACAAGCAGCCACTGACACACAAGGCGCAGAGTGATAATTCTGCGCTCTTATGTATCCTGGTTTGCATTGACAGGACGCGTAACAAGAAGGTGAGCAAATGGGTTTTTGCGGTTGACCACAATACTCCGGGCATTGGCTTCCACACTCCTTAAACTCAGCAAATGGGTCATTGCATTGGCTATTTCCTATATGAAGTTTGAAGGAAGGACAAGTGTCCATGGTCACACACTTTGAAATCTGCCAATTAACAGCATCTTCAAAGATAAATCCATTCTTACAGAAGCACCCAGCTACACAGGGTGCACAATCTTTAGGTGACAAATTATTACAACCCATGGGACAAGAGGTAGCACATACTCGATATTCTTTAAGTGGATCAGCACATCTTGTTGACAGACGACCACCAAGCGGCCCAATCAACACTGAATCAGAGGGTGAGAAGGGAGTAGGTGGAGGGGTTGCGGCTGGACAAAATTCGCGGGAAATACAACTGGAAAGAGGATCAGTGTGATCAAGGAGAACAAATGGTTGTTTACAGGTGCATCCAGGCTGGCCTAAAACAAACAAATTATGATGCATTAGTTGAATCTGTCTTGAAGGTACACCCTGTTTTAGGGACATCTCTCTAGAAGAGACAAGTAAAAGTCTTTGCTTAGTTTTAGTGTTAAATTCCATTTTTTAATTTGAGTTTTAGGGACATTCTGCAAGAGACACTTTGTCGAATTTTTAATGTAAATTTATCTGTCATTAAGGGGCACAATAAAAATTTGCTTATTATGGCAATTTTTGTTATAACTTTGATATTAAAAACTAATTGATGTCAGCAAAATAGGTTTTATTGTTAATGTTGTTTCTTATTCAAAAGAGTGTACCAACCTTTAGAATACTTGCAAATAAGTTTAGTTTTTTTAATTTTTGATCGCACGCAAACATTTATGGCTGTTTTATTTTAATTAATAAAAATGTGGTAAAAAATAGCATTTTTATGCTTATAAATGAAACATTTCAGTTTTAAGGACAGAGTTTCGGTCTTGTGGGTGTCTCTTATAGACAATTAAATAAACAAAGCATACTAAAGAGATTTACACGTTTTTGTGTATCTTAGAGATGATTAAATATTTGAGTAACTTACAGTTTCTTTGGTCGCATGGAATACCTTGCGATTGTTCTGTTGTGCAGGAAGGATTACAGCGAAGGGAGCCTCCGCAACTTGTCCAAACTCGCCTCGGGTCTCTGGCGCAAAATTCGAGGGAGGCAGGGGAGTGTGGGATGTTTTGGCCGTTATATTGTTGGAACTGTTGATTAAATTGAGAGTTTTGGTTAAATGGGGAGTTTTGATTAAATTGAGAGTTTTGATTAAATTGAGAATTTTGATTAAATTGGTTAACTTGCGGATTTTGATTAAATGGGGAGTTTTGATTACCTTGTGAGTTTTGATTAAACTGTGAATTTTGATTAAACTGAGAGTTTTGATTAAACTGGTTATTGTATGGAGTAATAATTTTAGCTCTATTCATAAACCCCATTGGTAAATTGTTACATTGCGAGACAAGTAAACATTCTGAATCCGGATCACTGAGATCCTTCAAAATATATGGAACTCGACAGTAACAACCTGAAATACAGTCATATGCTACATTTATAAAATAAAAACGTACCGGCTACACACTGATTTTGGCATTGTGGATTAAGATTGCCACACGCTATAGGGCATGAAGATCCGCATGCCTGGAATTATTAGTGTATTGATTATATTTTTGAATTTTAGTGCTTATTAGTCGAAGAATCACTATTCTAAATGGCGTTGAGACCTTATACATTTGAACATTAGCTGAAAACTACTATACTTTGGCGATATTATGATCAAATAAAGCTTTATTGGCATTATTTCCTTATTTTAGTGCAACAACATCACGTCATATTTGGCGTTATTACCTATTATGACTGAAAAAGAAAAAAGAGAACTATTGTTTCTGATTTGAGTGATCAGCTAGTAAGAAAGGTATTTTTGGAAGAAAAGCCACCAAGTAAAACATCTAGGAATGAAAAGAGTTTGACTTTGGTGGAAGTGTGTCTTTTGTAGAGGATGGTAAGTTTAGAAGTCTTTTATGGTATAATTGATCTGTTTTAGAACAACCTGAAGTATTCCTACCTTCGCTTAATCACCACAAATAGAGGAAAATATTGAAAATAGAAGGGAAACTTGTCAATTGATTGATAGAGGACTGAACTGGTACTCTGATAAGAAATGTTTCAAAAGCTACCGAAAGACCATTTGTTTAAGACAGGAAATAAAGGCTTTGTTTTATGAAAAGCTTGACTTATCTGATTCTTTCTCCACGGCTAGTGGCAGATTCAAGAAGTGACGAAGACTGGGCTGACAATTAAAACGGTGTCAATGTTTTTATTTGGTAATCCTAATCAGAGCCTTCAAACCTCAAACGCGGATTCTGGCAACTCTTCCGTTGAAGAGGTTCTCAAAGCAAACTTGCAACTTAATAAAGAGGTAGCTGATCTCATCATCAACGAGTTTGTGTTTACTTCTCATTTTTCGTATTTATAAATTTAATAAATCATGTTGTTAGTGGTATGCCTAATTATAATAAAACACATCCTATTATGCTTATATATTTGTTGGTTAGCATTTTTGTTACCTGGAAATTTTTGAGAGGATCAGCACACTGTCCATTCAGGACTCTTCCAGGAATTGAGGTGATCGAAGGTTGTTGTTGAGGATTATTTGTCTGGCGCGGAGGAATGCTAATCTGTTGTTGACCTTGTGAAAGAAGCGGACATTGAGATGGAAGAATACACTTTGAATTTGTTGGATCAACACCATTTTCTACGATATATGGGACTTTGCAAAAACAACCCTGTGCGCATCTGTTAGAGTTGCAACTGGTCATTCTGTTGGCACAGGAAATCGGGCAAGTGGATCCACACACATGGAATTCTCGCCTTGGATCCTGGCATTTTTGAGATGCAAATGGAGAGAATTGAAATGGTTGAGGAGCATTATTTAAGATCGATTCCTGAGAAGGCGATTGACCCATCATACTGGAAAAGCACTGGTTTGCCTGAACACAAGGTGAATTAGGTAACTCATTTGTTCTTATAAAGCCAGGCATACAGTGACAACCAGGAATACCTATAGAAAATGTTGAATAAAATCAAAAAACACCAACTTACAGTCATTTCCCGTAATACAGTCTTGCTCAAGTGGACTCATGCAATTAGGTTGACAATTCGACAAACAAGGAACAAAGTGTTCATTAAATCCGCACTCCGCTACGAACCCTCTGTAAACGTCATGTCTTTGTGGAGATCTCCTGACGCTTTGAATTCTGGAAGAGTTATAAACAATGGCTGGCCTTGGAATGGAATCACAATTGAGGACATCATCAAAGTATGATCTAATTCCTTCCACTTTTTTCCCGTAACCATTGACACACCAACACTCATTTACTCCAGCTTTACATTGCTTTGCTCTATATAGAGCTCCGTCGTCAACGCATTTAGGAATGTAAACTCCATATATGTCGGTATTAGCAAGCTCATGCAACGTTTGCCGACGCTTTTGTTTGCAAGCTGTAAAAGAAAAAGAGAAGTCGTTATTAGTAAACTATTAAAATGGTCTTAGTGCAATTATTTTAGACTTAACTGCAATTTAGACACACTTACATAAACAACATTTGCCTTCCGCACAGATTTCATCGCTAAATATGCAATCGCTGTTTTGTTTACATAGTCGAAGCCAAGATGAGCCGTCAGGGCATTTAGAATCTGATTGGGCTTTTGATTTAGTTTCTGATTTAGAATCCGACTGGGAGTTTGGTATACTTGATTTTGGTATTTCTTTTTTTTGAGCTGAATCAGCTGGGATTGTAAAATTGATAGATTCGTCCACAGAATCAGAAGTACTGATGGATGTTTTGGCAGGAGCTTCTGTAGATGTGATAGTTTCGGCATTTGGACAGCAAAACTTAGCTTGACAAATTTCGCCATGAAAACAATCAGAATCTTGCTTACATGGATAATAAGAAAATCTGTTAAAATTGTCGCAATTTCTACATGTGTTTTGTAGCTCACATATACGTTTACTAGTAGTAAGTGGCAAGAATGCCAATAAAGCAAACAAATGAAACTTCATTTATCGACAAAATATTCGATCAAAATATTTAGACAGTTACAAAGAAGTTGTGTTGAATCTAAAATAAAATGAAAAGATCTAAAAATAGTAGCTACAACCCACCGCTTAACAATACATTTGCCTGAATAAGAAGTTTATACCGACGGTGGAAAAAAAAGTTCAAGGATATTAAGAGGGAGTAAGAAAAGTCAAAACACGTTTGTTAGACAACAAATAAATGTTTACAATCAACTAGTGTAAACGTTTTCATGATGACTGGAGCATTATATAGCATCATAGAAAGGCGCAGATCAAGACCTTGAATGGTAATATAAAAGTCAATCGTTTATATACAAAGGACAATTGAGATTTTTTGGTATCCTTTTGATCATAAAAAATGATCCCCCTTATTCTATAGATAGTAACTACACATTATAAAAGAGAGGACTTCACTATAACTCCCATTTATCACAATTATTAAAATGATGTAATAATATAAAAATAGTACCGCAACATTTCAAAACCTAAATAGTAAGACAAGCTCCTATTTATAAATAAGTTCAAACAATAAATAAATACATAAATTATGTCTTTGTTAAAAAGTTCCATTTATTTGATTTGAATCGCATAAAAAATGTTTATTTTAGGGGCATGATCATTCATATATATCAGAATAAGAGACGAAAAAACACAAATAGATTAATTTAGATTTATGATTACAGAAATGATTAGTTGGTGGCTCATTTTTTGGAAACTTTCTCATTGGACAACCATTTACATTTAGTCAAAAAAGGGATGATGTATTAAATATATTGAATGTTGTTATTACATTAGCATATATTGAATATGGTGCGGTATTTAGCAGCATCCGCCAGATTTCTTGTCTTGTACTGGTTGAGATGGTCCAATACGTACCGAAGCACTATTGGCACCTCCTGATTTTTGTAGAGGACCCATACGATTTTTGATTTCAGCTGCCATTTTGAGGAAAGCTTGCTCAACATTGTTGGAATTTTTGGCAGAGGTCTCGAGGAAAGGAATTCCTAGTTGTTCGGCATATTCCTAAACCAATATTATTTTATTTTACTTCAAGATTACTTACTCTAGCGACACTTTCTTCAACAGCACGCTTTTCTGTCAAATCACATTTGTTACCAACCAAAAGCTTGTTGACATTCTCACAGGCATATCTGTCAATCTCTTGAAGCCATTGCTTGACGTTGTTAAATGATTCTTGATCAGTTGTATCATACACAACGATAATACCATGGGCACCACGATAATAACTCGAGGTGATAGTTCTGAAACGTTCCTGACCTATAAAGTCGAAGCATTATCAATCAAAATTAAAAAAATTCGTACCTGCAGTGTCCCAAATCTGGAGCTTGATAGTCTTTCCTTCCAAGTCAATGGTACGGATCTTAAAATCGACTCCTATAGTTGAGATGTAACTTTCGGTGTAAGTGTCATCGGCAAAACGAAGAAGAAGACAACTTTTACCTAGAATTATTAGTAATTAGTAAATATTGAAAACTTCGAATTTGAAATAATAATCTAAATATGCCTCCAAAGAAACGAATAGTTAGCATCATTTTTTTGTTTTATCAAAGTTCTTTTAATATAAAGCTCAATAATAATTTACTCTATTTGAATCTATGAATGTGATATTAAAGAAACTTTAAAGAAGTAAACAACAGAGACCAATCCAAAGAAGTCTGGAAGATTCTTTTCTGGCATGATCAAAAAGTGTCTGCACAGCATCAAGCATGGGAGGCCGAATTCAAAACTATGTCTGCGATAACAAGGAGACCTTTTCGAATCAACCCTTTGTGGTGATGGAAGAAAATACGTACGTGTTCATCAACTTGTTTGCATGGCTTTCCATGACAATCCAAATGATCATCATCCATCTCATATTGATCACCGTGATAGGGTCAAAACAATGATGCAAGTAACTTACGCTGGGTGACCCCTCAAGAAAATGTGGACAATGGATTCAGTAAAAAGTGCGTCAAACTTATCTTCAGGGTAAATTAGTCAGAATGTGGAAAAAAGCTGCAGAACCAATCGTAGTTGCCCCAACAGCAATGTCAAAATATATAATTAAACAAAAAAATGCTAAGACAATTCAATTGGGAGCATGTCGTTGAAGAAAGTGATGGGAAGCTGATGATGTTAGAAGTTGTGAAGGAATTAAGTGGATGTTAAAATATACTAAGAATATTAAAATAATGATGTTTAATAACTTTGTTTTATATTTTGACTTTTTGTACGTTTCTTCTTTTTTAATAAAATTTACTTACCTACTCCTGAATCTCCGATCAAAAGTAATTTGAATAAATAGTCGCTGGAAAGAGGAAAGTATATTAGAATATTGCATTAAAACTATCTTAGTCATAATTTTGCGATCTAAGATACTTGTTTATATTTTGGAACTTTAAGGATTTTAAATGGGAGTTCTTATTATAGATTGGCTATCAATACGTCCTAATAAATTATACGACGTTATATCTTTTAGGCTATTTCAACTTTACAAATTTTGTTTTTGATTTTTAAGATTAAAATGATTTCTATTTTAGACTCCAAAACTAATGTCAAAATAAACGTATTACTTATATGTATCATGTTCTTTCATCCGGTGATGATTATAAAAGAAATGAAACATTTACTATAGCGAATCATCTAACTTTGATACAACAAAATTGATTCTTTATGTCAAAATAAGGTTTGAACTCAAAAATTGACCCTATTTACAATCTAATGAAGCCTTTTAACTCAAATTTATTTTCTCCGCTAATACACCTTAATCAAACAACCTTTGGAAATAATTTACAAAAAATTGGGAAATATAAAAAATACCCTCGAATCCTAAAATTACTTCATATCTATTGATTTTGAGAAAAATAGACAAATAGTCTCTCTCACTCTATATATAAACGTACTATTCAGGATTAACGGCGGCCATTTTTTGTCTTGAGTTGGTATGAAAGATTGTTAAAGCTAGATATCCGCCTAAAAAGGAACTATGTAATTATTTAAGTTATAGGAATTGCAGAAGTTGGTGAAGAACGGTAGATAAACAAGAGATAAATATAGGACGCACGTACGTGGACTTAAAGTAGACAAAAGTGTTATGATGTGTCATGAATCTTGGTCAGAAAATTGGGGTAGAGAGTCTCTGTGTGTGCGTGTGTGTATAAGTAATGTGATATGTGTATGAGACGACACTCGTACTTGTTCCATCGATGAATGACCAATAAATAGTATGTAATGATAATGGCAGGAAACTAAATAATGAAAAAGCCTTTTATTTTTAGTTTTGAATGGCCACGAATATTTATAATATTTATGGGTATTGGTTGATGAAATAGTATACAAACACACACATACGACCCACATAACATTATTGAATGAAGTGGAAAGGGAGAGTTGGTTTGGTTGGGATGTTTAATTGAGAAAAGTACAAAAGGTACCACCATATTAATAAATATGAAAGTTAACACAAATTGATATGTGTACAAATATACATATAACGAATTGTTAAATTGATTGGCAAGTCTAAATAGTTAAAGATAACAAATCGCAATAACAACTTGTAACAACAAATTGATTAAAATAATGTAGATGTGGAGACTGTTTTAATCTGGAATTAACGATTCCTTTGTATAGGGTATGTCAGAGTAAAAAATACTTCACTAAAGGTTAACAGATGACTAATAGATATTTAATTGTGATAGAACTGGTGTTGCTTTTTGATTATGTCGTCGACAAGAAGAGAAGGCAAATGTTTTTGGGCTGTGGTGAGAGCATGTGACTTGTGGCTACTCCAACTTTATTGGAAAAATTTAATTTAAAGTACATGGCTAGAATTAGAGTGTCGAGAACTAAACCGACCATTTAAAATAAAAGCTATGATAAAAGATTTTATAAATAGTGGTTAGTGACGAAAGCAAAACTATTTAACCAAATTTGAGTATCAAAATTTAATGATACCAACTATTTAAAAAAACATTGGAATGAGACTAAATTGAACCAAAAAACATTAAAATAACATTAGTACCAATACCAACATCAAGAAATATTGCGAAGAATAAAAGTTTGTATTACCAAAATAGTCTGACAAATTCGCTCACGATTGATTAAGTATGAAAATTTAGATTGAAAATTGGTGATGTTAAAGGTATATTTTGTTTAAAAAATGAATAAAGTGTAATGATGATGATGTGAAGGTGATCTAATGTATATGTATATTTAGTGAAGTGCATACATCTGTATATCTATTATTTTGCTTCTTTACCTTAGCAAAGGGAAAAATATCATCATCGGTTTAAGAAATCAGTATTTTTGGTTTGTGGAGAATATGGCTGGTCAAAGTGTTCTTTAAAATGACAACAAATATATACAAGTTTTTCAAGTTGATCGAATGTGTTTTTTTGTTTTCCTGTATTCGTTTATCACAAAAAATATGTTATACCTAAGTTTACCACAAAAAACAGGTGATCAAATATATTGATACGTGACTTTGGGTTTCGAAATTTGATCTCTAATATTTTGAAAGTTTGATTACGGCGCATTAAAAGACAATAAAGATTTGAAGCAGTCAATCTCAAAATCAAGATTTATTGGAAATATTAAATATATCCATGTCAGATTCTTTCCTTAAAACCTGTCAAAACTTGTTTCTACAGTCACTATCAGAGAACATTAAACATTGTAACTACGCAAACTAAAATATTACTCAGAACATTTTATCACAACAAGTTACTAGCAAGTATATGACAAGTAATTCTCTCTTTTTTCTGATACACCTTTCAATATTTGCGACAGTCTAGCTGTACATACATCTTCTAATATTGCTTTAAGCAACACGCACATTTAATTTTTTCTAATAATACGAAAATTATTATCGTTATTTTTGGTGTTTGCAAAAGAAACAAACCATTATTCTATTCAACATTATATAATACGATTAATTGTGTGTACAAGCAAATTATACACTTTATTTAGCATCTACAAATGTGGACTCCATGGATGATCGTAATTTATGTTTTCACCTGCCTAATGGCTATAGCCCTCCTTGCCACAATAATAGCCTTTATTCTGTCAAGTAGAAGAATTGATAAAAGGATAAAACGTAAGCATCTCTACATACTTATCATAAACATAATTTTGATTAATACAGTTTTCAATACAATATCTATAATATAATTTTATCCAATTTCAGAAGAAGAGCATCTAGAATCTGGATCCATGTAATCAAATTGTATTAATGGCTTTTCAACAAATTTTGTTTATAACATGTTTTAACTTATCATTTTTTTTGATTGTTTAATAAACAAAAAGCAAATTTCAATTCCCTACAATTCTATCTATTTTTGGCGATGACTTCTTATTTTTTATATTTATTAATATTTTTAAATATTTCAACCATTTGTGCCACTGACGCCTGCTCAAATGTTATCTTTCTATTTGATGATCAAACAGACAGCACTTATTTCGCTGACCTGACATTATTTGCTAAGAAACTAGTTAAACATATTTTAAAGCCCAATGTCAGTATTCAAATGTATGAATTGTTTCCCACCAGTCCACTGTATAAAGAATGGCTTTTTCAAGATATTGATAGTATTACATCATCACCGACTTCTGATAATGTTACTACTAATTTGAACTATAATTCAAGTCTGACCGACAACCTAGAACAATGGTCCTCAATTATCGACGAGATTGTCGACAACCAAAGAAATGTCTTCAAACTCAAAATGAATGCAGTCTCAAATATCCAATTAATTTTAAAGAAAAACAAACAACCGTGTTCGAAGGTATTTGTATTTAGCGATGGTTGGTCTTGTCAGTCTACTTTATTTAATGTTCGCAACCTACACAATCTCATCAGAAACAATAGTGAGATTGTTTTGGTAGTGCCTCGATTCAACAAAATCACTCACTTCAATTGGGTCTTTTTGAAGGAAATTGTCGGTGGTAAAGTTGAGAATATTTTGCATGCGACTGATGATGCATTGGGCATGGAAAAGTCTAATACCCTCAACACTTTTAAGCCGTTTAATACTCTCCAAAAAGAAGATGTTATTAGGCAGAGAGATTTTGTCGTTACTGCTAATAGAAAGTTTATTAAAAAAAGTGCAAATAAGAATTTGAAGGTTGTGGAGACTTTTGGGAATAATTCTTTTAGAGAAGTTAAGATGAATAGATCTACATATACAACCAAACCGAATACTAAGAATAAAGAAAAAATTAAGGAAACGGTTATACAAAATATTCAGAAAATTATCGAACAAGGAATCAAAGAAACTTTAGTAGAGGAAACAAGTACAGGAGAGTCGACATTTATAATAGGAAAATCAAAATCTCTGGTAAAACCAAACCCCATCCTCGAGGAATCCTTCCCCAAACCTACTCACCTGTTACTCCACAAAACTGATAAAATCAAAAAAATGAACAAACCTAATTTAAATAACCCTTCGTGTCTAATTGACATACTTTTCCTTGTGGATACTTCCAACAATTCTGCTCATACCAGAGGAAGTTATCTAGATGTCATCAGAACTATGATTTCGAGAACCATCATCGATAGTAATGCCATCCAAATTTCAATTGTAGCCTTTTCCTCTAAATTGAAGCAGAAGATTTTATTTAATTTTCAAAAGTTTTCAACTTTTAATGATATTTCTACGGAAATTGAGTACCTTCAGAATGATAGTGGAAAGCCGAATATAGGAGAAACTTTGAATTTCGGTGGCGTCTTCTTGAGTGATGCCAACGAAAAGACTAGAAAAGACTCAATCAAGAAGGTTGTTTTACTGTCACAGGGCTACTCAATAGATGATACCCTCAAACCAGTCCAAATGCTTCGCCACAACAAAATAGACATTTATTGTGTTAGTGTCATCCCACGAACCAAATCTGAAATTCAACCTAATACAGAGGCAATGACGGCTATAGCTGGTGATAAAGAGGTTTGTTTTTCTGTACTCATTGTTGTTAATTCTTTTTTTAGAAGTATGATCTTTATACATTTGATTCTGACATTACTTTTATAAAGCAAATTATTCCATACGTATGTAAAACTCAATGATTTGGTTTAATAAATTGCTCTATAAATATAATTTGGCTTAATAAATTGTTCCATAAATATAATTTGGTTTAATAAATGATTGCATATACTTGACTTAATAAATGATTCTATATAATTTATTTTTGTTTAAAAAATATGATTTAATATATATGTTGTATATGTACACACCCAGAAAATTGACAATATTAGAAATATGAAGGAAAGATACATGAAATATACAATTGATGTCATCTTTGTCGATTTACCATAGATAGGCATATTTGTTTGTGCTATATAACAATAGAAAGCTCAAAATAAAATATGTAATTTATAAAAGAATCTTAGTAAGACCCGCTTGAAAAGTCAAAAAGTGTTGAGAAATTATATTTAATTAATTGAGCAGGTCACCATTTGGTAATCCAAACTGATTATGTTGAGAACCCAACCTGCTGTTATGTGGTAAAAAGTTAACTAACTTTGGATCATTTAGCCCACTTCCATTATTGGACATTAGATTTTGGGAAAGTTGGTTATTCATCGTTGACAACATATGAGCATTGCTTTGATTCAGAAATTGGTTTTGAAGATTTACACCTGAATTGAAGTGAGGGGCTTGGACATTTCCATTTGGCATCACGTTCAGGAGTTTTAGACCTAGTTTGTCGGTTGCTGCGTTCGATAGGAGGTTTAGGTTTGAGAAGGAGTTGAGGGCAGGGTTGGAGAAGATGTTGTTGTTTTGGGAAATTTGGGGCACATCGGAGAGAGAATTTAGGCTTGAGGCGTTGAGAAAGGACACGTTTTGGGAGAGTTGGGCCATACTATTGTCTGACATGTGGTTGTCTTGGAGACGGCTTTGTTGGGTTTCGCGTTGCTTTTCTGCTTTTAGTTTAGCTTGCCCGTGGACTTTGCAATGTGCATTTAGACTCTGAAAATTTAAAATATTCCAATATAACTAACTTGATATGTGTGTCTTACCTTAACTTTCTCAAAACGCTTATCACACATTCTACAATGGAAGAAACCATCAGACTGCGGTTGAGCTCCCTTCTTAGGTGGGTTAGGAGTAGAAGGATTAGGAAGCGGTGAATTTTGAGCAACAATGGGTCCTAGCAAATCACCAGGCGAAGCGACTTTCATCTTATCACCTTTATCATTGTGTTGCATCCACGGATAAGGCGTAATCCCACCAGGCAACTGTGGTTCCGAAATAGGTTGAATTTGGCTTAAGGTAGCAGACAAAGTGACACTTTCCGCATCCATAGACAAAATCGGTTCCTCATCCATTTCATCCCCATCCTTGTAAACATAATAAAGAGCTTCCTCTGCCGAACCAACTTCCATAGTAGACAGCTCAGCCAATTGTGCTTCCAACAAGCTTTTTTTCTTCAGCAATCTCCTTAATTTTTCATTGTCATCTGGATAATCTTTCTTCCATAAATAATAAAAGCTAATACATTGCTTGATATTTTTAGTACCTATGTCTGCTGAGATAAGTGCAAAGTTTTTTTCTGTCTTGTAGATTGAGTCTGTGAAAGTTGCTACTTCGGAGGCTGACCATTTGTCGGAGCCATTATAACCTGAATATAAAACTACTATGTTCAATTATGTTATCAAAATTACCGGTGTTATAAATGATTGGATACTGCTCCCAGTCGATGGTATCACATCTCATTAAATCACAGAAACTAGCCTGCAAATTCCCTTTGTTTTCATACAGAATATGTAAAGCTAATTCGATGTTACGACCACGGGTGTTCAACGCATCACTACAGGCTAATGCCTCATAAGCTGCAACTGATTCATCAGTCAGATGAGAGGTGACGGCTGGATCGAATAACTTTTCACCCCGGTCCCATGTCGTGGTTTTTCTTTCGTCATCTGAAATCTTTCTTCCGCCCCATTTCCGAACTTTGGCCTGGTAAGCCTTTCCAACATTGAGCTGAGCTCGCATTTGCCCTTTCACTTTCTTGACTGCCGGTTCTTCTTCGGAAGGTTCATTAACGATAGACTCTGTCCTATTTCTAAAATCACAGTTCTCTGCAATCTCCATACTCTCAAACTGACTCTGTAACGCCTTTTTCTTCTCGTTTTCCTGTGAAACTTTCCTCAACTGTTCTAACTCCTCCGCCATATTAGTGGTGTCTGCCACCGATCCTCCAATCACAAACCCATTCTTTCTAGAGGGCAACCAACGCTTAGGCATGATAGAAATGGTTGGCCTGTAATTTCTCAAACGTCGCTCCTTAAAGGACTCGTTGCTAGATGATTCATTACAATCAATACTTCTGGCCTGGTCCTGAGGTGGTCTTTTTTTGCCTGCACCGCTACCATTACCACTTAGGGAGTGTGTTGAGGTAAAGGTAGGGGGGGGCGTGTATGAGGATGTAGTTTCTTCCATGGGCTTGTATTCACTTTCCTCGAAGATGATACTCTCATCAATACGACCCGAATTAGTATTAGTGTAGATAGAAGAATTAGGATCGTTTAGAGAGAGTCTATTCACATTAACGGAATGAAGCAAGTGGTTGTTTTCAGTGAAAGACTTTAAATGAGAAGAAGAAACCTTCCTGCCTTTGCCAGACGTGCCTCCGCCCTTGGCAGCTGATGCGGCCATTTCTTGGTGCGAGTATGGCCCAACCTGTTGGTGAGAAGACGACGGCATCAACATACTACTACCTGTCATTTCCTCATTATTACTGCTCCCTCCTACCATTCCTCTCCCATTTACGCCATTCATACCATTCAAAGGCGTTGGAGACACGGAGGCAACATCATTAATAACATTAGGATTATGCATATGATTGTTGTTATTCACCTTGCCATTACTCATGCCGATGCCGTGACTCAAATGTCGTTGCTGCTCTGAGTAAAAGTTGCTCGGCATCCCGTAACATGAACTTTTTCTGCCTCCATAACCACTGCTCATGCTTACATCCTGGGGAGTGCTTTGGTACTCGTCCATTGAGTACTTCTTGTAAGTATTGTTGTTTACATTAGACTCATAATAATTATTGTAATATTTATTCTTACTATTAATTGAATTCTGATCATTCAAACCAATTCCTTGATTCTGTTGTCTTTTGATAGAATTAACATTATCTTCAAACTTTACCATATTAGGATGCATTACATTATTAGAATAAGTTGGGGAACCCATCAAATGATTAGGAGATATTTGCTGTTGTACTCCGTTTGTTCCTTCATTACTAATATTAATATGCATCTGTGAAGAGGCATTCCCCTCATCACCTGTAACCATAGGACATTCACCCATAAAATCACCTTGATAATTGGTAGACTGGATGCCGTAATAATTAGATGGCACTGATAGTTGGGATGAATTTGGTGTAGTGGAAAAATTGTTACTATTATTGGAAATAGCCTGTGACTGACTGGAAAAAAAATAGAATATTATATATGTGTTTGGGAAAAGAAAAGTTTGCAAAGGCATAAACAGCAAAAAATATGTGCTAAAAAGAAAGTGTATTATTTTTTTGCAAAATATCAAATAAACTTGATACTTGCTAAAAGAAATAAATATATGTGTTTTGTCGAGTGTGACTATCAAAAAAAGTATGTAGCTACTACTGCCTCGTAGGCTGCTGCTGCTCATGCGACGGGAAATTAAAGATTCTTGGTTTTTGTCAACACATTCATCCTACTATTACTACTGCATTTCGATGTATTATACTTATATGTAGATGGATATATCTAAAGAATTTAAACACAAAAATAGTTGTGTCTTGTTTCGTCATCAGGAAATTGAAATGAATTGTAAGCAGTAATTAAAGAGATATTCTAGATTATGGAGATATATTTAAATACAAATTATAGAAGGAAAATGAATATTTGAAACAACAAGCTTCTTTTTCTTTTGAAATTGAACAAAAGCTTTGCAAAAATGGTGAATAAAAATCCATTCTAATCAAGTAATAGTATAAATTGCACTTGGTATGAGCATTTAAAATAGCCGTGTAAGCGTGATGATCTTGTGTATGTTGATGTTGGTATAATTTATATTTGTGGGTAGAATATATAGGGGTAATAGGAAGAAGATGGTGTTACAATTTGTTAAAGAAGAAGCGACCTAGGCGCTTATCTATGTTGCTGGTGATGTAAATGTAGTCGTCTTCTGGAGGTGCAGACAAGATCGGAAACTTTTAATGACTTTATTTTTTGCTAGCCTCTGCAACTAGCAAAATTTCCCTTTTCACTTGCAAAAAGGAACCACAGGTCTTTTGAAAAGAGTAGAATTAAAAAAAAGGTATAAGGTTATCGACAGGGGTGCATTTGAAATGTTACTACATTTTATGCATTTATTTTGATCACTATTTTAATATACTAAAGGATCAAAAGTGGCTGGGATGATTATCGGTTTTGTTTTATCACATGAGAAGTGTATGTAATATATTTATAAATATTACACACATATATATATTCATAGTTCGTGTTATTGAAAAGAAAGTTGGAGACAAACAAGGGAACCACAACAAACAAATACAAAATATTACCCTAAAATTGCTTGACATAAGGTAACCAAAATTGTAGTTTAATAAATAAAAAGGGTCTCAATTTTTGTAAAAAGAAGTGGTATTTGAGTGAAGATTCAGAAATCACAAGACTGTCTCAGACATAAATGTATGTTTTATATGTAAAATATAAAAGAATGTTGCCTTATGATAAATTAGTTTGACAAAAAATAAGGAAGATGGTAATTAGTATCAAGTAGTGTGTATGTGTATTTTAGTATCGAAAAGTATTTGTATTTTATATTATCAAAATGGATGCATTTATTAATAGGAATATGTGTATAAATTAATATAAAAAATGTATGTACATTAATATATTCTTTACCATACAAAATTTACTAGGAAACGGCAAGTTGAGTATAGAAATGTGGAAGGAAAGTTAATTTGAATAGACATTTCATATGTTTAAAATTCTCTTAATAAAAGGGCACTCTCTCTCGGTGGTTGTTGTAATAAATTTAGCAAAATAGAGGAAATATGGCTTAAAAAAGTAGATAAGGCTTGTATTACAGCATGCTCAAAGTAGATTATATATTAGACTCTTCCAAATACAGACTCTCTACTTTTGATATGTCTTCATTTAACGACAAATTTCAAAAGACCATAATTAACGGCAATAAAAGATACAGATATTTGTATCAGAGATAACACTACATGGTTTTGCAAAAAGTATAATTAATTGAAAAAAGTGTATCCCAGAAAAAAATGTTAAATAGAATATCTAAATGCACTATACACAAAATATGAAGTTCACATTTTTTTAATTGCACGCTTCTGCCCAAAAAATGAAAAAATGATTGAATGTATGTATATACCTGCAACCCCATATGATAAATTTGAAAAATAATATAAAATACGTCAAATGTTTGTTGGCAGGTGCAAGTACAGAAGCATGCATCTATTTGCGTTAATCAACAATTATGTAATATTAACGATCCTATACACCAACTAATATACACATACATGTTTACAAAATGGAGACAGATCGGTGTGTATTTTTTTAAGGTGGTGATAACAAAAAGTTATAAACTTACTATAGATGTTGTTGGTGAATTAGATTGATGGCACCTGCTTGATGCGGGTGGATCATTTGGGGTTGAATGGAATACTTTCTACGAACGGGTTCCGAATTGTAAGATGAGAAGGGAGATGTGCCGTATTGTTGTTGGAAATTTGGGGGGACGCTTGGTGGTAGGAGTTTTTGTGAAGTGGGGGTTGGGAGAAATTTGGAGATGAAGCTTGTTGGAAAGAATGTTTGTGTTGGAGATTTGGTTGTTGGATATTGGAGTGGTGAATATTGTTAATTTGGTTTATATTTGCATTCTGGAGATTATTTTGTATATTGTTTTGTTGAATATTATTTTGTTGAACATTATTCTGCTGTAAATTATTTTGCTGTAAATTAGATTGGGGCGATTGTTGAAAGTTAGGTGGGGAAGAATGATGAAAAGAATGTTTATGTTGTATTGTAGAATGTTGTTGGGGAGATTGCTGATCATGATATTGGGGCGAGTACTGCTGCTGATAATTATTTATATCACCTCGATGATGGTCCAGCCCGAAAGATACATTTTCATGTGAATATGGAGAATAGTTCATATTTTTACTAAAAGCTTTAGAACATTTTTATGGTAATAAGACTTCTCAACCCACTAAATATCACTAATATCACTAAATATAATAGGATATTGATAAAATATTTTTGATATTGATAATGATGTACTAGAAAAAAATATGATTACATTAATACAATTGAGTGTGTAAAAAATGGGGAACAGAAAAATATTAATAATTGAAAAAAATTAAGAATAGAAAAAAATTAATAGTAGAAAAAAAATTAGTATTAGAAATCAAGTATGGTTATAAATATGTACATATTAATCGTTTATATAATTGTTGCCGAAAAGTATGATTTGATAAGATCTATCTAAAAAACGTAGTTGTAATCACAATCGACAATACAATTGGATTGATAAAGCTGGTCTATTGATAAACATAATAATATGTTGTATTGTGATAATGGAGGGATGGCAAAATGTAATTATTTAAATGAAAAGTATGAAAGTTTATAAAAGTATACATTTGTAAATTTAAAAATAAATTCTTTACATATTAATTTATTATTCTTTGACAATCACACCTTTTATAATGAAAGATTTGTGTACTTTTTAATCCTAAAGAATATCCGTCATTTTCAAGCTGACTGGGTGTTTTTGTGTGGAGGTAAGCATGAAAAACTAATTCGCAACCGAAAAGCTCAAAAAATAGAATACACCTAAAAGATTGATAATAAAGAAAGTAGAAAAAAAGTGAAGTAAATATTAATTTATCATTGAACGAGTAGTATGACATAAACATTTCTTGTTTTAAATGATTTCCTTTCATTCAAGATAAAGACAAACATTATTAAAATAAAAGGTCATATCTAATTTAGAAAGAAGATGAAGTGTAAAAATAAAACAAAGAAGGGTACAAATTAAAAAAATAAGGGTGTCAAATGAAGGGTAACAATTCAAAAAACGAAGTGTAAATAGTGCAATCAAGGCACATACCAACTCTGTTTTTGTTATGCTAAATAGTCATAATTATGGAGATGATTATTTTATGTATTTTACGTATTTTGGAGATAATTTAAACAAACAAAATAATGATTGTCAAGTTAAAAAGGTTGTGATAAAGAGAGTCGTGAACATATTATTACAAAATAAACAAGCGTAGGAAAAGTTTAACAAATGGTCACATAGTAAGGCTTGAACAGAGAAGATTTAATGTATTAAACATCAAAAATTGAATTTTTTCATTAATACACTTATTTACTACAATTTAGTACAATTAAAAATTGTAATTAAAATTAATGAGATATATCAATATGTTTGTCAACATACATTAAATACACTAGATCCTCAACGTAGAAATGCATAATATGTGTACTTTCAATTAAGCTCATTCAATGGCCGTTAGAAGGGTGATACGACTGTTTCTAATATTTTATGGGAGTCAGTTTCAAGTTTAAATTAAAAATGTGATATCTTATTAATTGGAAGACATACAAAAAATGTTAGATGAGAGATAGGGTTGAAAGTGCTTAATATTTGCAAATTCGCTTAATCGCAAATCCAATTTTCCTCACTAAATAGACACTATCAATAATTAAAGTTGTAAATTACTTAGCCGCATCCTCTATCGCTTACTGAGAAACATAAATGTGAGATTTGACTTACGTCATATCTTAATTTTAATCTTGGCACATACAGCGTAGATAAATTCAAGTTAACACATTTTACATGCAAGGTAAAGCAAAACACCTCTGATGTGCAGAAACGGTAAAACTTGGAGGACGACATAATTTGATTACATAGAAAGAATTTATTAAAACGAATTCATATGAATTCATTAGAAGACTTCATTATCAATACAATTGGACACACATTGCAACACAATTTCTCATAAAGGTCTTTAACTACATTTTCTATACAAAGAGCCTTTCTAAATTGTTAAGGCATTATTCACATCTACTTCCTATACAATACATTTTTTGCAATCTCTTCCAATTCCATCCGATTTTTTAATGCATTTTTTAATTAACCTAACTAATTATATTATACAATGCATTATACAACAACTTAAATATTGCATCATCATAGTTACGCAAATGCTCACACAATTATGTGACAGGAGTAAATTAAAATATTATTATTAGAAGTAGTTAAATAAATATCATAATTACAACCCCACTATCAGTAATCTCATTGATTATGAAAGGGGTATTTATAATAAAAAACGTGACTGTTTCAAAAATAAATATGTTTGTAAGTGTTTATTTTATCCAAATCAGTGTCCAAAATATATCATATCAGCCATATGAAAGTGGTAAGGCTTTTCCTTATAAGCATGAGCAATAATTAAATTGTTAATTATTTATTCTCTGGGCTTGAGCAAAAACCAACAAACAATTATTGTTATTACAATTATTATCATTATATTACGTAGGTACAGTAAAGGGAAGGGGGACATTTCTTTTTTCAATCATTTTTAATAAATTGAAATAATTTGTGATACTTAGTTACTCCATTTACTTCCAAAAGATATGAACATATGCTTTTTATTATTGTTTAATCAAAATAAACTTATTATGCTACAAAGTAATTATTCTTAATTGGTTCTTAAGGTATGTGCAATTGTATATTACATGTGTACCGTCATAACAAAGTGCAATTATTTTTCGAAATTCGCATTCATCTTATTGTGATAAAAAAGACTATTATCTGGTGGTTCATCCTCCATTACAAAAATCGGTCTCAATTATGAACGTATAAAAAGAGATTGAATGTAGTATATGTTTTAGAGTAAGTAGTAAAAAAATTAACATTTTTTAAAAGTTGACACAAACTTGAGTTCTCTACTTGTGGAGAATGGGCTCTCGTGGTGTGGGTATTAGTGCATCGAGTAATATATAAGACCCTTATACAAGAATCTCCAACCAAACATCAACTAATAATTAATATCCTTGTCAATTTACGCAAAAATAAACCTACTGAAATAGTATAAAAGTGTAGGACCAAATGAATACATGGAAGTTGATGATGGAATAAAGTATTTGCAAATAAAAAATAAACGTGAGAGTGGAAGCGAAATTTAAAAAATATTTAAAGTGAAACATACAACAACCCACACCAAGTGATGTTTTATTTTGCCACTGAATTTATATAAGGAGGAGATTTATGATGTTTAGGGTGGTAGTGAGCATATGTATGCCTTGGCGGAAAAAGTCTCTCTATACTTCTAGAGGGCGAGGAGTAGTTTTTGATGTAATAAGGGTGAGTAGTAAAAGGTGTATATAAGGGGATAAATTATTCATTTTGAGTTTGGCTTAACTTCGTCCTTT
The DNA here is from genome assembly GCA_963281155.1 of Rhabditophanes sp. KR3021. Classification (NCBI taxonomy): domain Eukaryota; kingdom Metazoa; phylum Nematoda; class Chromadorea; order Rhabditida; family Alloionematidae; genus Rhabditophanes; species Rhabditophanes sp. KR3021. The sequence goes on along the minus strand of CAUJLY010000004.1, from coordinate 1,760,576 downwards.
CTAACAAAAAAATGGAAAGACATGTTGGGAGGAAGGAGATGAACCTAAGGGTTTGATGTTTAATCAAGAAGGAAATTATATTTGTTAAAACTTTGCATCATAAAAAATAGAATATTGGTACAATTCACATAATACATATTGTTCAAAGGACACCTAATTTTTGTATATGTTTCGCGCGGTGACTTTAAATAAGAAAGTACATAGAGGAAGGGGGATAAGCATTTGACCTTCTCGAAAACATAGTGGATTGAGGTAGAATTAGTGTGAAACTTCTTATTAGTGCAATTTTTATTATCAATGCCAACACAAACTAACTCAAATACGTTTACTTAGCCTAATAAAATTCGTACCGCATGTACGAATAATCATACAAAAATACTATTTATATTACTGGTAGAACTTTTTTTAATTGAGTTACTTGTACAATCAAAGAAGGAAGTAATAAATTTAATAAAGAGAGCAACACACTCCAAATTTTAAATTAACCAAAAATCACCGAAAACTTTTTGTAACATTACTTTGCGACACAGAAGACGTCTCTCTTCTGTCTATTCGCAAATGATCTCGATTATCAAACAAAAATGAAAAACCTCTATCAACATATAAATATTTATACTAGCATACAAAAGATAATATATATTTATAAAACTTTGATGATCATTTTTTGTTTAGTTATATAGCTTCAACTTTGACATCATCAAATAGCTGAGTGGGATACCTATTAATTGTTGCAAGCTGATAAAATAATTTTTGCTTGTACATAATGATTTATTATTTGAGGACAAAAAATGTGTATTCATCAGGTATATTCAATATGTATATCAGTGATGCTTTGTAGGTAAACAGAAACATAATGTAACAAGTGTTTGTTGAATGTTTTAACTAATATACTGCTTTATCTTTTGTTGTGAAGAAGATGTGTTTAAAAGTGCATTTACTAAAAAAATGGAAAATATTAAAGAGCAATAACAACAAACAAGTACGATCAGTGCAATTTTGTAACAACTTTAACAATAATACGACATTTTAAACTAAGTTATGGAGTGTCGTTTCGTTTGGTGAGGAATCCTGCATTGACATTATTAATAGATGATTTCGCTTTTTGCTTTGGCCCCCAGTTCTTTCCTTTATTACACTGGAAACGAAGCATCTCGCCTTTTTTAGACTCTGCTACGGCTTTTGGATGCAGTGTGAAGTTTATTTGATGTGTGGGCTGTTTTGCTAGAATGTTTTTTGCCACTACATGTGATAACTTGTCTCCTACTACACCCTGATCAGCTGCAATTTTCCTAACAATATCCCACAATAAATCGAGCGGACAGTCTGTCTTGATTCCCTTAGATGCACAGTGAGTTTGTGACACCCGATATCCAGCATTCAGTATCGCAGAATTGATAAGAGAGTGCTTGGGTACACTTGATCTAACTGTATTCATCAACTGATCATGTAAGTAGTAAAGAGGAGCATCCGGTAACTCCTCCGATATAACAGTCAGGAATCCTTGCAAGCGTCTGGTTGTTCCTAACTTGTTATTTTCATCCAAAGTGCTCAATTGTTGTAGGAGTCTCCCGACAAATTGAAAGTCATGAATTGGATCTGTGTAAACTGGTCCTCCCACGTGGAATGTTGATTCGCAGTTTGAACATTTTCCTTCCGCATTCATGAAAGTAGTCTTTAGGACAGGAGCTTGCCATCTTTCTCCACCTGCTTCGGTTTTGGCATGCTTGATGATAGGTTGGTAGGAAAGAGAATGACATCCGGAACAAGACAAAACATTTGCCAATTTCCTAGAAACGCAAATTAAATAAAGCTTGAATGATTAATGTTAAACTTACCCTACAGATTTTTTGGCCTCTCTTGCAGATGACTTTACTCTCACGAAGACACGCACATAAAAGTCAATTGAACAGGACAGGAGTGGCGTAATGTAACGGCCGTACTTATTAGCCACTGAATCTATATGCTTTAACATCATTCGAAGAGCAATTTCATGGCAAGCTTTATTTTTGACTGGAATGGAGTTGTACTTCATGTAACAGGCTTCGGGAGTATTGCCACACAGAACTCCCATATCAGTAGCTGTAACCATGAGAAGACCATCATCCGCAACGGCTTGGAGTGCACTATCAAGAAAGATAGAAGGTGAACCATATGGATCTAAGTCAATGGCGTGGAAGCGTTTGTCCATGGAGCGATGTTGCATCATACAATCTATCGCATCTCCATAATTTGGTGTGATCAAATGCGAAAGACCATTATTCTCAACATTTCTCTTGATATTTTCAACCGCATGTTTTGAAAAGTCATTTGCCACTATGCCCGCGACATTTGGAACCTCTTGAGCAAACCTAAGTGCTCGAAGCCCACTAGCAGATAAAGCATCTAAAATCGTGATTCCTGAGTTAGGGGCTGTTTCATGTTGGCCGTGTTTCGCTTTCTTCGCAACTGGTTCCCCATCATCTGTTGGCTGAACAACACTAGCTTCTCTATCGATCACCAACTGTCTCAAAACAGTAATTCTAAAAATAGGCCAATTAAGCAAAATAAGTCAAAAAGCAACATACGTTAAATCTCTATTAAATTCCTGAACCGGATTGTAAAACGCTTCCTTCTCTCCATCAAAGAACAACTTAGCCTTGCCCTCCACAACTTCACACCTCTCTCCCTGACTAAACATAGACATTTTGACCAATTTTTGAGCCAATTTTAATATCTCACCCTTCTTTGGGAGTAATAACCTTGTCAAAGTGAGCATTGGTAAAGAGTCAACCCTATTTCTGTCTCATAACGATAGTATGTTTGTCTTGCGACTAAGAAAGTTCATCTATCTGTCGAAATATGTAGTGAATGTTATGTTTTTGGATGGTTTAAAACAATTGCGTCACCCTTTTAATATTTAGATTTGCGCCTAAATTAATTCGGGCCTTGTAAGACAATTTTGTTTTTTGAAATGCTGCTTAGTTGTCATTTTTTGAGCGTGGTGGGGTGGTCGTACCGTATCATCCGCTGCTAGTTTTAGATCTATTTTACATGTTTTGGACCTTTTTTATTTTATTCTACTTTGATTATAGATTTAAATATGTCAAGCAATGTCGAGGAGGAATCTTCCGATAGAAATGTCGAAATCTGGAAGATCAAACGGCTAATAAAGTCATTGGAGCTGGCGAGAGGGTAAGGCTTATCAGCCCTAAGGGTTAATAATGTTATTTTAGAAACGGTACCTCGATGATATCTCTTATCATTCCGCCGAGGGATCAAGTCGCTAGAGTTTCAAAGATGCTGGCCGATGAGTATGGGACCGCGTCCAATATCAAATCACGCGTCAATCGCCAATCTGTATTAGGAGCCATCACATCTGTCCAAGCTAGACTCAAGCTCTACACTAGAGTGCCGACAAATGGTTTAGTCATGTACTGCGGGACGATCATGACGGATGATGGGAAGGAAAAGAAAGTTAATATTGACTTCGAGCCCTTCAAACCCATCAATACTTCCCTCTATCTGTGCGACAACAAGTTCCACACCGAAGCTCTCGTGGCCTTATTGTGTGATGACAATAAGTTTGGCTTTATCATCATGGATGGTAATGGATCTCTTTTCGGAACCCTTACGGGCAATACTAGAGAAGTCCTGCATAAATTCACCGTAGACTTGCCAAAGAAGCACGGTCGTGGGGGTCAATCAGCTGTACGTTTCGCTCGCCTAAGAACTGAAAAGAGGCACAATTATGTCAGAAAGGTAGCTGAAGTGGCAGTGGAGATGTTCATCAAGAACGACAAAGTTATGGTCACTGGGTTGATCTTGGCAGGTTCCGCGGACTTCAAGACTGAACTAGGACAATCGGATATGTTCGATCTCCGCTTGCAGTCCAAGATCATCAAGACTGTTGATGTTTCGTATGGTGGTGAAAATGGGTTCAATCATTACGTTTATCCCCTTCTCGAACTCATTTAATCTTATTTTAATTTTAGGGTATGTTCAAAGCAGTCATGGACAAACAAATCAAAAAGTTTATTAAAGAAGGAAATATTAAAAGTTCACATTATTCGGTGAAGTTCTTCCAATTTTGATGCATGTTGCTCAGGACAATGGATGAGATTCTCTTCACAATTTTGGGATGCTCCTTGAACATTAGACTGCTCAGAGGAGTTTACGTTTGCCAAGGCTTTTTGGTGATTCGTTATTACTGAGTACTCTAGTGCAAAAGCTTCATTTGTGGTCAATTGGATCTTTCTTTCATACTTCAAACTGTCCATGATTACAGTTTTCCTAGCATCCAGCGAGATAAATCTGCTGTAGCAAAGTCTCGCTCTAACAATGTAAGCATAGAATCTCCTTTTGACTTCGCCAGTCACGCCGCAGTAGAAGAAGAGTCTTATAAATTCCCCAAAAGTTAACTCCTTGACATTGAGACGAGAAGGCACGTCCAACATGACATACACACTTTGTTCACCCGCTGTAGTACTGGGGGACTTGTAGAGATTATCTTTTTCTTGAGGGCTCCGCAGCCATTGACATCGTTATTTTCACGTCTCACCTTTAACTTATCAACTTGAGATTTACAAATATGTATTCATAAATGATGAATCCAATTTAACATCAAAACGCTCTTCCAATTAATATTAAAACAATCTTCCGACTAACATCTTCTTGGAAGAAAATTTCGATAAATATACATTCTAACATGAGCACATTTAACCTTTATTTTAACAGGCGATTGAGTTAGCTGCAGATTCTCTAGCAAACGTCAAATTCATCCAAGAGAAGAAGCTTATTGGGGGTTACTTCGATGAGATATCGCAAGACACTGGAAAGTATGTGTTCGGTATCGTGGATACGCTACATGCACTTGAGATGGGAGCTGTCGAGACTTTGATTTGCTGGGAGAATTTGGATATTACTCGGTATAGATTAAAAGGCAGTAACAATGAAGAAAAGACAGTACACCTACGTGCTGGGGATGAAAAAGGGAAAGAATTCATGGACCCCGAGACTGGAACTGAAATGGAGAGTATCGAACAAACAGCTTTCCTCGAGTGGTTAGCAAACAACTACAAAAACTTTGGAGCTACACTGGAAATAGTCACGGACAAGTCTCAAGAAGGAGCACAATTTGTTAGGGGATTCGGCGGAATCGGAGGTAATTATAAACAAAAACTAAGCAGAAATTTAGATTCCACATTGTAGTCAACTAACTTACGGCGACGCACGTTGCAATTCAATGGTAAGTTAGTGTTACATTTGTGGAAGATTAAGTGCTTCATCAATTTTGCTAATTGTGCGTTCGTTTTGAATTCATGCTTTAGTACGATTGGTGGCTCGTATGCACTGAAAACAGAGAGTTGAATCGGGAATGCTTGATCGCCTGACTCTTAGTATTGTTTTCAACAATTAAAAGTTACAAAGTTCAAAAACTTTTCCTTTTCCCTAAACTAATTTTGCCTTTCTTTCAGGAATGTTACGCTACAGGGTAGACTTCCAACTCATCGAAGTTAATCCTGATGACCAATTCGATCTAGACGACTATTAAGGAGAAAAGGTGGTGAAGGCCTGGTGTAAACTCAAAAGGAATTCTTTTAATATATTTATCTGTTTTGTTGTTGTTTTAAATGTTTAAGGTGTGATTGTATATGCCGTCTATTTGTATGACTCAATAAAGCATTTTTTAACTTTTATTTCTTTCCAGTTTAAAGTTCAACTTACCCACTTTCAATATCTAATACTTACTTATCAGTTTTATCACGCCATCTACTACATACTCTAGTAAAATATTAATACCAGATCATTTTTTGTAATAATCAAAAGATCGTGCATACATTTTGTCAACACAATCTCACTAACGACACATCCCTCTACCTAATATACAACATACATTATTGTGTGTGGTTCGATAAGGTACTTCTCTGCCACAGCGCACATACTAAATCATAATTAGTATCATATTAGTTGTACCACTTTTCTTATTATCACTAGCATCGATTTACTTCACCTAACTATATTTAATTTGTTAATAAAATGGTGAGTTTGAGCGGAGATGAGCAGTTGTGATAAAACTGATACTTTTAGTATCTTGATTTTATATGTCCATTTATTTATTTTTTATTTGCTTATAGTTTGACGAGAACGAGGAAGGTATGCCGAATGAAAAGTTATCTGCATTATTGATTTCAATTGTGGTTGGAGCTGTTGCTGCCTCACTTATCTATCTTTATGTCAGGAAAGCAACTAAGAAATTGGTGGCTTTGATTGATCCGGAGGCTAAGTATCCTTTCAGATTAGTCAAAAAGACTGAAATTTCACATGATACCCGTATCTTCCGCTTTGCTTTACCATCAAGCGAACATGTCCTAGGTCTACCTCCAGGTCAACATATCAATCTTGTAGCCACTATTAATGGAAAGTTAGTAGTTAGACCATACACGCCAATCTCCAGTGATGCAGATAAGGGATTTCTTGAGTTAATTGTCAAAGTTTACAAGGCAAATATTCATCCAAGATTTCCAGATGGAGGCACGTTTTAATTTATGTTTACTTTAACTAATATTTTATATTTTAGGTATGATTTAAAACATAATTAAAAGTCGGAAAAATACAAACAGATCCACTAGTACTATAACATATCTTTTGAAAAGTCACATTCTAAAAAATGCTTTGGAATAAGTTTGACTACTTTTTGACAATAATTAGATTCTTTTTGGCAATAAGTAGTTGATTTAAAAACTGCCTTTTTTGTCAAATACTAATTCCCATTTAATGGTGGTTAAAAAGATTTATGCAGTAACAAATTGCTTTTTCTGTATTAATAGATTCTACTATATGCTTTGTCTTCCTCAACGATCAATTTCCAGTCTTTCTGAAGTAACATAGGATCGACCCAGAATCTCTCACCTCCTTTGACACCTTCAAGTTCATCCAACCATTTCTTGATAGCTTCAGGTTTTTCCTGCTGTGGAGTCTTAATCAAAAATGTTTCACCTTTAATTTCGTCATCAATGCCACATTTAATAATCTCTTTACCCATGAACATTCCCGTCAATTTAATGCCTTTGTAGGTAAATAAAGACAACAAAAAGTCTCACATGCCCAGGATCAAATTAGTAGAAGACGGATAGACCTTGATTAGGCATCTCTCCCAAGTGAGGGCTTATTTCGGTGACATCTTTTCTTTATACTTAGCACTACCAAAACATTATGATCCAGATTCTTGTTTCTTTTGAACTAAACTGACAATTGGTACTTGTAGCAACGATTAAGTCACTCATATGATGCCATTTTATCTTCTGTTTATCCTATATGAACTCTTCCATGAAGAAGTAGACTAAATCAGTTAGTAATAATTCAATTTAAAATCTAAATTTTGTTACTTCCTCTCTCAAGGCATTGTATCTTTAAACTGTTGCATGCTTAGATGAGGTATACCACCTTAAACACGCTGGACATTCAAATTTATTTTTAAACTTTATGACTGCCCATTTGGGATTAAATTTTTAAATAACAACATATTTATGATTTACAAAACTAATACTGTTTATTTTTAGGAAAGATGAGTCAATATTTAGACGCTATGCAAATAGGAGATGCAATTGATTTTAGAGGTTTGTAATTAAAAATCCACAAAAAGGACTAATATTTTGAAACATATTTAATGGGTGCACAAACAGAAAAATATTTCATATTCATTTCAGCGACTTGACTATTCTTCTCTGGATCTATGTAGTTAACACACTGTAGAGATGACTTGCCTGAATCAGAATTAGTGACTTGATCACGAAGAGCATTAATCAAGATGCATTCTAAATTCTCTGCCATTTTTTTAGAGGGGTAGGCCTTTTTGATGATAGTTAGTGGTTTTCCTTGTTTAACCCACTTCTGAAACACTCTTTCTTTTCTGTCAAAGACGTATCCACACTTAACAGCAAAGTCTCATTCAGATCCAATAGATGGTGAATCAATTGCAAATACACATGGCCTGTCTCCTTCAACTGCAGTTAATTCACCCAATTGCTTCTTGGTTGTTAAGGCAGAGAAAGAATCTTTAAAATCTGAAACATCACAGGAGTGAATCAAATTATTAAGCAAATTGTGTCGTTTAGAAGTAGCTGTATTATACTTTGATCCCCGGTATTACCCATCATTTTCTTGGACTCAAACATAAATATCCAAATTCCTGATATTCTAGCCCAATGGTATCTAGATATCCTTCCAATTGAATCAACAATGCAGCTTTGGTGTCCGACGATTGTGTAGATGCTTGGTAAAAACTCCCGAATAGAACTTACGCATGCTTTCATGCAATGTTGTCAAAGAGTCATTTAATTCAAACGGCAGTTCAGTAGTCTTAGTCTTGGGATGTTTTTTGATCTTCTTAACAATAGACTGAAGCTCCGTCACAAACATCGTCTTGTACAGAGGTCTTACTGAAGATAGAGAAAACCTTTTCAGATACTCGACCGACAGCCATAATTTCCATAGCATCACATAAAATGAGTAAGATACAATAATATGAATTGCAAGCTAAACAGTAACAATATCTTTTTCACTTGGACCAAATGTTGAACTCTTGTCGACATTGCACGTTTTCTTTACTTTTGCTGCTTCGATGCCTCTACTTTTAACTAATTGTGATAGACTGTCAACTTCTTCTTTTCATTTTTTTAGTTTCAAATGGTTAATATAAGTTACATTGACCTTAATATGGACGCATAAATAGCTTACAGTTTATGCAAATTTGAAAGTACAATCTTTTAAAGAACTAACTGTTGATCCACAGTTTGCTTAATTTCAATTTTAAATATATACATTGCTAACTAAAATACTGAATAATTTATAATATGCATGTTTAAACCTATTTTTAAGGACCAAATGGGTTGATTGTTTACAAAGGAAACGGATTATTTGCCATCAGACCAAAGAAAAACGCCACTGCAGCTTTCAAGACTTTTAACCATCTTGGGATGATTGCCGGTGGCTCAGGCTTAACACCAGTATTGTCAATCATCCGTGACATTGCCAAAAACCCAGAAGACAAAACCAAAGTGTCTTTACTTTATGCCAATCAATCTGAAGAAGACATCTTGCAACGGAAAGAATTAGATGAATTAGCCATCATGCACAAAGATCAAATTTCTGTCTGGTACACAATCGACAATGCCGGCGAAGGGTGGAGTTATTCAACTGGTTTCATTAGCGAGGAGATGCTCAAAAATCACTTACCAAGTGCTTCTGATGATGTAGCTATCTTGATGTGCGGACCTCCACCAATGATTAACTTTGCTTGTATACCTAATTTAGATAGCCTTGGTCATAATTCTGCAAACTATCTTTTGTTTTAGTTTGTTCATCAAGTATACGTGATTATGTTTTTGTTTAAAAGGATGTGCTAAGAGTAACCAATAAAAAATTAATAAGAAAATGTAAGAAAATATTAGAAACACGTGTTTAAGGGTATTCCCCTATATTTACTACTTATTAATTCCGTAAATTAGTCATTAATCATTTTTTTGTCTTTTGCAAAAGCGGCAATTAAGACTGATATGGAAATTAAAAGTAATTGTAGTCAGTGTAAAACAAATCATTTTTGATAATAATTAAGAGTTCTGAATCAAATAGTATTTAAAATGATGAGTAATAGTCTGTTATTTATTATTTGTTGCCAAATTTGGATATAATCTGTTGTTAGCAATTTTGTTGTTTATGTTGGCTTCTAAGAGATCCACGCACATAGGAATTTCTTTTGGTGATAGAATGTTGGTTCTGCCAAAAAACGAGTTACTCTTAGGATGCACGTTTTTTGAGAATTTGGATCATGATGCATTCTGAACACTTCTAAATTATTTTTATGGAGAAAAGAGTTGAGAATTTATTTCAATTCTCGAAAATAAGCAGACAATTTTTAAGCCAACAAGATAAGAATGAACACATTTTTAGATGCAACTATGCAATTACTTCGACATACTCCTTCCTCAATAACGATAGAAAATTCTTAATTACAAATGAAATCTATGCTATTGTTAGCAAGCTAATGCCTCTCGATATTGGAATTTTCAGCAAGCAATTGTGCTCAATGACCGATTTGGTATTCTGGGAATACTTTGTGTATATAAAGAAAACACCTCTGACCACAGAACTGATATCCAGATTTGCATTAAATTAACTGAGAATATTCGCTCCTTGTCTCAAATACCTTCAATTTGTTATAATATTTTTCATTTGTTTTTTAATAACAATTTTGCTTTTATGTACTTTATAACAAGTAAAAACACACTCAATCATAAAAATTACCAATATAAGAAGTTTATTATTTTTTCATGAATTATTTAGGTGAAATTTTAACATTATTTTCTAAAATGTTTTAACCGTGGAGTTTGATATAGTTAAAAAGTTGATCAAGAATGACTTGTCTTTTATTTAAAAGCTGAATTATTTTAGTAGTGTTGAAATTTGAAATATATGTAATTAGCATCAATGAGTTAAATCTTACAATTCATAATTACATGCCACATGAAATAAAGTGTAATGTCTATACACATTTAAGCTAACTTGTTTTAGCAAGTCTTAGGATCAGAGACAATTGCTAAAGATAAGTAATTTTTACAAAATCCTCATTTAGGCGACAAAATTATAATTTTAATTAGAATAAATACAAGTGGATAAATATTTCTCAGATAAAAATAGACACCTTGTCTTTTAAATTTTGATGAAACTCCAATTTACACAACTATTCATACACCGAGGTAAAAGATTATTTGTGTTAATCAAGAATATTACCTAACATCAAAGCCACTTAGTGACCAATATTTTGCCATCAAACAAAGCCTCCCACAAGCCAAACCCATCCATCTTAAACAGAGTCCACTATTTACGTTCCCAAGTCGGCACATCTTTCACCCGTTGCGGATCATTTGAAAGAAAAATAAATAGTACTACTTAAATCACCACCATTAATTTACCCAAAAACTACTAAATACTAATTCGCTCCTTCAAAATGGTTTTCCTTTTTAAGTGTTATTGTTGGACGGGTAAGTCTATTTGCATCATTTGTTCAACAACTGATGCCATCACACCATTATTATCTTCTTTATCTATCAAAAAAGTACTTTACCATTTTTGATGCCACCCTACATTCAAGATAATATGATGGTGCTTTCTGACATCCTCTCAATTTCGTTGGGTTGTCAAAAAATTTGATGAAAATGTCTGAAGATATCTATTTTTTAGTTGGCCATTCCATTAATATGTACTATCTGTAGTCGCAGACTTTGAATTTAATGAGTCTTTTTATGTTTACTATTAAAATACTGGCCTCAGCAACCATAAAAAGTTGATTGAATGAAGAGGATAATTATGATTGGTCAATGCTTCAATAAAAATTGAAGTTGCCACTTTTTCCTGGACCCTTTTGTATATCAATATTTATTTAGAATGTTTATTCCACTTCCTCAAAAATATATTTATTTTATTTTCTTTGTTTTGTGTAAAAAGGAAGCTTAACAATAATTATAAACCCAGGTGCTAAGAAATGGTATTTAAATTATAGCCTCTACTCAGCTTAAATTAATTGCTAGCGATGAGTGGCAATGGCTTCTCTATGCTTTTTACGTAATAACACCTGACAACACCACCATTATAGGACAACCATTGAAACAATAAAACTTTTATGCCTTTAAAACAACAATTGAAGTGTGTTCTCATCAATTGGCGCAACGGACTAAACCTTTATTTAGTGTTTTAATATATCTCTTAACAACCTTTTTAATGTCTTTGTTTTCACTTAAGAACATGGTTTCATAATTGACATTTTGGCCAGACTACTACCTAATTTGAGAGTAATACAGCCAATATTCGTTTGTAATATATACCCTACTCAAATAGTAAATATTGCACTCCTTTGCGGCAACCTCATTTGATCTAAAAAATGATTCCATTTTATTTGACTTTGGACTGTTTATACCTTCCACTTCATCAAATCTCCCTTCCTTTCAAGTACATTTGCCTAAAACTTCGTTAACATATACTATACATATATTCTTAAACTTATGACAACATCTAATAATAATATGCCCATTAATAAAGACTTTTTAACCCGAAAATGTGATACCCAGCCTCAATGTCATGTTGCTAATCTTTATCAATTAACATTTTCATTTAATTCCATGTACTCTGGACTAAAACCTCTACTAGGTTCTTGTCTTTCCAATTTCCTTCTTTATTAGCATCATCAAGTGATACATTTTATATATCCCAAACTAAATATACAAATTGTATTGTTAACTGACGCACCACTCCCAAATCAAGATTGATGAAGACTCGAAAGGTTGTTAACGGTAATATATCAAGCTTGTATTTACATTTTTTACAATTATAGTGGCACAAAAAAAGGGTCGTAAATGGATAATTTTAGGGCAACCATGTGTATACCAATCATTTACTTTTTCCTGACTAATACCAGCTTTCTCATTACAACAAAAAACTTTTGCCTCTTTTCTCGTTTCATTATAGATAATTGCATTAAAACAAATCGGCACTTTCCTAATAATTGTTGTTAAGATTTGTATGGACCCAAAACCTTCTGTCTTAATAATTTGCTTTATTCTCATGTTTAGTCTTGTAAATGATCGTTGAGTGGATTGAACCATTAATTATGGTCTATAATTGCATTACAGTATGGGGCAGGTTGTTATTATTAAAAATGCTTTTTGTTTAGGTTTGATCCATAATTGATAACATTAACCTATTCAATTGTCCTTTCATCATGTCAAATGAAAAGACAGAGGATGTTTGTTCATCCTTACTGTTTCATTTGGGGCTTAAAACCACCAGTTATCATATAAAATTTCATAACCATCTATCTATTATTTTGTATCATTTTCTATTATATAGTCGGGTCTCTCTCGCACAACTATTATTTTACAACTCATTTATTAATGCCCATGTTAACCTTCTCTTTTTAGATTCCTGCTCGCGCATAACATATTTTATTTTCATAACATAATTTAACAGCTACCACATATCCATTACTTTAATATTATTATTATTGTACATGCTCTAATTAGAAACCCAAAACTCACCTCTATTTTGCCTACAAAAAGACTTAATCTTGCATGCAGGCTTAAAAATTGGCATAACCTCTAAAGAAATGAAGTTATTAATTATTTGAAAATCTAAAATATATATCAACTACATCACATATATTACTTTTCAAATTATGGACCCACTAAATTTTATTAAGCTTCTACTATTTTTAATATATCAAGCTCAGGCCACAACTATTAAGTTCCATCCAACCATGCCACATGCTTTGCAATCTACTGAAGTGGCAGGATTAACAGTTGGTGGTAGTTATCTAATACAACAAAACAACATCACAACTTGCCGATTTAGTGCTAAGAAGACAAGGGAACGTTTGCCTTGCGGCTGTTTTGGTATTGGTGATACCATCTATAATCTTTTCTCCATTAATGACAAGGAGGAAATGAAGGAAGTTAAAGAGCTTTTGTCAAAACAACCTGGCATTAAGATTAAAGTCCCGCTTAAACATGACTTGCTGACGGACTTGGAGATTTCCTTTGAAGCTGAGTTGTGTTCAAAACAAGTTTTTAAGCTGATTATTTTGTTTAGGCCTTTTTATTATATTCCTTCAAATTTGTCTTTTACGGAAGATGATTCTGATCAGTGGGAACCTATTGAGGAAAGGTCGATTCAGTTGCATTCAGGAGTAACGACTAAAACGATGTCTTGTAGATACTTTAATTCGGGTGGCTTGTATAAATTTAAGTTGATTCAGGAGCTAAATTTAGACACAATTGTTTCCATTACATCACATTCACTTGCCCTAACACCTCAACCAAATGCAAATGGCTTGATTGCGGGAAAACCATCTATAAACATCCGCTCCGATTCAGTCTTTCCTCATTGTGATAACTACTTTACATTGTCTTGGGAAAATTCAATCTGTCCCAACACAAACCTCAACTTTAGAGTCCAAGTAACCGCAACGATGGATCTTCGAAAAGTTCGGGACTGGCATTACGTCGAAGAGCTACTACTCCCATCCAATCAAAAAACCCTCGATCTTGATTGCTCCCTTTTTGATATAATTTTCGAAAAGTACTGTTTTGAACTAATATCAACTCATACCATTACAGAACGCTCAACCCTCTGGGACAAGAAGTGTGTCAAAACCGAGCCCTGTAAGTTTACATTTTTTAATCAGTTCTCCCATTAAAAAGATAAATACCAAGTGCAGCGTAAACATGGTATATTTCAAAACTATTCATCAAAACAACCCAACCATATAATTGTCATATCGTTCACACACCCAAACTGTCTCTTTTGCCTTAGTTGCATTTTTATTGTAATTTATATCCATTATAATCTCATTTCCATAATTATGTTGCCACTAATATGTCCAAATTAATTAAGTACGGTTGAGTTAACGGAAAATATATTGAGATTGATGGCTTAGTGCATTTTTTATGGTTAAAAAAAGACGAAACATATGCTTTGACTTAATTTGCGATATGCTCTGACTTAATTCGTGATATGGTCTGACTTAATTTGTGATATGTTGTTATAGAAGATTATTATAAAAAACAAAAACACATCAATTAATCTTGATAATAAGTAAAGGACATGTATACTAATATATAATACTCTTTAACATGTGTTATAATCCGTTTTTGAGAACAGCTTTATAGTTTACGATTGTGCTTTATTTGAAGTAGTAGTACGAGGAACAATGAAAGCATACAGCAATTAGCTTAACATATGGGTAATTATGGTTGAATATGTTTTACTGTCTTTGAATATGCTTGAATATGTTATCAGTTTGGTACAAAAGATTGTGTGATTGAATAGGGTATTTGGTCAAATCGTTTTGTTAATAGAGGCAACGTGTATTACAAATGCATTAAGAGAATGTATTTGTTGTTTTGGGGAATCAGATGTGTTAATTATAAATGAGGTTGTTTTTGTTGAGTTTTGTAAACTTGATTGTAGCTTGTGATTTAAAGATGGATATGCGTCAATGTTGAACGTCAATAGAAGGATTATTAAAAAGGTTTAATTGATATTTAATGTTCACGTTTCAAAATTTGATTCAAAAGTTTTAATTGATACCTAATGTTCATATTTTGAAACTTTAGTGAAAAGAATTGATGGATCTTGGAGTAATTGGGCCAATTTTCCATCTACATGTTCAACATCCTGCGGGCCGGGAATTAGAAAAAGAACTCGAAGTTGCGACAATCCCAAACCAGCGGGTGGATTAGATTGTGTTGGACCAATGATGGAAGTTGAAGTGTGCGAATTAAAAGCATGTCCTCAGCCTTTAATTTCATCAAATCAAAACATAAACTCATCTTGCGCCTGTGGATGTGATATTAATGAAGAGAGTGGGACATTTTTTGTAGGTCGTGGTACAGGCCCATTTTGTCAAAGTCAAAACAAAATAACATGGAAGTTAACACCACCACAGGCCCCAAAAATAAGGAACAAGTTTTTTGATGTGCAACCTTATCGGGATTTTGCCCTATCATTAGACACTCATTACTTGGCAAAAAGTGATGTAGTTCAGATTTTTCAGGACAACAATTTAGTTTGGGAAAGTAGGCAAAGTCATGAAAAAGAATTACATTTTTCGGCTAATAAGAGTCTTCTTTTTATTTTGCAGAGTGGAAGGAATGTGACGAATGTGTCTGGTGTAATAGTCAATTATATGGTAAAGGATTCATCATACTCATTAAATCACTATCGTCCCTCAAACCTCTTCTGTGTTGGTAGTTATTGTGAGAGAAGTTTGATGATAATGATGATTGCTGTTATCATCTTATTTATTCTCTTTTTCCCAACAACAATTTGTTTTTTGGTGACGAAGAGTGTTAAAGATAAGGAATGGGCTAAAGCTGAAATGGTGAAGTCGTCTTTGTTATCGAAGGCGTATGGGCAAGAAAAGGGTGATAGGTAAGATATAAATAGAAAAAACATCATTTTAAATCTAATTTAGCATGCCATCGGATATGATAAAATCCAATAATACAGACTCAACACATTTGACTATCGGAGGTCTACGTCACTCTAGTGGATTGAATAAAAAGGTCGTTCACTGCAGATCCATAGGAATCCAATTATCTTCCCAAAACACACCCCTCTGCTCAAGATCAATCAAACCTGTGCAGTCAACAAGCAACTCATCTCGAAACACACCACGCGTTGCCAGAAGCAGTCTATCATTCGCATCTGTAAATGAAATGGAATATGACTACTATGATGAAGTTCTGCCCGGTTCAATTTTTCATCCAACCCATTTCGATTTATCATCTGACATCGACATAGATTCCATAATACGTAAAGAAGCAAAAGTACTTCTAGGAACAGATACCACATCTGCTCATACTCAAATTTGAATCAGGCTTAACATCAACAGAATCAGTCTGACTTGACCTTTTCATCTTTTCCAGAATGAAAAACATTTATTTACACGGGTGTATTTATATATTGCATTAAACAACATTATATGAATTGTTATTTTATTCAAATAAATTTATAGAAAACGTTATATTAACAAGTAATTTATGTTTGCACAAATAGTAATCAGTATTTTTAATAACTATTTTTGAGATTACATTTGTGGCATGTGAAATTAGTAAAAGAATAATATTAAGCATTATAATTAGAAATGGATGAAATTGTGGTAAATTATTTGGGTGTTATTTTAAAATTTTTGATATTTGATGGTTTAAGACAAAAGTATAACAACATTATTATTAGAAATATTATCAGGTTTCTTTTGAGTAAATAAAATGTATCCGCTTTGATATTGCTTTCATCAAAATTAATTATCGTTTTTTAATCATACTTTTATCCTCTATTTAATAAGCTCCCATGAATATATAGATGTGTATTCTCGTTCTTTTATCACTCTATAAAATATTTTTCAAAATTGCTCTTCTCTCTTTGGCGAGTGTATGTGTTTACGACACAGACCCACAATTAGCAAATCATTTTCCTGATACTTTGTCAGTAAACCATATCATGTTTAGTACCAATACCACATAAACATTCAAGTGTACATTCTAACAATTAAATACTGCCGAAACCATATACTTTCATACTTTTAAGTAAATTCTCCTTTTTTACTTTTTTTGACCAATTTTGCATGTAACAACCAGATACAATATATTTGTTGAACCTACCCACTCATAATAATCTCAGAATAAACACAAATATTCACACCATATTTCTTTGTGCTCCAAACTAGGGTCCAAACTATTTTGTATAAGTACATTAAACTTAATATCGCCACTAAAATATTTCATTACCATTTATGCCATCACCTTCATTTGTTAAAGTTACATCCTATATACATGCACACCATCATATCATCTTCTTTATATGCAATTTAATTTGTGGTCTATAGTATACATCTAAATATGCACATATTCTTCCACCCAAAATTGCAACTTGCTTTTTAACACATCATACGAGGAACTTTTTTTTATTGTATTAGCAATATCTCTTGGATTGTCATCATATCTTTGTTTTGATTTGAAGGAAACTCCTCATTTGCAATTCAAATCCCATCTTTTTTTGTTGGCAACTTTAAAAATCTTAATAATAAAGAGGCACTTTATTTTTTGTATCATCATTTGCCATTGACTAAAGATAACACTTACACGCATCTTTCACTGCCAACTTTAATGATATTCATTTTTTAAAATAAAAGAACCATTAACTTAAGTTACTTTCTTTAGATTCTTTAGAATATTTAGTTCCGCTTTTCTGACGTTAACATTCTATTTATTGACGCAACGTCACCATGAAACGGAATACCTTTCAAAATTACCGTCAAAACTCACTTATCCAGGAGAAAACTCCTATTCCTCAGCGCAAGCTATCCGATCCCGTTCGTGGAAATACGAAGGAGAGTCCAGCAAAGTTACTGATTCAGCTGATAAGACAAACACCATCTCTTGACAGGCGAAATTCATTGGACATAATCAAGCAAAAAATTGAGGACATTGACACGTGTAATGTGTCTCCGAAACAATTAAGTCCGCGAGAGTTGTATGATTCAATACAGAAAAATATCATCACACCGAATGTTATTTATAGTTTGAGTAAGCAATTGTCGAGTGGGTCTGAGCTTTCAGATACCTTAAGATCATCTTTAAGGCTGCGGGAAAGGAATTTAGTTAGAAGACAGTCTGTCCTGACTGCAAATTGGCTATCCCAATTCGAGGCACTCGAGTTTATTTTGGAAAGCAAAAGCCCCAAAATTGCGTCACAACTAATACCAAGACGTTGCATGTCTGAAAATGCTTTAGATTTAATTGATAAAGGAATGCCTGTAAAGTTTAAAGAAAACAAGTCTAATGGAGACACTGAGAATGCACTTGCCTTTGCTCAGCTTAACAATTCAAATGGATTTGGAAAAGGAAGAGTAGTAGTGTGTAACAATCATTACGACACCAAGAAGCGGGTTTCCTTTTCTGCTCCTTCCAGTAGCAACATCCGGCATCAGGCTCTTGGCAGGAATAGCATAAAGAAAGTTAAGCCTATTGTTAAGAAAAGTGTAGGGATTAGTGATTATGAGTATACGCCGATTGACTATGATACCTTTAAGGCTTGGAGGAGAGGAAGTCGAATGAGTACTATTACCAAGCAAAAGTCGCCTGTTTTTAAAAAAAAGAAAAATGCGGGTATCAAAATAGTTTGTTGTTCGGAGAGATTTGAAAAGTACGAAGTCAAAGAACCTTCAATAGAATCAGATTTTGCCGAAGAAAAGATCATCGCCACCAAAATGAACCCCAACTCATTTCCTAAATCTAGTCTTAATTACATCAAATTATTATTCGCGAGAGGTATCCAAAACTGCTTTCAAAAATAATTTAGTGAACTTTAACATTCTTCTTTTTATGTTGTTTTTGTTTTTGTTAAATAAATTAAGTTTATTTATAGTTAAGATCTGTGGTCGTAAAATGGACTTTATTTGAAGTGTATTAATTTTCGTGTCATTCCTTTGTAAATAGAGTGTATGAATCATCGAGTACAAACTTGTATCAATTAATTGGATGTTATAAATAGAAATGGTGAATAAATTATGGAACTTGACTCACACGCTTTTGTTGGTGATTAATCTTTAAATTAGCAAAAAAGCCTGTGAATTCATTTTCAATTATAGTTTGCGCTCATAATCTTTTAATGCCAAATAGAAATAGAAGTACTTGGACTTTCAATTTGGTTTCACACGATTTACTTCCAAATATATTAGTCTCCGTAACAATTGACATATTTTTTTGGTTAATCTTTAATATTTATTTATTATCTTGTCAATATTTGTTTATTATTTGCTAATGAAAAAGAAATAGTAGCTGGTGTTCGGTCCTCAGTAAAAAACATGCAGTAAAAAGCTTGTTGTGACATATTCTTAAGTAAATAGGCAAAGATGTCCATTAAAAAACAACTTTTAGTAATGTTAATTTAAATTACAATTTAGCCCAATTGATTGCTAGCAAAAACCAACGGCAAAGCTTGCACTCGCCTCAGTGGGAACGTATTTTTTTCCAAAACATAGTTCCACTCCAAAAATCATTACTCAAATTAGCATTGCAAAGCCATTAATAAGTGGTGCTATGTAAAACATGGCTAGGGAAAATTCACCCACTGCATAAATGCTTAAATTTAAAATAAAGACAATGATAGTGGCACACCTGCTAGTACGAAGGGTGAGAAAGCTGGGATAAGTAATATTTTATTCATTTGTTTATGTAGAATTCTGGTACCAGGGCTCATTTATTGTGTTGATTGTGTAACATTTTCGATGAGCAGATTAAAAATATTTTTTTGAATTCCTCAATACATCACTCCATCCTTCATCGCTTAAATTAAAAATATTACGTTCATTTTTCCTAAATGACATAAAATATGTAGTAGCCACGATACTTGCACTCAGAAAAGAAACAATCAACAAAAGACACAACTTTCTCTTTGTTATTTGAACATTACTAAAGTAATAAAACATCATATAAATATATTAAACTCACTTGTAAAGTAATTGATAACAATGAATATACGCAACTGGTGAGATAAGAAGTTGAAAACTAGAACAAAATGAGCAAGTCAACAAGAGATAATCAGTAAAATGGCCTAATCCATTAATGACAAGCAAAACCGATCCTCTATCTAGTTCAATTTCAATATGTGCCAATTGGCCGGCTAATGAAGCTAATATGGTAAATAAAGCAGCTATTATAATTGATAGTCTATAAACTTCGGTGAACTTTTTTTGACTTCCTTAACATGATGTATATCACTAGGGAGTTTACGAAGTATAAAAAGGTTCCGAAGACATATTCTGAATAGATGTGGAATGTCCGTATTAAAGTTACGAAGTTGGCCTAAAACATTAGTTACAATTTTATAAATGCTATTCGAATGAATTTTAATTTGTTAAATATGTAGTAATTAATTAACCGCGGCACTCAATTAATGTCTGGTATGGGTAAAGTGGATGAAAAAGTTTTTATACGTTCGAAAACGTATATTATAAAATTACAAATGTAAGAGATTGATAAAATTAATAGTGTCCTTTGTATTATCCAAAATGGCAAATTAAATGCTTAGTTTTGATAGGCAAATTATTTTTGTATGAATCAACAAAAATATCAGTTCAGTCAATTAAACCTATTTATTTACCAGAAAATAAAATTTCTAATTAACACATTCCAGTTTACTTACATATTAGATATTCTTCATTGAAGAAATTAATGGAAAAATAAATCACTTGTATAATTCACTTATTTCAATCAAACTCTTCTCATACGTATTATATTTCCCCAGCTTACCGAATTCAATATGTATTGTACGACAAATTGTTCAAATTTTATGTGCTAGTCAAAGTTATATCATACTCTACTACCCATAGTGACTATATCTTCGTTGTAGAAGTAAACTCAAAACGATCTTCCATTTTGCTTGTTTTTCCAATTTCATCGTTAATGAAGTGTGATATACCTTGATTTGGAGATGTAATCCTATCTATATATTGTATTTACAAATTCCTTTACCTTATAATTCGACAGAATTAATACGATTATTATTACAAGATAAACAAATATGGCTATTGCTATTACATAAAGCTAATTAGTTGAATTCAAAAAGAACAACTAAATATTTTATTGAAATCTTGAATATTTAAAAAAAAGGTTGATATACAAACTGTAATTTACAACAGGATGAAAGGGGGTAAAGCTCCACACTTTCTAAAACTGTTTGAAAGTGGTCTTAAAGTGTTTAATTAAATAGACTAAATTGTTTTGGTAATTTGACAATAATATTTATCATAAAATGTTCCATACTTTTTAAATATTCCATATTATATTCATTTCATTAGATCAATTTTCAACAAATAATAAATATAGTTAAAAATCAAAAGTATTTATTGTTGAACCGTACTCTTTAATTAAGATCGCTTTGAACATTTGTGTACCTTAGATCTTCTTACATGCCCTTAATATAAATGTGCTTAAAGAACATTATTTAAGCCAAGAGCAAAAACGCCTAAAACACTTTCATTTATTGATGATACTTCATTCATACTAGTAGTCATTCTAAATTTAAACTACATTCATTCTTTTTCGAATAATTTATTTTCAAATGGGAAATAAAAGAAACCCCGTATATTTATCTATTGAGGAACTACAGAAAATTAAAAAAATCAGACTGTGGTGTTTATAGTCTACTTTTTGCAAAACATTTAATTCTTAATTGTAAAAAACTTAAAATTACAACAAAGCTGAAGAATGATTTACTGAACAATTTTTAGAATGTATCAGCATATAAAATGCAAGATAAATACAACGAATCCAATATTATACTCAACCAGTCTGGGAGATAACAATACATGGTAAAATATATTGAAGACATAATATGACAAACATAAAGATGATCTTAAATTAGAAAAAAGTAATTTGTGAGGATTATTTTATTTTCAAAACAAAACATAATTAATAATTAAAACTGCATTCGAATTGCTTTGCTTAAATCCACCTTAGTATAAGCTTTGACTTTAAAGAATGAAACATTCATATCAGATTCATTCTTAAATTGATGGCTTGATTTATTAGCAATAAAAATATTTTTGAAGTTTTCTATGACTGCTCCAGGAATTTCATTATGTGGGACATGTGTTTTCTAATGGCAGCACCAGACTCTTCATACATAGGTTGCTTTTTGTAGTGTCTCATAAGCCCTTTCCCTAAATCTTTTGAAAAACTTCATATGAAACCAATATTGCTTTAGCTTTCTTAGTACCAGTTAGACTATTATTTGTATCACCAATCTTTTTGAAAGCTTCCTTGTCTTTGATAATTTTGTGAAGAATATTCTTGGTACAATTTGAATCGTCGTCCTTATTCTAAAATAAATGAGTTAAATACATTTAAGCAAATTAAACTTACTTGATCTGTTTTGGCTTCCATAAAAGTTTTGTTTAAGTCAATCATGTTGAAGTTGGCAGGATACTATTAAGATGTTGCGTTTAATAAAATTAAGCTAATTATGATTTATATTTGAAAAGAGATATTATATACACCATAAAATAAGCGTATGTAGATCTTAATCTTTAAATAAATTGAGATTCATAAGTATGCCTAAAATAGATTATAAAAATTTGGTATGCACAACAAAAGTGCAAATTTTTTAAATAAAAGGAATTTTATTGGATAAAATTGATTACAAAAATTGAGGAAATTTAGAATGGTCATGCATTTGAATTGTCCAAGTTTCTCCACAAATCATCACAACTTGCAAACAATCAAATGGAATCCTCATAGATTTGTCCCTTTTTGCGGTCTCATCATCATCAACGGAAGCCTCCTTATTAATAAAATCATTTGAATTAACAGGAAAATTTGAATAAATTGAGTAAAATTGCTCTTCACTTAAAACTTTTATCTTAGTATAATTCTTAAGGCCAATCAAACTAATGCCAGTATTTTCAAAAAACTGTTTAGCCGAGTACGTATTTATATCAGGTCTGTCATGATCGACATTTTCACCATAAACAATTAACAGCCGTCTTTGGCAAATCAACGTTTTATGTTTGCAAATAGTATAACTTTCAATCAAATTGCAGTCAAATATATGATCCAAGTGGCGGAATAATTTGCAAATAACATAACTTTGTGCGTTTTCCAAAGCTTCTATATCTGTGGAATCAATATCACTCAAATCGTTGTAAAATTGGATCGTGAAAATAATAAAAGAGTCTTGGTTGTGTATTTTGGGATCTATCACACTTATGGCTTTACGAATTGCTAGCAAGAAAGGTTCTCTTAAATCTAAGGTGACATGCTGATACCACATAATTATATTTAATACCCAGTCTAGACTTTTTTCATAGCAAATTAGTTCATCATCATAGATTAGACGAGGATATTCGCAAACTTGGCTTGGTATAACCTGCTTGGCAAGAGTATCCGTCACCGCTTTAAAATATGTAATCAAATCGGGATCAACTAAAACAAATGATATTTTTCATCTTAAGGCATACTATAAACTTACACCCCTCCCTGGCAATTTCATTCCTTTCAAAAATCTCTTTATCACTAAAGTTATCTAGACCATTCATTCTTTAGAAACGTAACCAAATAAATAAAATACAACACCTTCCAAGTAGAAAAAGTTTGCTTTGACAACCGTTAAATAATTATGACTTAAAAAGTGTGTTCTTAAAAACCATCGCCTACGAAAATATGTTTATGTAAAACATATACTGACTTCTCATAAATAAATATTCGCTTTTTTCATTTAATATCATATACAAAAGAAAAGGGACGCTTTAATGTAATATAGAGGAGTATGTGTGAAGATGCCCTTTTTAATGAATTTTGAGAATTTTTTAGTCGGTACCTTTTTGCAGATGTTTAAACGATGATACATTTTTTGATTGTCTTTGTTCGAAAATATACACATAAGGAGCCAAATAGTACTAACTACGTGTTCTTTATTCATATTTGTATTTAAGAGAAAACTATAAATGGTACGCAAAATCACAACCATCCTCATACGCCGCTATTTTTTATCTGTCTATTGTGTTGATCGCCACAATTTACAAAATGGCACGACAAAAGAAAACCCGTCGCGGTCTTACAACGATGCTATCTGTTGATGAGGAAGCTCTTAAAGAAACTGAAAAGACACCCATCAAAATGGCAAGTAATGAAGAAAGGAAGCCTCTCAACTTTAATTGCAAGTCTGGAGCTAGTGGGATTGCCTTGAAATTGATTGACCAAATGATCGCTTCCGGGAAGTCTGGGATTCAAAAGGAGTTTGCTGATATTGCTTCTGCTAAGCCTACTAATCAGGAATGCGGTATTTTCAGCAAGCCTGAAATACCTTGTATCGAGAGGTCTCGAGTTCCTATGACTTCGGGATTAGCAGGCAGCTATTACCACGCAAATTTTGTGGGAACAGTCGTTTCTCCCAACCGATTTATTGCTTGCCAAGGACCCACTAGTCAATCCTCTCAAACGGACTTTTGGGCTATGTGTGTTCAGCATGAAGTTGAAAACATCGCTCAATTGTGTGATTTCAAAAGAGGGACGAAAGAAGATGTTGGGCAGTACATTCCATCATCAGTTGGAGAAAGGCTTATTTTCGGGCAAATCATAGTCACCTGCAAGTCTCGAGATGTCACCCAAAAGGCAAACGAAATCACCGTCAGCACTTTGGAGGTTCAGGTGGGAGGTAAAACTTCTCTAGTTCGCCACTACCATTGGGAAGGTCTTGACGAAAAGAAGGTCCCGAAGTTGTCTGTGACAATCATTATTTTACTTGGTTTTTTAAGAGGATCTTCCAAGCCAATTGTCTGCCATGACACGACTTCAATTGGCCGGACTGGAGTTCTGATCTTACTCGAGATTGTTTTGGAGAAGCTGATGAAAGCCCAAGACATCAACAATATTCTCGGGTTTGCTATGGAGATGCGATCTCAGCGAGCTTTGATGCTAGAGTTTGAAATGGTTGGTTAAAACTTATTTACGTATTACATTATTAAAGTTATTATATTCCAGCAATACTTCTATGTCCACCGCGTCCTCATAGAATACTTCCAAAAGAAACTCAAAATCCAATCTTCCCAACTCTTGCTTCAATTTATTGATGATTATGATGCGATGTTTGAGAAACAAAATAAGAAAAATAACCCTTAACTATTTGCACAAGCAGTCTATTTTAACCTGTAGTTGTCTTTTCGCACTCTTTTTTACCAGATGTGTAATTAATAATGAGAAGCATAATAATTTACTTTTACGATTTTTATATGAAATATTAAAGTGTATTTGTATGTAAATAAATTTATGTAATATCATTATTGTTTCTGAATTGCTTCCTCCCAATCATAGGGTTCGATGATGTTAAGGCCATTGGACGTGATGGCTTCTAGTATTTGTGCTCTGATGAAGGAATGATCGAGTGGTGTGGTTGGAGGAAGAGAATCTAAGTAGTTGAAGATGACGGCGAATTGTTGTTGAGGGCAATTTTTAAGAAGTTCTTTCAGTAATGGACCATGGCGATGACTTTCTTTCATTTCTTTGATAATTTCCCGATCTTTGTGTGAGTAGATGTTCCACGGTAAGCCGCCATTTAACATCTCTATCAACATGTACATCCAGGACTCGATGTCGTCTTTTTGGGTTTGTTCGCGGTAGTTATGTGCTAGAATTAATGAAATAAATGTTAATAAATGGGATTAGATTACCTGTTAAAGAAGCATAACGCGGCGTCCCATTAAAGTGTGTGGATTCCTTGGGGTGCTCTTCACTCCCCTCAACATCTGTAGTCCCCTTAACCTTCTTACATAATCCGAAATCAATGATATAAATCTTAACATCATGATCCCGTTTCAAAGCAAAATTTGACGGCTTAATGTCTCTATGAATTAAATTTTTACCATGTAACTCCTCTATGCATTCTAACGTCTCTAAAGCTAATTTTAAAACAGTGGTGGCTGAAAATCTACTTTCAACAAATTGGTTTCTTAAGTCATGTAAATTGTCATCTAACTTTTCCATTACAATAAATTTAAAATGGTTTTCTATTTTTCCTCTATCAATTAGTTGGGGTATCCTTTTCATTTCTTTCTTTTGAGCTAATTTTAAGACCATATAATCTACGTGAATGCCATTAAATCCGGAATCTATTATTTCTAATTTGGCAGCAAATCTTTTACCGTCTTTTCTCCGCAAAACCTGAAATTAAATTAAGACTAACTTACATTGAGATTAAAAGTTATATGTTACCTCAAACACAGCGCCATGCCTACCAGGCGCTAATTTTTTGCCGATAGCATAAGAATCCTTTTCTCCTCTAATAACATTATTAGCCTTCGGCAACAATTCCTCATTATCCGTCTCTCCAGACTCACTATTATTGTCTCGATTATCACTACTCATATATAGTCTAGAATAAGCTGAATAGTAAGCTCTCATCTTATCTCCAACACGTAAAAATAGACGCTCGTCGACAAAGGAAGCAATTTATAGTAGAGACACAAAATCACAAATAGAATAGATCTTTAAAAGATACAACAACGTACAATAAAACATCTCACACACAACATTCATATTTGTTGACTAATAAAATGAGCGTCGAAGGGACTCACTCTCATACTCAAGTACATTTTATTTGAATGCGTTTTGTACAGCATTTATGAGGGGTCCGTACATTAAAAAAGATTTTAAAATCAGTATAACTTAGAACTGTCTTTCGTAAAAAAGGAAGACAAAATCATTGTGAATCAAGTATTAAAGGATATGGATTAAGATCAAGTGATGTGTTATGTGTGATTAAAATTATGTAGCAAAGGATGTCTGGGTATGAGCGGCACCTCGGTATTTTTGATCTTTAACTAGAGTTATTTTTGTTTTGTCCCTCTCTTTCTGTTAACATTTAGCATATGCAAAAGAATAAAGAGATAATAGATAAGAGATGTGCTTGTGTGATATTGGCAACAAGTGTTTGTTAGGTACACATTTAAAAAATTAATAATTTATTTATTTCATTGGCATATACTTTATCCTGCCATCTCGACTTATTATTTACAATTAATTGAGGTTACGCCTAATCAAGTGCAGATCTTCCTCCTGAAGACGCTCTACGCACTGCCAAATTAAGTCTAGAGTTGGAGCTGTTACCAGAAGTAGGAAGATTAGAGTGAAGATATAATCCAGGCGACGAGCTATTGAAGTCCAACATTGCAGAGTGATTTGTCGTCTTTGTTGATTTTTGGTGGGAAATTCTTTTCTTATTAGTCGAACGGTGTCTTCCAACAAAAGGATTTTGATTACCCAATTCGGAGGGACTTTTGAACCCTCTCTAAAGGCTTCACGGTGAAGCCTAAGTATGGGTGAGGTCAGAATCGTTGCAAATGTAACTGCCAATATTTGAAACAGGAAATACCTGACCAGTAATGGTACATGTAAAGACGAATGGGGAACTTTCTCACTAACTACAAGTGAAAGAACAGCCATCTAAAAATTGGACCATTTATTTTTTGTAATTCACTTGAACCTTACCGACAAAATAGCTGTAGAACCCATCGTAAATCGCTCCTGTTTCTCATTGTTACTCGAGAATCTTGCAAACAGCCCCACAACACTCAACGCCGATATGATAAAACTGGGAACGACCAAAGAAACGAGATAATGCAAAGGCTTCCTTCTGACCTGTATGATAACCCTAGCCTCTGAGACGACTATTCCCTCGTGTTCGTACTTAGTTTTCGTTATCCACAAATTCTATAAAACATTAATAATTATATAAATATTTATCCTTAATATTCCTCCCAGTTGAACAAAATCAAATAAAAAAACTAATCAAAATAGATTGATTTATCATTAGTTGCAATCATTGAAAAGCAAATACATACACTTTCATCTCCATTAAGACTACAACTATACTTTTTGATATAATTGGCAAAAAGCATATTATTTCAAAGAGGAGCATCAATTTGACAACATTTAATGGTATCGATGGATGGTTAGTCAGTGGTAATTAACGTCATTAAATTGGTAATAAAGGTTTATGGATTTCATTTTTATGGCTATTCAGAATGTTGCAATATTTTTATCCTACAACTGGCTAACTAACCTTTAAGGCCCATTCTTCGTTTTTGCTGTAATGAGCTAATTGGTTTTTAGTTGACACATTTAGTTTCAGTTTCTCTTCCGAATAACCCCAAGATGCGATCTGAAAGAAATTTGCAAAAGTTACACAAAAATAAACAAAGGCTGTTATTAAACTTACATCTAATGAACACGTTTGTTCGTCAAATGGAAAGTCTGAAGTTGTTATTTCGCACATTACAGAATACAAGGCCGGATAGGAATAAATAACTTTACCATCTGAATGAACTTTGATGGACATTCGGATACTTTCTAACAAATTCACATACTCCAACCTATATTGAAATAATTATGATCCCATCAAACCTAAACTAACATATTCTAAAATGAATAAACAATAAATAACCAAAATGCAACATACAAACACGATTATATCCGGCACCCAGATCGAATCCAACGGCATCCACGTCGTATTCGTCCCATTGAAATCATTAGGATCCCACTTTAACGTCTCATCAATCCACTCCTCCACCACATACACAACCACGCTCATCTTCTGCTTCAACTCGTCAATATTATTAATATGAACCAACTCAATCTCATAAAAAACCTCTATCAAACCATCAGGAGCTGCCAACTTCGTATGTTTCTTTGACAAATAATTAGACAAATTTGCCATCACTCCCCCATCAACAGCCCCAACAAACAACAAAACCAAAGCCAAAATAAGGCTACTAGTTACCATCTTTGTCATTAACTCAAATAAAATTATAAAGAATAGCCGGCAAAATCAAATAAAGTAAATATTTTATGCTAACATTAAATATGATACTTTTCCATTTCACATAAATAAGGTCGATTCGATTTAAATTTATGAGGACATAAATTTTCTCCTGAAATTGGTTTGAGGCAAGATATTTAAGTAGATTTATTGGTAATGATTAAAGCTGATGTAAGGGAGGCTTTTACCTGGGTGCTGTAGGAAGAACGGAAAGAAAAGATGATAGAATTATTTGGTCGGTTGTATTTTTTGGATTTAAGGCATGTAAAGTCAAGGTGGTGTGATTTATTAGTTTTTAGGATAAAGTAGCAAAATACATGAATATTATAAGAATTTTATATAGGATGGTTTAGTAATTGTTGGATGTTGAATGTATGTAATGGATATATGATATTAAGTTATCGGCCATCAACAAAAGCCAATATTAAATGTAATTAGCTTTTTTGATGTTAATTAGGTTGAGATAGATGAAGGGGAGGATGAATCGATGCCAGCTAGGGAAGCTTGGAAGGCGCGGAACATTTCTAGTGTCTTTTGACGTTCTTTTTCTGCTAAGGTCTGAGCGTTGTTGATTTGTGGTTCTTCGATCTCGCCAGAGTGTTCTTCTTCTGCCTCGGCTGGGGGTAACTTTGTGGAGGTGGTTGTAGTGGGGCTGCTGGATATTTCGATTCCCTTTTCTTGTGTAGTTTCGATTCCCTTTTCTTGTGTAGTTTCAACTCCCTTTTCTTGTGTAGTTTCAATTACTTTTTCTTGCGTTGCTTCAATTCCTTTTTTGATTGGAATAACTGTTGTTACGGCTGGTCCCTCAGTCGTCGTAGTGGCACTCGTACTTCTTCCCCTTTCCTCAGCAACTTCCTTTCTCAATTGTTCTTCCTCGTCGGTAATAACAGTTTCTCTATCCTTTTCCTCGCTAGATTTATCCGCAATATCCTTACTCCTAACCTCTGGCCTCCATGTACTAGGATAAATAGCCGTCAACACAGAAAACGCCTTCTTCATTTGCTCTAAGTCGGCAGGAGAAGGTGTACTTTCAGTGGTGTCTTTTGGTGTTGTTGCTGATATGCTATCAACTTGAGTCGTCGTTTCTAGACCATGTGATGTTTGGAAATCAACTTGAATTGGGTTTTGCGTAGTTGTAGTCAATTGGCTCTGAACAACGAAATCAATTTTCTCTAATTTGGATGTGTCAATTAAAGGTGGTCGTCTTCCTTCCTGATCATCAAACACTTCCTTGACAGTCGAGACAAAAGTAGGCACGTTTTGTGCTTTAGAACCAAACTCCTCCACAACTGCTTCCTTCTTCTCGTTATTACCGCTATCAATCACGGAAACTTTATCGAATTCAGGTTTTTTGATCTCGACAACTGATTGCCTTTCAACAGTACTAGTTAAAGGAACATTCGTTGATGATTCAAATGTACTAAATGGAAACGACGGTCTCTGATAAGAAGGAGCGTCAAATCCACCTTGATATGGCGTGTCAACTTTTTTAAAGTTTGTATACAATGGTTGGTTAGAGGGAGCATTAACTTTGTTAAAGTTGTTGTAGTTGACGCCAGAAAACTGTGATTGTGACTGTTCAGGTTGAGAAGAAGATGACTGATAAAAAGTGTTTTGGTAACTTGGATAATTTGTGTTGACTTGATCATTAAAGTTGGTCGTCAATGGTTTGTTTGAATCATACTTGTTGTTGAAATCATTTTTTTGGTAAATACCACCATTGCTGAGGGGGCTATTGTTGGTGTCTTCGTAGTTGTTGTAACGAACAATAGTTCTGTAAAGGATGGGCACCTGTTGTTGTGGTTGTTGTTGTGGTTGTTGTTGTTGATACCAATTTTGAGACCCATAGGAATAAGGTCTATAATTGTGCATATACTCATTTTCATTAGTGAAACGGGCACCTTCTTCGACTGGATAATTATTGTATCCATTATAATAATTGGAGTAAGGAAAGTAAGCTTCCTCCGAAGTCGCAGGGTAGAAATCAGCTCTGGCCTGCGCCAAACTAGGTAATATCAATACAGTAAGTAAATAAATATTTAACATAATGATGGTTTCACAGATCGCCTTTAACCAACCAAATGTTTTCTCCAACTAAGTTAAGCTTCCCTTTATAGACACACAATCAGTATGACCTGTCGCTCCTTCGTTCTGCCGGTTGTATATATACCAAAATAGTGGTGCGCGAACAAAAAAAGACCTTTCTTTTAGTTATGTAAGTTGATGAACATATGAAAAAATCAACTGCCCATCTCCCCTGCATCTATGTTAAAGGAGGACTATTTAGCGAATGAAAAGATTCATTAAATTGATGTGTTTGTAAACTATTAATTCTATTCCTGTATAATTGAGAATACAATATGTTGTAATACACTTTATGCATCATTATAAAAATGGTCTCAATCTTTCCTTATAGGGTAATCTTTAATAATTTGTGGTCTTTTAGAAGGGGTTATTTTTTTGATTTTATAGAGTTAAGTACATCATTTCGAGTTTCCTTTAATTGGCCGTCAATTTTGAGGTGATTTAAATGAATTTAGTGTTTACTTAAAGTTATATTGTAAGGAAATTGAAAGATGAGTAATAGATAAGTTTCTTTTATTTACACATAATAAATACTACATAATGATGGTTGTAAAAAAGGTGAATAATGAAGGAGAACATATTTTTACATATACATAAATAAAAAGAAGAAAGAAAAGTCCACCTAATGAATTCTCCTTCTGTCATCCATATTTTATTGATAAGCCGCGACTGGCAAGAGGCTTCCTGCGACCATCTTAATAGTTTCCATCTTGATTGGCATGACAGGAGGCCTTTCCAAGGCATCAGGATTAATTTCATTGCATTTCATGACTTCTAAATTCCCTGTGGCTTTATAATCTTTGTAAGCTTTGGCGAATTCTTTTAAAGCGTCTGCACGCGCTGAATATTTTAATCTAGTCCCATTTTCATTCATCTCACTGATTGTTTTGCCCGAGGATTGAAGTCTGAAGACAGGTTCAAAGGACCTTTGTTCGTTTTCCGAGGCACGAGGTGGTACAATGAGTCCATGCCTGACACCGGTAAACATAAATACTCGCGGTTGTTCGTGATCTGAGGTGCTGGGAACTGCATAGGTGACGGCAGATATTAAAGTGGCTGCTTGGTTTGGCAAGACTGATGCCAGTTTGTAAAGGTCTAAGGATGCGAGGCAGGTTACGAAAGTTTTGATGTAAGGACCAGGCAATAGGCGCCATGAATCAAAGAATAAGCCTGAAACAAAGGAACCATTAATTAGGCGCTAAAATAATTTGTAACTTTTTTTACGTTTAGCAAATTAGAATATTGGGAAACAAGTTTATAAATTAGACATGCTCATTTTTAAATAATGGATACTAATTTGCAAGTTTACTAATTTCCAAAATCAGTAACTTCCTAATTTTTCTATTTATCAACTTACTCGTATCTTCAACAATAACATCTTCACCCGTCTTGTTAACGGCAACAATACACTTCTCATAAGCAACGTCCTCCACACTGCCTTGAATCTCCTTGATAGGAATATTTTTGATTTCGATATTAAAAGATTTGGGCAGTATGGCCAATACATCTTTAATTTTATTCTGGTTGCCAGACACGAACACTAACAAATTACGAGCCGAAAATTTCATCTTCTTTAGTGTGACTAACGTGAAGTCAAGTACGTTTTTATCTAGAAATAATCAAAATATTATTAGTTTGTTTTATTTTTTAGTTTGGTGGATGATGATGCGATAAAATATAAGTATATTCGCATGTAAATAAGGTAAAAAATGACGTAATAAGAGAGACGAGAAAAGGAGAACTAAAAACGGGAGGACTATAAAAAGTTAATAGTTTGTAATATTTTGTTATATTTGTATGTGTCTTTAGTTTGACAAAACAACACAGCAAAATATGAACATTTGCATTTGTTGCCAAAATAATCATAAGATTGGTAGTAGTTGGATAAAATATGTGTATGTGTCTGACACACGCCAACCACCACAACGCGATTGTTGTTTGTTTCGAGGAATTTTGGCTAGAGTGTCAGGATGTGTGTATGTATTTATTCAATATTATTTAGTCTTATATTTAGGTTTATACTTTAATATTTAAACATAGAAACCCATTTTCACAAACAAATAATGTGTTTCTCAAGAATACTAAATACCTATTCAAAACAATAAAAAATATTTCAAAAAAGTGGTGGGTGATGATGTCAATGAAGAGACAAGAAGTGATTCATAAACATATGTTTTGTTCCATTGGAAAAACCTTCACACATACCTCTTTATATACTAACACATGGGACCTTCCTCCCGCTATCATGATCTCTCTCTCCCTTACAGATTAAAACTATGTTCTTCTCATCAACTATAAACTTCAAAAAACAAATCTAATTAGTTGTTGATTAATATCTATCTTTATATGATTATGTCACAATTTTTTGATGAAGTTGGTGGTGGTTGTCATTGGGAGAGTAAAGTCTTTTAAATGTATTTTAGTCAATTAGTTAAAGCACAGTCAATGTTTAATAGTTTCTTTCGTTTTGCCTTTTATAATCTAATTAAGTACATTTGTGTCTACTACGAAAGATCAAAATTGGTGATCTTTTAATCAAGTTTGTGTTTCATTAAGACAAGGTTTGTAATTTTTTTTGTTCATGAGTCCATAAATACTTCTGTTTATATAATACTTTTGGTGATGGATCATTTAAAAGTGATCTTTACAAGATTAGATAGTTCAATCTATTAGTTTAATAATATTTTGCCCATACAAATTGAACAATTAAACTCACATATATTTCGCAATTTGGTGAAAATGCTGTAAATCAAATGATATTTACATCGAAAACTAAGGAAACCCTTTACAGTTAAGACATGCGTACGTCACAGATAAATATTAATATTTACGATAAAAGTCCCCTTTGTGTTGAAATTATTACAAAATAGATGTGAATCGAAGTAAGAGTTATATTTACGTGAAGATGCTAAACGGGTAGTAGTACAATAAACAAATCAATGATCATCAAAAGCAAAATGATAAAGTATATTATTTGAATGAGAGGAATTTTTCTGATTAAAAAAGAAAAAGTATAATTAAATTAGACAGGTTTAGTGTTTTTTGATGAGATCGAATTGAAGAGGAAGTGATTTATCTTTGGTTTGAGAATGACTCCATCTGCTAAAGACGTACTCGGCATCGTAATATGGCATGGAGGAAGTTTCTTGACCACTAGCTAGTGTTGACTCATCACCTATAAAGTCGTCATCTGAAAAATATAAGCCTATTTTTGATAAATATTAAAAGTTACCAGAAGACTTAATAACAAAGATATTAGTTCCTTCTTTTCCAGAATTGTCTTCATTCAGACCCATTAAAAGTTGTGAGTATGAGGTGTCGCAGCATTTATGGCCACTTAAACAGTTGTGGTTTGTGCATTCATCTCCTGGCCACATTCCATTCTATAAGAATAAAAAATGATGAGAGTGACGTATTTAGCAGTAGTAAACATACTACTTTGTTGCAAAATGGAATATTTGAGTTTGAATGTTTTGAACAATACGGGTATCCGTAATTCATGCCTGATATTGCGATGAATGTGTTTATGTAGTTGGATAAGGAAACTCCGATGTTGCAAATGTTGCCTGAAATGTTTTTAAATGCCCTTTTGTTTGTTATATATTATTTACCATCTTCATCGGTCATCACACCTCCCTTGATGGCCTTTCTGGCAATGGTAACACCAAGATCAAATGAAATCACATTAACTTTGTTTGTCTGTGTGTATTGTATGACTGCTTCTAAAAATGTCCGTTGCCTTCTAATTAACGAACAGGTGATAGTTGAATTGAAAATTGATGCAATGGAATGATCAGGAGACGATATTATTCCATACAATTCGTTCATCGAGTAATTTCTCTTTAAAAAAAATGAAACGGCTTTAGAAAAGGTTGATGGTTGTAAGCCTGAAACAAAGACAACAGGAAGATGATGCAATTGTTCGGGATATTCAAGTCCTCCGAAATTGCCTTCAACATTATCATCAAAACCCTGATCATCATATCCATTCAGAGATAACCACTTGCCAAACCTTTCACTCATGACTTCTCCTCCACTAATAGCTCCAATCAAAAAAGATAGTATCAAAATACTCCTAAACATCTCTAATTTGTGCTTCAATAATAATATTACAAATATATGTTTATTTGCTTCCTAAATGACGGCATTTTGTGCTTTCGAGCTCCCTTAAATACCCGCTTTCAGGACACACTTTGTTAATAGGCACCCATTAAAGGAATAAATGGGCTGGTCTGGCCTAATGTTTATAGTTTAAAAGAAAAAAATTTAAATAAATGAGTTTTGGAATTTGTATCAAATTTTTGTTAAAGCTACATCATCAATTATTTTTTGCTTATGATATTTATAATTTGAACTTATTAACTAAGGTGAAGTTTTTTGTTATGTCTGTGCTTAGCGTTTTAAAAAAATAGATCACAGTTATTGTATGAATTACTTATACTTCATTGAGTTTAATGTTTTGTTGTTGGTAGTAAAGTGCTGATTTTTTATCAATTAAAAAGACTCGTAAATGTGTGTAAGTGAAAAGAAGGAACTTAAGATTTCGAATTAATTGGTTTTTAATTTTGGTTGAGTTGTGTGGCATCATCGCTTGGGGTCTATAAAAAAGACGCCTTACATCGCCAAAACCACGATCCATTTAATGCCTGTACTTAGCACTCCAGTAGGCAAGGCTAAAAATAAACAAAAAAACGAATTATTTCTATAAATAATGTCATTTACTGTGTCAATTAAATTATATATTATTTTGTACATTAACCAAGAGAAGATGAGAGCAAAAAAGTTGACGTAATTAATGGCCTTGGCAGAGTCCTAAAGTCTGCAGGATTGTATCGATGGTTCCTTGGCCGTCTTTGGGTACGAGTGGTCTTATTATCTTTGGATCGGACTCAGAAGGTTGATTGGTGAATGGACCCATTTTGAAACTAATTTTGCTGTTGGGGCCGTCTGAATTGATGTTGAAGGAACCGTCATCGGAGGAAAAGGCGATTGGCTCGCCTAAGGGCATGATTTTAGGAGGCAAATTGACGTAGATTGGATGAGTAGGTAGTCTGGGTTGATTAAATCCTCCATTATTTTGATTCCCATTATATCCAACTTCTGGTGGCTCAATATATCCTTCATTATTTTGTTGTTGGTGTTGAGTATTAGCAGGTTGCTTAATGGGAAACTGCACCAATGAAAGTCCATCCTTAATGTTCTCGAACATGTCCTGGACAGCGTCTAGCAAATTATTATTCTTCTTAGCATGTTTCTTTTTATCGAAATTTTCATCATACACGTCACTAAAAGATAGGCATATTAAGGTAAATATTCAAAAAGGGGATAATTTACTAATAATCTATACCGGATGTAGGTTTTTCTGGTTTGTCCCCTTCTGAAAGGGGTGCCACTGTAGTTGCTGGCCTTACGGTTCTGTACAATTTAGTGGTCGAAGGTGATGTTTGAGTTGTAGTTGGAGGCTGTTCGGTTGTAGTTGAGAGTGTTGTTGTGGATGATGGCTGTGGAGTGGTGTAGTATTTATGTTGAAGGCTTTTGGCATAGTTTTCTAATCTATCAGTTCCGGGATTAGCAGTGTAACGGCCGTTGATGTTTTTGAGACGAATTGGGCCCGGTGTAATTTCTTCTTCTTGTTCCGGAATGGTTGTTGCCATTCCCTCCCGAGAAAAGACTAGAATGTTTTCGGGTGATTCACGACTATTAGTAAAAAGTCTTCTTCTTTGTGAACCCTGTAACTTTTCTTGGTCCAAAAATTGAGGATTGTAATCAGAATCTGTGACAGGGTATCGCCCTCTAGACCATTCCCAAGGAACTTGCCGCCTAGCTCTTACTTCACCCAACACACCTTGTGGCTTCTTGATATTGATATCAATAGGACAAAGCTGCATCCACCACCTCCTATCTCCATTCTCCGACATCGACTGCCACCTCCTTACCACCTGCGTCCCCGTACTAAAGAAAGAGCTTTTCCTATTATCATTAATAAACTTAGTTTCAATGCAATCCCCACTCCTAATTTCAATTTGATTACTCTTGCAGCAAAGTAACTGCCAGGAGTCTACACTAGTTTGGACATTTTCTATTATCTCCACTCCAACTGTGTATTGTGAACTGCCACAACTCATGTACATATCTCCGTTTTCCGTGGTAGCAGCTTCCGTCGTCGTACACTCTTCATCATGTAAAATAACATCTTTTCCAAATTTAGTGCACGAAAATTTGTAGAATCTTTCTGTTCCATCGTAAGCTGAAGCAAACTTTGAGATGAAGTAGCCGTTGGGACATTGGAAAGTTGACATTCCATTTGAAGATATTAGATGCGGCACCACAATCAACAATAAATAATAATATTTAACAAAAGACAATCGCAAACCGTCCATTGCAATGATGTTAATATGCTGGATAAAATAAATGACCAATTAAGAAAAATAGAATCCAATTTTTAATTAATAAATAACCTTTATGTATTATTTGTCGTCCAGTAAAATAAAATAATTCAAAAAGTATATAAATTAGACAAACTTCTATATTAAATTTAGGCAAACTTCTCCGCGACACTATTAACTCTCGTATATGTCTTCCTTCCTTGCCCTGTTGTATTTTGTCGGTATGATAGTGCGGTAGGTGTATATTTTATTGATGAAGTTGTAACCAATTGACATGGCTCATAGGATGACTATTGTTGTGCCGTTTCATTATGGGTTGATTCGCTAACATTGAGACTTTGGTGGTGGTGGTGATATGTAATATATTACATCAAATATAATTTATATATGGCGGGGTAATATAGGTCACAAATTTATTTTGTTGGAGATGGGAAATGATTCACAATCAATGGATATATGAATCAAGGTTAGGGGCGATGACACATAATGGATGAAGTTCGTTATTATCTTTTGCAAGTTGAAAAGTGAGGTTAAGGAGACTGGTAATTGCCGTTAAGTAAAAGTTCAAT
The DNA here is from genome assembly GCA_963281155.1 of Rhabditophanes sp. KR3021. NCBI lineage: Eukaryota > Metazoa > Nematoda > Chromadorea > Rhabditida > Alloionematidae > Rhabditophanes > Rhabditophanes sp. KR3021. Next base: position 1,722,631 of record CAUJLY010000004.1, on the reverse strand, counting down.
TACTGGAACCTCTCCTATATCTTACTATTATCTTTTGAAATTTTAAAACAAAATTGAAAATCTCTAGCAGTAAAAGGGAATTAAAACTTTAGGAATGAAACAAAATTTGAATATTTCAATCAAGTTTCGATTAAATATGACATTTGAATTGAACTTATTATTCAAATAATAAGCCACTTTGCAACAATTAAAGCACACGAAAAAGTGAGGCATAACTAAGTAGATTAGAATGATTTTATCCTTAATCTTCTCATTCCTTCTATTCATAACTTCCCAAAATGTCAACATAGTCGAGGAAGCCTTTTATGCCGTCAACGGAACTACCTATTCACAAGAAGTTTTGAATGGTATCTTTACTCACTACAAGGCCAAGACAGCTCAGATGTATGAGGGTGACATTTGCAGCGCTTTGATAGCAAATATTGATGTCAAGAATATTACTATTGGAACTGTAATACTTGTTATCAACAATCACAGGTTGGAACTACCTTCTTTTTAATTTAAAATTTGACTTAGAGAAGAGATTTCCATTTGTGATGCTCCAATCTTTGATGATTATCTTATTTTGTATGCTAACGAGAAGTTTAATACCACTGGAACTATCAATGTCATAAAAATATCTAAGATTGGTTATTTATTTGACCTAAAAATAATGAATTCTGAGAATGTTGCTAAAGCAATTGGTACCTTCAAAAATTTGTACAAATATACTTTGGACGAGTTTAGTGGCAGCATGGCTATTCAGGAACACCCAGGAGAAAAAGATGTTCTTCCTGTTTTTGTAATGAATAATGAAGAAAAAATTTCGTACTTTTTGGCTATTTGTTTGAGTATACTAATTGTTGCTATACTTCTAATTTGTTACATTCGTCGTAAGAATAAAAAAGCTTACATAAACTTACAAACTGAATTCAAAAAATACAAGGAAACCCAAACCAAAAATTCAATGAACACAACAGCCATAAGTACAACTTTTTCGGACAATGATTTCCAACTAATCGAGTCCGCTAAATACATCACGGAAATCATGTCCAAAGCCCGAGCAAATCCAGAAAACGTATCACTTCACCCAGTAGGCAATATTCTTCCCGACACTTTCGACTACACCACAAATGGCGAGGCACCTTCTGCTAAGAAAATATTTGATGAATTCTTTGACATCATCTGTCCGTCAATTACAACCAAAATACATCCGCGCTATTTTGTAGGGACGGGAAATGGTACAGACGTCCAGGATATGGTTTCAGCTGTCTTAGTTGTCTATACTAAATATGCTGGGAAGGATTTAATTACCAAAGAAATGTTAGGTGCAAGAAAGTAACTAACTTTATGGTTACTTTCTTTATTGCTGCTTCATTCGGGACTTCATACGCCTGTTCGTATGATAATTTCAGTGAGCTGGAAAAAATCGCTAAGCCACACGATATTTGGGTGCATGTGGATGCGAGTTATGGGGGAAATGCCCTTTTTGCAATAAGACAAAAGTCCTCTGGGATTGAGGCCGTTACTTCCTTGATGATTCAACCATCTAAATTTATGACAACCAGTTCGAGTGCCGTCGTCCTTTATAGTAAGAAAAATGAGTTTACTGATTTGTTTGGACGAAACTTGAGTATCATCAGTTTATGGGCTTTTTAAAAATTCAATGGAGTATCCACTCTCACTAAATACGTTTCGCATGTGATGGAAAAGACTAAATTAATTAAATCGAAGATTGAAGATGACAAAAGACTAGAAGTCATTGGCGGGGCCGACCTAGGCACCATTTGCTTCCGAGTGTCTGGGCCAAAACAAGACGTAGCTAATGCCAGCACCAAAGACCTCTCTATTTTCATTAACAGTTCTCAGGAGGCTGCAGTTAAACAAATTAGCTCCAAGAAAATGTAACAGCCATCTTTTTGTCTCTACATAATTGTAACAATGAAGGTGCCAAGCATTGGGGAGTGATGTGTTCTATTATTGAAAAATGGTTTGCCACAACAAAACCACAAACTTCGTTAAATTCTCCTTGTGCTGAACGACTACCACCCACACCAAGACATAATAAATAAACATTCTGTACAATTTTTGCATCTCCAAAATGCTCCTTCTTTCCACATGCGCCTTCATACTACGTAAACCTTTTAACTGAACAAAATCTTTGTATACAAAGGAAACTAAATATTTATTTATCGTCTTTTTCTTGTATGCATAATAATAAATCAAGGCAAAGCTGTTATTCCTTCATTTTGAAAAATAGAAGAAGTCTGAGTCAATAAATTTATTTATAAATATGTTCCTTCTTTGACTATTTCTTTCTTTTTTAAACAAATATATATTTAATATACTCGATGTTTTTTATTTCCTGCCTATTTATTGGATCTCACCACCAATAACCTTTTTTATTATATTTTTTATAGACCAAAAACTTCTAAAAAGCAGTGACAAAAGTTGCTCAAATTGCCTAAAAATGACAGCTTCAATGGAGGAGTCTATGATGAACAACAATAACGATAACAATAATGATAACTGGAATGGATTCCTAAAAACCTATCCAAGGGTGATTAATAGCGTGATAAAATTAAGTATCTCTTTTTAAAATCAAATATGGGCTGGAAATTTATATTTTTCAAATGAGTGAATTATTCTTTGTAACTATGTTTCTTTCGCTTTATTAAATATTCTTCTGGAAAGATAGATTAGATGGCAGTAATGTATTCTGATAGTTTAGGGCAACGGTCACTATTTGACTTTCACATGAAAGGATATTTTTTGTAAATGAAGGTTTCATATTTGCCGGCTTTTAAAAATAAGCCAATTTAGCACAAATATTTATAGAATAGTAGTGTGGTAGTAATAAGAGCTAGTTGTATTGAGACCATCAATCTTTGAAACACCTTTTGACATTTTTTGAGGGTTTTAACAATCGTTTTCTTTATAATTACTAACTTCCTCATGGCAATGATTGTTTCAGAACACACATTTTAACAAATAGTTAAATATTATCTAAAAAGTCGATATAGTAGTAAACTTTTGCAATTTGAGCCAACCATATTGATGAACCCTTTTAAAAATCTTACAAACTCCATATATATTTAATCTAAACAATTCCATTTAGTTCAAAAAGATGTGCAAAGGCATAAACGACACCTCACAACCACCTCTCTCCTCTTCGCCAACCGGACCAAAACGCGAAGACAAGATCCGTGAAACAATGAACCGTTACCGTTGCAATAATGCCTTCGTTGACATTACTCTTGGTTCGTCAATCAAAGCTCACAAATCATTCCTTGCTTCACTATCTCATTATTTCGAAATGTTGTTTATCAACCCAATTAATAAAGATAAAAGTTTGTTTTGCATTTGACAAAAAAATATTTATCCTAATAAATTTGTTTGTTTGTCTTTTCAGATGTTTTTCATTTTCCAAACATAGAAGATGCTACACTCAAAGTAATTATTGAATATTTGTACACAGGAGAAATTAATGTGGACAAAAACAACGCCGAACTCGTGTTGATGGCTTCAAGAGAGATGGGAATTCAAGAGTTGGTTGAGTATAGTCAAATGATAGCATACCGCCAACTCGAAAGAATTAAGAGAAACAGCAGGGAGAAGTTAAAGACAAAGTCATTCAAAAAACTTTTTTTGTTTGGGGGTTTGACTTGGCATAGGACTAGTGATTATCATATTGCGGAGACAGAGGTTTATGATTTGGATGAGGCTAGTTTGAAGGATACTATAGATTTGGGGGGAAGAATGTGGAGAAACTTAATAGGTATGGACATGGATGTGTCTTGATTGGCGATAAGGTTTTCGCAGTTGGCGGCCAGTTTAATAATTTGATTTTGAATGACTGCGAGGTGTTGGATTTGAGTGATGAGAAGAAAGGATGGATGGGAGTTGATGGCTATTTTAAGTTGAATTCAAAGAGAATTGAACTCGCCCAAGTTAATGATAGAGTCTTGGTTATTGGAGCTGGCTCGGAGGAGGTTACGAATACATTGGCGAGGAGACTGGTTTACGACATAGATTTCGAGAAAGTCAAACTGTCACCCATGAAAGCTCTTCCCATAACTTTGTATTGTCCCTCATCAACAGTCGTTGGCAATTCAGTTTATCTGATTGGAGATTGCATCGACAACAATGACGGGCAACGATGGATAAAAAGAAAAAATGGGCTGGAAGAGGGTTGCCCTTTGTATCATTTTGATTTCAGAACAAACAACTGGATTTCATTGAAATCAGCCAATGAAAGAAAATTCGAATCTTGTTTTGTTTCGATTAATGAGGATTTGTATGCTATTGGCGGTGGATCTCCCCATAGTTGTGAAGTTTATGACATTCGCAATAACCAATGGCGCCCCATAGCTGCTTCCATCTCAGCAAGTTATTATTCAAAAGCCATCAATCTCGAAGGCTCAATCCACAAATTCGGACATGGCTTTTTTAATGAAATGTACAGTCCTATTACTAATGAATGGATTCGCACTGAAAAAATCTCAGTACCTCGGTATGGCTTTGGTGTTATTGCTATTTGAATAAACATTACTAAACGTATTTTTTACGTTTAATTAAAAACATTTTATTACGTCTTGTTTGCTTAAATTTCATCAGGTTTTTAAAATAAAATATTGCTTCCGTCTTTTGCGTCGGGTCTTGTAAAGAAATCAAGGGTGACTTGATTCAAATTTTCGGGGGTTATTTCACCTCTACTTCAGTTAATAATAGCGATGTTTTTACGTAATATTCAGAGATCAAGTACGTTTAGTAGCTCAACTAGGCCAGTAGCCGATTACTTGGATAAAGCCTTTTCGGGAAGCGATAAATGGTTGGCAAAAGATACAAGTGAGATCAGGTTAGCTTGAATGAAAACAAACCTCGCGTCAATTATTGTATTTTAGCGAAAGAGAGGAAGTACAGATTGGAGTTGCTTATCATTTTGAGAATGATGATTGGAAAAAGAATAGATATGGTTTGTTATGGAGAAAGAATGAGGACAAAGACAAGATAATGTCTTTTCCAACTAAAGGAGCCGGAGACATTTCGAAGGGAAGTTTAATGGCCATTAGAGATGCCATTACAATCGCCAAAGATGAGCTAAAATTAAGTAAACTTGATATTAAAACTTATGATTCGTTTACTAGTTTGATGTTCAATAAATTCTTGCCAAGTTGGGAACAAAATGGCTATAAAAAGAAGGATAATAATGATGTGAAGAACATTGATCTCTTAAAGGAAATCAGTTATTTAAAGAAAGATTTTCCAGTGCGTTTGTCAGATGATAAACTGGGTCCTGATGAGATATATGAAAACAAGGTCATGAAGTGGATTCTTGAGAGGGGAAAGTTCACCTGCGACGACGAATTAACAGTGATGGAAAGAAAAGCTTTGGTAGACCCTGCATATTTTGGAAGTTATTTGGCCTATTCAAATGGGTATTGGCAAGTTAAGAAGCACAAGCCTATTTATTATACCTCATGCACTCCTAAATCTTCTAATTTTTTGAATACGAAGAACAAAGACATTGTTATTGGCATTTCAAATCCAGAAATCGACTATGAATTTGCCAGTTACATCTCAATGAACCCACCAACTATGTTAAGGGGCCATATGATTGCTATCAACAAAGCTGTTCGGGACGCTGTTGAACGTGGGTATAAAGACATTTGCGTCTACACCGATTCCGAATACTTTATCCGCTTTTATAATCGCAAATGGTTGAAGAATGATGGCAATTTGGTTGCTAACCAGGCGTTGTACCACGAATTGCAGGAATTAGCTAAAAATGTAGACATCACTTTCAGAAGATTTAGAGACGATGAAGATCCGAAGAAGATAATGGTTGCTAAGAATCTTGCCGTTAATTATGATGGAAAAGAGCGTATTTCTATAACTGAAAAAACTACGAAAAGCTCTGATAAAAAGAATGAACTAACTAAAAAATAGATCAAAACGAGCTAATTATTTGTTATAATTGTTATTTTTTAACGTTGCCATAAATTGTTACCTCTTACTTATTTGTTTGAACCATAAAGTGTAAATACCTTTTTTGATACTTTAAATTCTATTTAATTCGCTTAATTTATTTATAAATATTTAGATGTTACAATTAATAAGGAGGGCAAGTTATACATGTGGCTATACACCGATTACAAAACAGCCAAGTACGGCAAAGGTATTCATTAATGTATTTAATGCAAAGATGAATCGTTACTGGGTGACTAACCATTTTTGCGTGTATGTCGAAAGTGCTCCAGAATACTCAACGGTGAATCAAATGAATATCCTGACTGAATCATCAGAAAGAACATTTAACCTTGCATTGCGGTATGCTCTCTATGTTGCAAAGCATGAACTAAAAGTCAAAAAACTTCAAGTAGTTGTAAATCATACTTATCCGAGGCGGTTATTTACTACATTACACAAAAAGTACAAGGATAATGACTTTTTGAAGGCAAATGGAGAACCAATGGAAAATGCAAACGAGGCTAGGTTGCTGGTCGATTTGAGGAAGAATCTTTTTGTGGAAATAGATACAAGGAAATACAACGGTTTTTTTGTTGATGGACGCAATGTTGTCTTGGATAAAGCTATTCAAGGTGATGGAAATTCAACAACAAGTAAAACGAAGATAGTGGCGGATAGTTTTTTTAGAGGAGTCAAACACGTATCATTGACTCATTCCTACGACTTTTGCTCTGATCTTAGCAAGGAAGTATTCCAAAAAGTTATTGCCATGGCAAACCCTGAAAAGGAAGAAAACAACTCCATAGATGAAACATACTATGTGACAGTAATGGAAAGACAAACCAATAAAAATGAAAAAGCTTTTGTCTATGGGTTTTGTACTGAAGATAGAAAAACCTACAAACGTAACAAATTAGTTAATGAAAAGGCTATGAGAACGAAAGGGGTCATCATGGGTCACATCCAAGCAATTGAATCAGCAAGTTTTAATTTGTTAAAAAAATGATAATATTAATTTAGGCTATCGAGAACAACTATAAAAATATTGTCATCTATACAGACCAATATTTTTTACTGAGACGATTCAATGCTGATTGGAAAAGGGAAGATGGTTTAATTTGGGACTCGGAAACATACTTTCTGAACCTCCAACAACTTCGGCGAAAAATCAACGTTATCATCAAGCCAATGAGTCTAAAAGGTAACTCCGACACTGAAACACTAACGTTCCTTCTCAAAACATTGAGTCAATTTAGAATAAACACTAAAAAGATCCTGTAATGTAATTATATATTTATTTTTGTATCAACTTATCATTACTCATTTTTAAATCCATATGCATTTTTAACTTGAATAAAAGATTTAAACCTTTAAGCAATATGCATCATTTGTACCTTATTTAATGTTTACCTTGTAGAACAACATGTTTTAGGTGAAAGCATGTGTTGAATTAAAACTTGAGTGTACACATATTATTTGACAAATTCAATAGAATCGCCACATAAACTTTCTTGAGTCATAGGGGAATCTTTATGGTTGGTGTGATTATTGCAAGTTGATTGTCATACTCTTTTTGATAAAAGGTAATTTTGGTTGGGTTAGGAGAGGACACAAAAGCTTAGTAGTAAAGTTTTAAGTATTTAGCTATGATGAAGGTTCTTTTTACTATTTGGATTGGAGTTTCATTAATTAAGGATGTGGATGGGGTTAGTTGTTATGAGTGTAGTTCTTCAAAGGGACAGGATTGTAAAATGTCGGCTTCTACTTGTCAATATGGATTGTTTGGTTGTGCCAAGATAACTGCTTATTCTGGAGGTGTAGATAAATGTAAGTGATTAATATTTTACTTTATCTTGCTAACTTAATTTAGTTGGAAACTTTCAAAATGGAGACAGGTCGATTTTGTCAGTTATTAGATCCTGTAATATGTTACCCTTTGGGGGAGTTGATGCATGCCAACAACAATCTATTCTCGGCGTGCGTGTCGTTACATGCTACTGTTTTTCAGACTACTGCAATATTAGTGCAAAACAAACATATAATCTATTGAGCATGGCACTGTTGTTATTATTTTCATATATCATAATTTAATCTTCTTAAAATTAAATAATCTAGCTTAATAATTTCTTTATATATTCAAAAAATGCCCTACTTTGTCTAATCATAATTTGTACCATATATTTTTGAGTTTTATTTGAAAAATAAACTTATATAATAATCAGGCATGAAATTCACAAAATATTTTATTTAATAACAAAATAATGAATTCAACATAAGGTGGACAATCAACAATCAAAGTCCCAATTTAAAGTTTGTCATAATAGTATCCAAAGATGGCACTTTGACCTTAAGTTCCTTTCTCTTTCTGGTGTCGAAAACGATTTGATAAGGTTTAGATCCAACTTCTAATGGATTTCCGAGGAGAATCATAAAAGATTATAAGTGCTCTATGGGAAATTGTATAAGACAGAAAATTACAAACCAACGTCTTATAAATATATTTTTAATAATTTATGTTGCACTCAAATTTGTATTTCTAATTATTTAAAATTGATTTATTGCGAATAAAGTAAATATCTTAAAGGTATTTGGTTAAAACATATGAAACACAAGTTGCACCTTCTTACTTCAGTGGCATTATAATTCCTATTCATTTGCACTAGCCTTTACGAAAGTTATCGTAGTGAGTGTTAGTTGATTAAAATAGTACATTATGTGTGATTCACATTGGGAAGTTTCTCTGTGTAATACTGATATATCATTATACTATTTTTCAGGCTATTGTAATTCCTCGATCAAAACAGATATTTCACTCTTTTTAATACTTTTAATATCATTATACTTCATTTAATACTAAAAGATTGTCAATATATAGTAAGGATAACTTAAATTGGTTTTGGTATATTTACTCGATTTAATTATAAAAGAATAACCAATGATAGGCATAATTCAATAATAAGGGATTAAACAGTGATAAGAGAAACTTTAACTCAGTACCTAACATTTAGTTGATTTATTAGTAAAGAAAGTTAACCGCTAATGAGAGATAACTTAGATTCGTTACATGTCCTAGTGGAAAAGCTAGAACTTATCAACTCAATACGAACCCGATGATGAGAATATGTGCGACGGTCTTCCTATGTTTAACTGACGATGCTAGTACATTACTTAGGGAAAATTAATTTTTTGCAATTAATTTGTTTTTGCCATCAAATTTGCTCGATTTGCTATGTATGGTATTGAAATAATTTATTTTTACTCAACAAAAATAAAAAGATTCCTCCTCTAAAAGATCGAACCACCAAGCTCCATCCTTGTTATTCTAATTTCCAAATAAACTTTATCCCAACCATCCACTTCACATACCCGTCTGACTCCTGCCTCGAAAACCTTATCTATAGTTGGGAACTAGCCATCCCCATCAAACTAAATTTTGGAGTAATTTTTAAATTTAACCTATTAATACTGTCCAATATTGACGATCTTCCGTCCACTTTTTGCCCAAAATGCCTTTCAAATATTATTTTGCGTGTTATTAATTTTTTTTAAACTAACTTTGGTGGAAATTTTAATGTATTAGGGTATATTATTTATAGACGATAATGCAAATCTTCGTCAAGACATTGACTGGTAAGACCATTACCCTTGAGGTAGAGGCTTCAGACACTATCGAGAATGTAAAGGCTAAAATTCAAGACAAGGAAGGAATTCCTCCAGATCAACAAAGATTAATCTTTGCCGGTAAGTTATAAGTTTCCTTGGTCATTTCATATAATTTATTACTTGCAGGAAAACAATTGGAAGACGGCCGTACTCTCTCAGATTACAACATCCAAAAGGAATCCACCCTCCATTTGGTCCTCCGTCTTCGTGGAGGAATCATTGAACCATCTCTTCGTATCTTGGCTCAATCTTACAACTGTGACAAACAAATTTGCCGTGGATGTTATGCTCGCCTTCCACAAGGAGCTACCAATTGCCGTAAAAAGAAGTGCGGTCACTCCAACCACTTGCGCCCAAAGAAAAAGTTGAAGTAAACTCACCTTTTGGAGATATTTCAGACATATGGAGTTGGTTTATGTCAATATACTTTCTCTAATGTTTCGATTTGTTTGTTGGTTGTTATAAAAAAATATGTTATCATATACCCAATTTGTGTCTTTTGTTCTTTAAATTTAATCTTATCCAAAAGGATTTTAAGCCTAACCTGTATTGGACTTACTTTTATTTATAATTTTTGTGTTTAGAGTAGCCTAACTAAATAACATTTTGAAAGATGCTCATGTTGTCTAGATACAAGTCAGGAAACACTACTAGGTTTGCGGTTTGATGGTGATATGTGTATAGTAGTAAGTAAAGCTTTGGTCTCCTACTTACTTTTGAATCAAACCTATTCCGACACACCGTTATTAGTGGACAATCCTTTAGACATCATTTTAATTCATATCAAGACTTTCATTCATTCCAATTAAAAAAGTACTGCTTGTTGTTATAATATATATTATATCGAATTGTTGACGCGTGACTTAAACATTTCCTTAGAATTTCATAATCATCACATTTCCTCATTTATAGTCAACAAAAAAGATGATTATCTTTGTAGATGTTAATGGAGCTCACAAAATTCAATTAGAAGTTGCACAAAATGAGAAGATAGAAACTGTAAAACGTATAGCTACTTTTATTTGCGAAGGAGGTCTTCAAATTTACATTTCTGAACCTAATAAGACTGAAAAGACCTGCGTTGAAGTTCGAAGCTCCGATACTCTTTACATGGCTAAGATGAAATATCTCCAACAAACTAATAGAGATCTTGGAAATGCCATTTTTATGTGTAACGGTATGTTTTAGTGTTTGAAGCTTAGATTAATAGGAATTTATTTATAGGCGATGTTGTAAGCGACTTGGAAACATTTGCTCACTATGACATAAAGACTCTCTCCACCTTGGATGTATTACTCGATGACTAACCACTACAATTTATCACAATTTACGGCATTTTTGTTGTTATTATTTGAAATTAATATTTTTGTTGAAGTAAAGTATTAATAAGTAAACATTTCCTTTATCTTGATCAAGTCTTTATTGTTTTAAAACGTAATCATTGTTTGAATGACTATACATGAAGTTCAACAAAAGAACTATCAGTCCAAAAAGTATTATTTAGATATACTTTTTTCTGTATAACCAACTAATAATCTTCCAAATCAAGCCCACACCACTGTCATATATCTTTACTATCTCCACAACAAAAAACTCCTCATTTTACCAAATGGATTGTTTTTGTATAGTGTATAGAGAAAAGATGTGAATGTGAATATAGAACGTAATATAGTCAGACACGAGCCAAAGCTTTAAAGAAGGCTTGTGCATGTTTGTCGATGCAAGTAAATAAAAACACCAATCTTTTGGAATAGTCGCATTCATTATTGTTATATAAGTTTTAAGTGGTGGTGCATCTTTATGGCTTATTCTGTACGTTCTATTTCTCCAGAATGGGATGCTATTCCTGATTCTGCTTCTGTTTCAAGTTCTATGGTTGTTGTTAGTGGAGATCCGGAGAAGAATGTAAGGAAGGAGGTTGATTTGCTGGTTGAAAGTGCTAGACTTGAGGAATCTATGATTGTTGTTCCTACTACAACTCCTGACACCAGCAATTCTTTGTCCTTCGAGCAAAATATTGTTGTTGTTGATGAGGTGATAGAAACTTCAGCAAATGAAGCCATGATTGTTAATGCTGTCTACATTGTTCCAGATCAAGATCTAGTCTATGAGTCTCTTAAATCACCAACTTCAGATCCTTACTACATTGAAAAGAAATATGTACGTTTATTTAATCTAATCATGTGACTAATCATCTTTTTATTTCAGCAAATAAAGGAATTTATGATTCCTTACTTTTTATCAAGAGTCGCTTTGGGTGGTTTGAGGAAGATTTTTGTTGGAAATATTTATGATGTTGCGATTTTGGATGCCTTGAAGGAGTTGATTGCAAGAAACAGACAAATTCATATAATTTTTTGTGGAATAAGAAGCGATTCCCATCCAAAATTGTTGCAATTATTTGAAATTAAAAAAGTTTATAAAATTGTGGAGGTTTGGCATTATTGTGTATTGGATTTGATCACTGCCATGAAACTCATGCCAAAAATGGAAGCTTTTATGATTTTCAGCATGTTTTGTGGGGAAAGAGCAAGGTATCAAAGAGAAATGGAAGACTACCAAGAAGCTTTTAGAGTGGCTGCAGTAGGGAAAGTGGCAGTTATTCATAAAATTAAAAATGTATCGGCAATTGAACGTTATGAACACGAAGTTCTAGCCATGTCATGTAGCAATATCCTTTCAATCCTTGAATCCATCAACAGATCATTTTGGCGTCTTTTTGAAAATTAAAATTAGTTAATTTAAAAGTGTTGTCTTTTGTTAAATTAAATTATTTTGTGATAAATAAATATTTTGTTCGCTAATGAGAGTACTCTAGATAAAGGGGATGCATAGATGAGTGATTTTTAATTAAAAGAATGATTTTTGATACCAGAGTATAATTTTTAGTAGTAAAGTTCGATTTAAACAGTAAAGTGTTAATGCAAAAACTCCTTGTCAACTTTAATAAACATGCTTGTTAAAAAATGTAGTAATGTTTACATTGATAAATTTAGCGTTGATCAACGAAAGTGATACTCACTTTAAATCAATGCAAATACAACAAGATATTGGGCTTACTAAATAAATTCTTTCATATTTTTAATTAACTTATTATTATGCATATTTCTAACTTCATTAAAGCTATATTCCTTCTCTTCAGTATATTAGGCGATGCCTTTATTCTAACCAGAGTCAATCAAAACAACCTCACTAAAGTCAATACCAAATTATTCGCTTCTCGTAACGTTGATGACACCAGCAGAGATTATGTCCAAAAAGAAGTTATTAAGAAATGTGAATATCCCCGGATTAACTTATTGGAAATTCCTATAAAAGTTTTTTTTATTGCAATAGCAACTATTGTATTTAATATTGTGATAATTAAATATTCAATTGATCGGGTCTTGTGTTGGATTATCCGCTGTCTATTTATAGTAAATAATGTTTTTGCCTTTGGTTTCACAAAAGCGAGTTTGATTTTAATTTTTGCTAGTTTTGCAATTGCTATTAGTGTTGATTATATTGAGAAATGTTCCTTTAATATAAATCCTTTTCCGCATATACCGAAGGGATTGTTGACGTCTAAGGAATATAGTCGGATGGTTTATCATGAAGCTAATCATTTTAGTGTAATGGTGTTGGGAGCTAAAGGACTTGGAAAGACAACTTTTTTGAATAATTTACTAGTTCCCAGGATAGCAAACAAAATCTACAAATTCAAAAAAGGTAACAGAGGTATTCAAAAATCACAAAATTTATTTAACAACAAACATAAGGGATATATTTATATTTGAGATATGGTCTGAATGCCATATTTTGAGAAGTCTTTTAGAGTCATTCGAGCCAAAAGATTCCCAACATATTTTATGGCATCCATCAACAAGAAGTGTAAGATTCAAAAATAAGTAAACATTGCTCCTATGTCTCTCTCTTTAGCTTTAAGTTGATCCGGTTGTTTCTTAATCAAATTAGTTTCAGCTGCAGCTTCTTCGAGAGTTTTCATGCCTTGATCAATTTTTTAGGACTTTAATTCTATCTTCAATACCACTTTCAGAAAGTACATGAGTCATATATTCACCTAAGTACAGCTTTTTCAACAATCTCAATGTTAATTGTAACACCTTGCAAATCAATGTTCTCTTTCCATTTTCTGGTAAGCTTTCAATAAAATTGATGTACAAATCATTCCTTTCTCCAGCTAACGGAAGTTTATCGACAGCACTGAGCATTTCGATCAACTCAATTTGAGCTTCATCCCTGACACTACCATCATCACTAGACAAAGAGATTGGAGTTAATTTACACTTCACAGACATCAAAATCCAAGAAAAGCATTCTTCCAACAAAATGTATATATAGGACCTCTTTTCTTAGCACTTTCAACAACCTCGATCATTTGGTAATCATCGTTTCCCTCCACATCTTTTCTAAAGTAAATAAGGCATATTAATATAAATTCAGGCTTACCAGAAACAACGTGGTTTGTACTTCTTCTGAGTGAAAAACTATTTTCGACAGCACAACTTTTTTTACTTCAACAGGCTCCATGCTATTGCTTTGTGGCCATCACAATAGTCAACTTGCATCACCTTTAGGAACAGCAGTTATAGGTCTCTTTTTGGCAGTGACATTGCTTTGTTCCTCCATTTTAGTGAAATAACTCCAAGTTTGGCAGATCTTAGCTCTACAATTAATAATAATGATTAATATACGCCTAATTTGATCCTAATATACACGTAAGTAGCTTGCAACTAACGGTCAAATTTCATAGCACAAATGGCAACGAACTGTTAGTACTAGAAATACATATATTTACAATAAATAAGGTTATAAATCTACGTAATAAATGCGGATTATATGCTACTTATGGGCCCCTCAACATGTTCTAATGACAGATTTCACATTCAGGGATTGAGGCAAAAGGCATAACTGAAAAATACATCTACCTAAATAAAGAAAATAAAGATGTGATCAAATTTAATCTAGTCGATGTGCCAGGATTCAAAGAAACTAATAATATCAGTGAATATCTTAACACAATCTCAAATTATATCGATGGTAGAAACTCGCCTGCCCGATTAAATGGACAGCAAAATCAACTTGATGCATGTTTATATTTTCTGTCTCCCCATAATAATTGCTTAAGTGAAATAGACAAGATAATAATGTTAACAATTCACAAGAAAGTTAATATTATTCCTATTATTGCTAAGACAGACATTATGAAATTTGATTCTATTCCATTAGTAAAAGCAAGTGTAAGTTAACAAACTATAATACAATTAATCTTAATGTTTAGATCGGATATGATTTAACAGCAAACGATATAGAAACATACTGCTTCGACAAACAAAATACAGGTACCAAAACAAATGAGCCATATGGGATATATTCGCATGAATTTTTTGAAGTTGCTCAGTTAATTATTCGCCATCGGGTGATGAGAAAAAATGGTCTCAGAACGTTGCCCTACATGTATCACAAAGAAGAAAAACAAATTAATAATTATTATCAGCTAAGACACCACCTTATTAGTACTGATATGCTTAATTTAATCAAGACTACTAAGGATAAGATAGATTTGCAAAAGAATCAGTCTTTTGAAACGTATGGAACTGATAGCATGGAGTTGTTAACTGAAGATAGCAATAGTAGGGGAAGGAGTTTGGAGTATATTTTGAGGAAGTGAAAATAAGTTGATGATTTTTGTTGTAATTTTATGTATATTATGGTTTTTAATAAATGTGGATTTTTTAAGTTGAGTGTAAATAAATGTTGAGATCAACTACATTATTATGCTAGACGCAAACACTATAATAAAAGTAGGCACCTTTTTTACAGCAGTGATAAAGGGTAATACTTATTCTTTTTTGATCTACTTTTTGGAGAACGTGTCAAATAGATAGTTCAAGTAAAGTGGAAAATGATATAACGTTATTACTCAATGATATATTGTAACGCTATTATTAGCTTTACGAGACATGTCCTGAAATGTTGGTTGTTATTTCTTGAACCAAACAAAAATCGGGCTGCTAATTTCGAGGATACTTTTTACAACACGTTTTTTGTTATCTATATAAACTCACCAAATATTTTAAGTCTTTTCCTGTTTTGTTGATTATCCAGAAGGGTGAGAAGATTGAAACTTCTTGTTTGTGATGTTCTTTGCCGAAATGGAGGCCGAGGTACTGGAGATAAAATTATATATTAAACATGTACTTATCATTTACAACTTACAATTTCAGAACCTTTAGGATTCTTTTGACCAGTAAAGTACAAAACCTTAATCAATTCTTTGGAAGGTTCAAAAGTGCACTCAGCATCATAAGAATCCCCATTATAGTCAAATCGAATGACAAAAGAAGTTTCATGATACAAATTCATGCATCTACTTTCACCACCTTTAATAACAGTCCTTTGATGATCGGTAATAGTGATGTCGAAGGGCAACAAATTGATAAAAGTCAAGATCGGGAAGATATGAACGATGTAGGAAATTTGTGTTCTTTGATCACCACGTTCAGGTAAAATAGGGACTGGAATTACAACTAATTCAGCAACATTGCTTTTTCCTTCTCACTTGATCCAGGCTCTGTTATCTTTCTCAAAATTGTACCAACTAATCGTTTCCTCACTCATCTCGTACTCATCCCCAATTGGTTTGAACAAAAACTCCCTAGTTCTGGTGTAAAGTTTGGAGATGGGAACAATCATAGGTTCTTTGTTACTACATAAGTTCAAGCTTCCATTATTTCCTTGGGAATAGACTTCATAAGGAATGTTGATGTGGTTCACAAATTTGACTAAGGAACGTAGACAAACAATTTTACGGTTGTTTTCAGCGATTGTGTCGACGACCATCTCCACGCCTTTACATATTCAGAAGTTCTTCCTAGGGGGTATGACTCTTGATTCAGCACGTAACACAAAAATTTCCCTTTCAGTGCCCAGTACCTTGATACATAAGTCGGCGTTTCTGTGATCATCTTCCAATTGAAGACCCAACTTGTCTTGCCACCCAACAACGTCCAACTCAATGTAGTCACCAGTTGTAGCATCTATTTCAGTGTTGTCTTCGCAAACTTTCATCGACTCACTATTGGTAATCTTAACAAAACACAAAAAATTATTAGCTTTTAGAATATCTCAACGAATACATAGCATTTCTTTGGAAAATACATTTACATTTGTCAAACAAATTACAAAATTTAAAAATGTGTATCAAAATATTGGTGTTACGAATGTATATGCATTTGTTATACATATTTATTGAAAATCACGACATTCGAGTTGCCTATTATATTTTTTGTGTGTAAATTCAAGAACCTTCAAGTCGTATTTGTTGAAAGTGTACATACATGGTTTATTATTCCTTATCGTTTAAGACTTTTTGTTATAAACGACTATAAATGATTTGGAAAGTTCGTTGAGCGAGAGTACAACTTCTACGACCAGAATAGAGCTCCAACTTATTTTCAAAACAAATTTATTGCTGAAACAATTGCTAATTGGGAATTGTTCAAATGTTTGGCCAATATTCTTAAGCAAAAGGATGAAATCTTTCAATATACATTTGCGCCATTAGATTGAATCATAGTTATACTTATGCTTATTTTTTAGCAATTTTATTCATTCATTTGCTTTTGTTGAATAAATCGTTTTTGTGATTGTTATGCTTTAAGATAATAAATTCTTTTTATCAAATTAATAAATTGTTATATTACAAATGAAAAGTATATCTCTTCTGCAATATCTTGCAAACAAATTTCAAGTCAAGGCCATGATCAACTGAATATTTTAGATCGGTAACCTTTGAAACAAAAGTCGTCTTTACTTTTTAAACCCTCGGAGAAATAATTGGTTTGTGACGTCAAAGACCTTAATAACCTTTAATTACATTATTGCACATATACAACACACTATAATATGTATTAATAGACAGTTAATTATAAACTCTTGTACACCACATATACTTGGTACTTTTGAAGATCCTTTTAACCAAACGTATTTATTGTCGTTGATAAGAAAAAGATGTGAACAAATCGTATATACCTCGCCCTATTTCCTTTTTTCAAGTAACAATGGTCGAAAGCATTTACTTTCTTTTTTAAAGTATTAATATTGTCTTAATATTTACATATTTTCTTAAATCATTACATCGTTCCTATTTATTTATAAGCAATAGTATAGATCAGTCAACACATCTCCCAAGTGTTATTCAATCTTGCGAAGTGTGTCTTATTATTTTACACATTTTTACATCTAAGGATCAAAATATCCTTAACCCAAGCTTCTTGTATTCATATTTTCAATTTAATTATAAGATCCAGTATACAAAGTATGACACGACCTTTAAATAGTTGCATACATTTTAATTCCTCCTATTACATATACACACCCAGTATCTACTAATATTACACTAAACATTTTGATAACAACCATTTTAATGTGATTATATTTGTATAAATTTAATGCTGGGAAATTCTACAACAAAAAATATTTACTTTCTCATTGCAATTGATTTTTGATTGTGGTGATTTGTCGGTCTTGTTTTGTATTTATTTGATTTGTTTTACATTAAATGCTAATATAAGTTACACGATATAGTTAAGTTATTTTCAGGTACTGCTGGTCAGAAAAATGAAGTTAGAGAAGGATTTATCTTGTGGTCTAATTGACAAAACAACAGCTATCGTTGAGACATTGCAAAAAACGTACCCTCCAAAGGTTGAAGACACTAACATGGAACTATTTGCTGGTGACAAGGCAAAAGTAACTATTACAACGAAAGTCAGGGAAAATGCTATTACCACCTTGAAGATTACCTTTGAAGCTGACCAGAAAACCTTTTTTTCTTATGAAATGTGGAAAGAAACAGTCGACAGAGCGGCTTTACTTGAGGTAGCAACCATGTTTATTACGAAACAGAAGTATACGGACAAGACTTTGTTTGTAGGAAGAGGGTGTAGTGAGGTGATGAAGGCTATGGACATTCACAAACTTCCCTATGGAACTAAAAATTCTAATAAAAATATGGGTGTTTGTGGGACTTGTTTTGAAAACATCGAGTTATTAGAGAACATGGCTGATCATGCTGAAACAATCAAACACAAGACGATGAAAAAGGTTCTTGATTCAAGAAAGGAATTTAAAGATTTTATGGGTACTTTGGTCTTCAAAAACAATACTGCTACAAATATCGCCGCTATGAAGTTGGTTAAGGAGAATTCCTTGACAGTCAAAGACTACCAAGCATTTGCAAATTTCGAGCAGAAGGTGTTGAAAAATGTAGTCGAAGACATATTTGGAAAGAATGGTAAATTGATAATGGTTGGGTCGGTTGCTATGCTGACGGCCATCAAAACCAGTACTGTTGATTTTACAATCATCACATCGATGGAAATGAAAAAAGATAAGACTTTTAATAAGGACGAGTTGGTCGAAAAGATTGCTGAGGCCCTTAAAAAAGATACTTCTCTGGAAAGTGTTGAAATTGAAAAGCAAACTAAATTCAATATTGTGAGCATAAGATCAAAGTTGATTCCTGGGATGGAAATAACTGTTTCAGTCGACAATCTATTGGGTGTTGAGTTCGTTCAGTTGTGTGATGCAGTCAAAAAGCAGCATTCCAATTTCGTACCATTAGCTAGATTACTTAGAATTTGGCTAACTGAGGCTCAATTAACAGTGGGTGATTCACGCGTCTATGGTACTTACTTTTTTGATTTGCTTTTACTCAGAATACTCGAAAAGAGACGTTTGATTGCATATGGTGAAATTAAATTGACAGCTGATTACAGGCGTCACAACAATAATTACCTTCAAAAAGAAGTGACTTACTATTTAAAAGTTCTCGATGACGACAAACAAGGCGACAGGCTTATGCTGGGCAATTTATTTTTAGTGTTCTTCCTCGAGTATGCAATACATTTCCCTCAACACCATGGAATGACTTTCCCTTTCAGCACAGCACTCGACTCGCATACCATTGACTTGTCGCATGGAAAGTTATGCTTCGTCAAAGGTGGATATACTATTCTACATTCTGCTTACATAGGAGACACCAAAAAGTACCGTTATTTTGTTAATACCTTAATAGCCTCACTCTGGAAAGTGGTTTCCTTCCAAACAAAGACCTCATTTGCCTCAGTCAAATTCAAATTCGTGAAAGAAGATGGAACAGAGGGAACAGGTAATGCTTTCGAAGAGTATCTAGTTGTTGAGGTAGCAGAACTAAAAGAAGAAACCAAGGAACAGCTTAACTTTGCTGAAATTAAAGACATTCTTCTTAACAAGAAGTGATTATTATTTTCTAATTTATTTTAATAAATAAAATTTAGTGTAAAATATAATTTTTTAAACAAACAAATATCATCTAACAACAATAATCACTTTCTCTCTATATAATTTTCATCCAAAATAAAAGCCAAAATGTAGGCAATTTGTATATGTATAATTAGGTAGAAGTTACAAATTAAGTTCGACATTATCTGTAATGCGGTTAATTAACCAATTATCATAGTAATCAATCTTGTCCACGAGACTGGCTTATCTGTGATTAAAAGTCTTTTTGTTTACATTACAATATAATTTAAATTTTGTGTAACAATTTGGACAATTTTATTTCCATTCAATTAAATTAGATGGTCTTTGTATATATGAATATTTAGGAGGATGTTTAGAATATATTATTGTATCATAAAAAATGAACCTATGTACATACTAATCTTGTCACTTTTTTGACAAATTTAATTTAACAAAATTTACAAGTGTTTGTTTAGATAACACCTCAAAAGGCGCCTATATAATTGGTTCTTAATATTATTTATTATGAATTTTTATTGTCCTTACTTCTTGGCAAGAATATAAGTATAAATAAACAAGAGATTGTCAGGTTGTTGTGTGTTTATTTACGTTTAATCAGGAATTACATTAAACAAAGCGTTTATAAACTAAATAATTATAGTGATATCCTTTCGCGCATGCTCTGCCACTCAAACGCACACTCTAAAGCCTATAGCCAATTTATCAGGTTGTTATTTTTATATATTAACTTTTTCCCTTTTCAATTTTGCCTACATCCACAATCCAATCATCACACCCAATCCTTTTAATGATACCAAAAACACGTATGTAAACCATTATAGCAACAAACATACTTTTATTTCTTTCTTAATACAAAAATAATAAACTTTAGATGTGCTAAACGAAATGACTTTCAATAGTTAGTTGATATATATAAATAGTTGTGTTTAGTACTGAGGATGCATATCGAAAATATTTATACATGACAAATGTAATTTTATGAATACAAACCTCTCTTCCTACCTATTGACCATTTACTTATTCTTATGAAACTTTATTGATTTCTCTTGCCAATCACGGAGAAATTAATTGTATTGTACATTTTAATTGTAAATTAACTTTTTCAGACCATGGCTTTAAATACTACTACAACTTCATCTATCTCTGATATCATACAGGAAGTGAACATTACTACTTCTACCATGGCAGTCCCTACCCCAACTACCACCGAACAAATCACTGCACCCACCATCGAATACTACGACTTAGTCCGAAAAGACTCCTTCGTCCAAATCTTCACCCCAATAATCATGATCCTCATCTTCACACTATGTATTTCTTTAATTTGTCGCCGTTTTCGTGCTCATACCAACCACCACAAAAGAAACATCCTCCCTACAGTCGATGGTCATTCTTATGAATAACTGACAATACTCAATATGTCACTCTTTTACAATCTTCCCCAAATTAACATAATTTTATTTTTGATGTAACTATTTATTTATAATAAAAAATGACGTCTAACATTTGTGCTATTTTATTCTAAAAAAAGCATTTGTCTTTTGAAAGTGAATACTTATATTTTAATGGCATAGTTGTGACGACTAAACGCATCTACAAATAATTTGAGATTTTTGTTTTGGGATGGTGATTAATAAGAACACTAAATATGACAAGCAAGCACTTTTTATTGAATAAAGACCAATATGATGATGGTTTAAAGAGTTGTTTCAGTGAGTTTCTCGGAAACTTCACCGACTTCTAGAGATTCTCCTGTGACGACGCTTTTGTCTTCCTCGACAGGGGTGACATCTTTGGCTTGTTCGGAAACGACGGCAACTTCTTCATCGACAGGAGCTTCCTCTTTGACTTCATCAGAAGCAGTGTCTTCCTCAGCAACACGTTCTTGTGGTTCGCCAACACCGCAAACGACATCAGCACCAGTCTCTTCCTTGATCTTTTGATACCCCTCAGTGGACAAAGCTTCGATTTGTTCGGCAATATTGTCTCCTTCAATGAAAAGAACACATCCAACTCCGCATCCTAAAGCAGCAGCCATCTCCTCCTTAGTTTGAGTTCCATCGAAAACGACATCGTAATCAGCCTGATCTCCGTTAATCTTACCGGCCTTCAATCCAACACCTCTCAACTCAGCAACCTTGGCAAGGACTTGTTCGTTCTAAAAGGATATCACATAAATAACTATTAAACTTGCTATCAAAGACTAACCTTTTCAACTTCAGCACCAAAAACAACAGCTTTCATGTTGTTAGAAATAGATAGTGTAAATATTTTAGAATACTTCTAAAAGTAACTTCTCCTTCTGTTTGTGGCCTATTTATAGGGGCAGAGATGAGGCTGAATCATCATCATACATTGACTCATTCAAATGATCAACCATATATTCGTTTTTTTGTATGCGGCCAAATAATAATGTTGTGATTCCTCCTCTTTTAGTCACTAAAAGTGATGACATTCAACACACGACCCCCGTCCCTCTTGCAGCCAAATGCAGTGGCAGAAGTAGGACCGATTAACACTAATTCTTACTTTTTTGTTTGATGACACTCTAACATTCACCACTACCAAACTATTACACCCCTAACAAAGTATAATATGTTGATATGTGGCAGATTAAATAAAAAACAAGATTTATCACATATTCACACACCACCTATCTCTACATAAATTACAAGTACATACATCTACACAATTTTATAAAAAATAAAAAGTATTGTAAACATGACCTCTCATCGAGTTTACATTTTTTGCCTCGTTTTTTGGCAATAAAAGATACATCCACTTTAATAGGATTAATTTGAAAGTTCTCCTTCCAAAAGGACCTGTTTTAACTTGATTAACATAATACAAATGTTTCAAATACATAATAATTGTTTATTGTAGTGGGAGAATTGTTGATGTGAATTATTTTTGATGGTTATTTAGAATTGGAAAGTATAGTTTCTTGGGAAAAGGTTGTTTATGGGGTAATGCGTCAAAATTTTAATCAGAGAATCGTAAAAGATAGTTGCAATTTTGGGAAATGCATATTTCGGGGTTCAATTAACTTTTATTAGGCATCAATTTATTGAGGTAGGAGCTATTAAGTTTATGATGCAGCCAGGTCATGGGATTAGTGTTCCTGAGAAGAAGGAGGCAAAGGTTCAGGATGGTGGTGAGTTTAAATTTGAATATTAGCTAATGTAATTCATTTTTAGTTGAGAAAACACCAGACGATGAAGACAACAACGGTAATGTAAATGGGAAGGAAGATACTGATATTGCAAAGCTAGATGTAACTCCTCGTTCCTCTAATAACAAAACTTCAGTTGTCAAGAAAAATGATACCAACGATGGTCCAGGTGGTACACACGAAGAACGACAAAAACTATCTGCCGTGTTGTCATTAAACGACATTATGAATATGCCATTGAATAAAAATGGAAAAATGGAACCTATAAGAAATACTAAAACTATGCCGAATACACCTATCAAAACAACGATTAAAGAAACAAATCAAGTGACTTCTGCTAAGTTAACAAGTCCTGTCAAAGAGAATGTCGAGAAAGTGGTTAATGTTGGGACAGCGGAAATTGTCAAGCTTGATTCAAGAGAAGCATCAAAAGAAGGAAACACTAAAGGGGAAGAAAAGAAAAAATTGTCGGAGATTCGAAAAACAAAGGGATTATTAGCAAAGAACCCAATAGAAACGGAGAAAGATAATAATGAAGACAACTCAGCCAAAGTAGAACTCACAGAAGATGAAAAGAAGGCGATTGTGGAGGTTCTAGATGCTGAAATGGGTAAAATGTCACAGAAAAATGAAATTAAGAGTGTTCTTGAAAAGATAGAAGATATTGAAAAGGAACAAGAAATGGGTCAAAAGGACAGAACATCAACTATGCCGAAAAAGAAGAATGGTAAAAGAGTGTACAAGGTTGCGAAGAAATCAAGAAATGGAAGAAATGCAAAGTCTATCTCAGGAAACACAAGTAAAGAAAAGACAACGCCAATAAATGGAATCCAACTAGACAATGCCTTTGTCGACTACTTTTCCTTTATCCAAAATACCAAGTTAATAAAGATTGAAAAAAACTTAGACTGTAATCCAAGAGATCTAAGTGACGAACCCTATTACCATGGTAATGCCACACGAGAATCTGCCGAAAAAATGGCTTTTGTTGATGGAAGCTTTATTGTCAGGAGAATCAAAGATCATCATGATTGCATGTATATTGTTACGGTTATGTCTGATTCTAAATTAACACATCATGCTATTTTGTTGACTAGAGATAAAGGACATTTTTGGATTAAGAAGTATTGTTTTGAGGTAAGATTTTGAATCAAAATGGCTTAGTAATTTAAATTTAGTCTATTCCGGAGTTGATTCGTTATCATGTTGAACATAATGAACCTATTAAAAAGGACATTTACATCAAGAAGTGGGTTGAAAGAAATGCCTGGCAAATTAATCATGAGCAAGTTCGCATAACTGATTATCTTGGATCAGGGAATTTCGGGTATGTGTATGATGGTATTTTGAACAAAGGAAGTTTCTCCAAAAGTATTCCTGTCGCCATTAAAGTGTTGATCAAAAAAAACAAAAAGGAGACTACTGAAGATGACAAGATTACTTTTTTGAGAGAAGCAACAACTATGACTGGTTTTGATCACCGTAATGTTATCAAATTGATGGGTGTGTGTGCTGAAAGAGATCCGCTTATGATCATTATAGAAAAGGCTCCACATGGGGCGTTGATCGACTTTCTAGAAAAAATTCAACAACAAATCATGGATATATACGATGAAAGATACGAAGTAAATAAACTTGCTCAAGACTCTGCAAGAACAGCTGTTTCTATCATGGAGCCCAATTCCGATCATCCTAATGGAGATATAAGAAATGATGCTGAAATTGAGACAGAGGATAAGAATAAGAAACTATATATTAATAGAATGCAAAATAAGGGATATGGACCAATTATTGATGATAATGTGTATGGAATCATTGAAAGCAACGTCAAAAATGAAACGAAATACTCATTGTCTGATCTCAAACATCGACTCTCAAAGGATATTGCTGCAGGTTTGGCTTACATTCACTCGTACGATACAATGCACAGAGATTTGGCCGCACGAAACGTTTTGCTCGGGAACAATTATGAAGGCAAGATAGCTGACTTTGGGTTATCTATCACTCAATCAAACATTAAAGAAAAACAAAATGCAAAACAACCTTTAAGATGGATGGCCCCAGAAGCAATTAATGGAAAATTCAGCATGTCCTCTGAAGTCTGGTCATATAGTACTGTTGTCTTTGAAATCTACTCTAATGGAGTCAGACCCTTTGATTACCTCTCCCTTCCCAAAGTAAAAAAACATTTCAAAATGAAAAACAGACAAGATATTGATGAAAGACAATTAATCAGACCTTTACAATTCTTTCAAGTTCCTGATGATGTAAGATTGATTTTAGACAGTTGTGTTAAGTACGATCCTGGTAAACGGCCAACAATGGAAAATGTCTGCAAAATGTTCAATCTCTACAATGATTCAGATAATTTGCCGTTCGCTAAAAGACAACATCTGAAATTTGCTAAACATCTAGCTTTTGTAACTAATTTCTTTAAGCAATGGTTGGAAACTTTCTTCCCGAGCTATTGGAATGAGAAGAATAATAACAAAAATGTTCTTCCTGAAGTTTATACTGGGTAAACTTTTGCCAGATTATCACTATATAAATGTGTCCATATTTTAAAATTTCTTAAACTGTACTATGAAAATAAAATAAATACATTTAATATCTTTATTTGATTGAATAAATAGTTAATGTTTTAATACAAATTTTCATAACATCCAGATAAAGCGGCAAAGAATGCTAAAATTACATTGGAAACAACACACATATTAACAGTTTCTAATTTATTTTATAGCATTATTACATTATCTTCTCTATATTTTAAATAATAAGTAACCTGTCCATCAGGTGAATATGTCTATGATAGAAATTTGTATATGAATAAATTTATTTCTTAGAGAGTCGGGACAAAAGGAAAAAGGGGGGAGAAAAAAGGAGACGTGGGTGAAATATAATTCCACTAATCTTCCTGAGATATCAGACAGTCTATTTTTAGGATTTACAAAATATTCCTTCGTTGCAACAAACACATTTACCAACCTTTTTGAGTCTTTTTTTGATAAAACCATTATACTTTGCCTCATTCTTTGTTTATAAGATGCACTATCTAGTCCTTCTAATGAACGATCTAACCATATACACTATTCCTCTACCTTAATAAAGACCCATGCCAATCTATGCAATACAAAAATTTATTAAAAACATTGCAAAGATACATAACAATAATATTTAGCAAAGTAAAATGAGATCTTAAAAAAGAAATATTAAGCGCAGATTTGTTTCTCTTTACAGTTCTTGGATACATTCACCTTTGATAGAGGTAGAAGTGTTGTTGTTGGGTGAATTGGAATTATTTCGAGAAGAGCCATTGGAGAATGAGTTGAATGAATGGATACTTAACATATTGGCATTGTCAATAGAACTTGTCAGGCTGTGATTTTCGGGGCTTTGTGATCGGCTGTTGGTTGCAGATTGGAATATTGAGTCAAGGGTTAGAGGAGATGTTTGCATCACATCGCAGCGATTCATCAAGCGGCCTGTGTCTGAAAAATTCATCTCCGAACAATCTTCTCCAGAACTTCTTATCTTTCGGCGGCTAAATACAACAAATTAAATTACACCTAATTGAATAATAAACTTACTAAGCAGATCTTGCATTCTGAAAATACACTTGCAACACTCTTTTAGTTAGTCCAGTCTTCACAGCCAAATTCTTTAAATCCTTCGAATCAGGATTTTGATTTAGATTAAAGTAATGTCTCATTATTTTCAACTGCTGATGTTTAAAACTAGTTCTCATTCTTTTTGCCCTACCATTTCCGTCAACAAGACCCATGTTACTTGCGTCTCCTGAAATTTGATACAATTATTTATATGCCACTTGTTTATCAGATATCAAGAGGGCGCCGCAATTAAGGGTAGCATACTGTAAGGGATTAACAACATATTTTGGCACGACCCTAACCTTTACTTGAATCAAAAAGAAAGCGTGACGTTTACACACCACTATTCATATCTTATTTATCACACTTAATTTAGTAGTATCCTAATTAGGAGACAAATGTTTGGGAAAACAAGTCCCAAAACTCACCATCATCTGAAAAATCATCCTTCTTCCTACGAGCTTTATACTTAGAGTAAGGCATGACCGCCGACCTCGTCGACTCCACCAACTCAGAGGGAGGTGGTGGCAATTGAACTTCCCCAACACTAAGATTATTAACCGGACCAGGGATGGTAGGTATTACGTAAGAATCCGGAAGTAGTTGCATGGCATCTAATTGACAGAGCAGCTGTCCGAAATTACCCCTTATGAATTGTTCTCCTGTTTGAAGAGTTTGGTGGCAAGCTGAACAGGAGAAGCAACGGGCATGGTAATAGTCTTCTGATCCTACTTTCATCGTGACGTCATTTGCTTGGATAAGGGACTTGCAGCGGATGCAGTTTTTAAGGAAATTTCTAAAGATAATGTTTGTGTCAAGTTATGTCAAGAGCTGTCTAATTACTTACTTTTCATAGTCAAGTTTGCAGTAAAGTCTATTATACTTCACAAAACATGAGACAGCTTCATTCAAATTGCACCCACATGCGGAACATTTTAAACAAGTTGGATGCCAACTTCGTTCGTCCACTGCTAGGAAGTACTGATCTGTGATAGGTAGTTTGCATTCGGGACATTGAGCTAAAATTATTAATTTACATCTAACATTTAACGTCCCAATGTACTTACTTTGAGGAGCTCCATTCAGCATGATACTCTGTCTATTATGTATAACATTATTTGAGTTGGCTCCATTTTCTTCAATCAACAAAATAGAATTAAAATTAAATAAATCAGGAAGGTCCAAAGATTGTGCAGGTTGAGCCATGGTTCCCCAAAATACAAATAACTTTTTCTCCAAAAAGACAACTAAAATAAATGCAAAATTTACATATTAAATCAAAACGTCTCCCAACTCTAAAGCAAAGTGAAAGTTTAATCTCGAAAATATTTGTGTATGATCAAATAATTCCATATACTGATAACTATTAACCCTCACAAAAAGGATATAAAAAATGAGTTAGGAGAGTTGTTTTAGGTGAGGGAATGTTATGTAATGGTAATATATTTCCAGTTTACGATCATAAAAATAAATTTTAGTGAGGCCTTCTGTTATTAATCCTCATTCCAAAAGGGTGATGATAATGTTTGTTTCCACTTTTGAGGCTGTGATTGAGTATGTGATAGTGGTGGTGTCTGAGGTAAGCCGATTCACTTGGAAAAAATTAAAATTCCATTACAATTCTTCTTTTGTTGACAGGCTCCTTCCAACCTTAGCACATTCATAATGAAGGTAATGCAAAGATAATAATGTGATTGTGGCATGGCCTACAACTTCAAAATAATATAGATGCTTATTTTTGGCGTACAGACATGCAATTGTACCCAAGATACGTATAATCTTATTATTATTTAGAAAATCCTATACGTACTGGGAAGGACTTGAAATAATAATAAATATGAAGAATATAAACATTACTATGCTACATAATAATATAAATAGTGGAACTGGAAAAGATTTTTTGTTGGTTTACACCCTAAAAGTAAGTAGTAGAAAAGTAATGGTACATTTAAATTTGCATGTAAGTAATTTAGTGATATGCATATATTTGTAAAGTAACACCCAAACTAAAGAACAGGTGGTTTGTTTGGTGGCATTAGGTTAGCTTACTTACTTACAGTGTGTTTGATGTGGCCATGATTTTGAAAAGTGATCCCTACGCACTAAAAAGGTTAACAAGGGGATAATAATTAAATGTATGCACCACTTGACAGGGATTATCTTAAAGTCTTACTAATCAAAGAGGTTGCTAATTCAAAATTGGCACAATTAGATGGTGGAGTCTGAGTTTAAATAATATTTGAGAAGTTCGGATATTTAATATGAAAGAAGATAAGAATTGCCAAAAAATATAACACTAAGCATTATCCAAAAAAGTTTTTATTCAAAGTTATGATTAAGACAAACCGCAGCTTGACATTAAGGCATCTCTCGGTTTACTGTAAATTGAAAGAAAACACGTCCCAAAATAAGTATAATTAATTGGGAGGGGTAATAATAATATGGAAAGTAAGATTTTTATCATATATTCGCTAAACGGAAGCTATCTAATTATATTGAGATACACACTCTTTTTGGGAATTCTTTTTAAGCATGTTAGGGTAAACTCAAAGGATGATGACATATGTGAAACGAAAATCTTTAGGTGATGTCTATGACATTAACCACTCAAGGTATTAATATTTGGATAAAAAAGTTGAACTTACGTTGGTAGAACTGTTTTTATGATTGAAACAGGTAGATAAATATAGCTTGGCAAAAGATAAATGTCACGTTTGACATTGATAGTAGCAAATTTCAGTGCTGAATCCCTTATCAAACTTCCGTCCAGTAGGCTCAAAGCACTGCGACTGAAGTTGACAAGTGTTCAGCAAGTTGAAATAATGGCACCTTTAATTTGTGATAAACATAATGTTTGTTGTTAAAAACAATCAAAAGTTCATCAAGTTTAGGAAGTTTTGTAAGTTATATAAAGGTTACAATTTCGTTTTAACTTCCCTTCCATAAACTGCTGACAACTGGATGCGACCCATCAAACTTACCAATTTGCCACAATTTAATATTAAAAAGAAATTAGAAACTTGTAGGCGATAAATTGTTTTCATCTAAAAAATTAGACATCTCTCAAAATACATATTGTTTACGATACACAAATTCTCCAAAAGATGATATTTAACCTTTTTGTGATGCCTAAAAAGGAGTATGTACCATATTTGGGTGAAAACTTTCACAGTTTGAATGTTTTTGTAAAAGTGAACTTTAAGAATCACGTATATTATCAAAAAATATATTAATAGTTAAAAGACGACTAAGGAAATATACATTTTGATGGGGATAAAAAATATTATCAAAAGTTTATTTGTAAATATATATGTTAGTAGCAGTCATATGTTAGTAGAAGTAATACTAGATAACCACATCTTCTCCCAAATAAGCTCGAAGATGACCGAAAAAGGAGATACAAGCATAATTTATTTTCTACACTACTTTGAGAAGTAGCATAAGTCACAAAGATGTGTTGAGGTTTGTCCTTGGACATCCTAAATCCAAGAATAGATGGGCAAAAGCTTATTAGTAGGGATGGAAAGACCGTTAATGTGATTGAAGTTATCAAAATACATAAATATATATTGGAAGTCCATTTATCTTGGGTTTGTAGGAGAGCTGCCGACTTTGAAGTGTCAAGGACTGGCAATGAAAGGTCTTGTTAACACCATTGGTTTCTTTCTTCAAAACAAAGTAGCGGAAATTGATGTAAGGATTAATTAATTAATAAAGTTGGTGATTTAAATAAATTTTGTTTGTTTACACTTACTTTCTATTTAGTTTACACTTAGCTTATATTTAGCTTGCTGGAAGTGATAAATAATTCATTTAAATGTAATAAATGTAATTTTATTGTTTGTTTATTTGAAACACTACTAAAATTTAACAAAAAGAAAACTCAAAATGATATCCTCTTCATTATTTAATAAACATCTTCAATATAAATGTCTTCAATACATTCATAATATATTTACTTATGTTTTTCAACACAGTTATTTATTTTTTCCAACACGTTTATTTTCAATACAGTCATTTAAATGCCCCAATACATTTGTTCATATTAAACTAGGTTTCTAGTTTTGTTTAATACGCCAAAAAAGCATCAACTGTTGCCAACAAACAAAAAAGTTGATATCAGACAAATTATTTTTAAATGAGATAAACAGTGAATAAATAATATTTAAAACAAGGCAAAAAAAGAATGTTCACTCGTTAACTAGATAAGAACCCTTCTCCATAGTTCTCACAATTTTTTCTTTTTGTTAAATTATCTCACTTCACGGCTGTTTTGAAATTCAAAAACATTGCCATTTTTAATAAATTTTGCAATTAATTTAATAACGTGTACATTTAAACATATTTATACTCTTTGTATGAATTTTCAAAACCCATTGTTTTTTACATCATTTATAAGGAAATAGTACTTGGTATATCCTTAATGATATCATATGTTAAAACACCCTTCTCCTAATTGTTTTCTAAATTAGCCTATTTATCATATATAATTTCGGTTATAAATATTTGGAGACTATCCTTTTAATGTCTATTTTTTAATTAGAAAGCCATGTCATTGCCATTAATGAAAAAAGTATATATAATTTATATCCTTATCTAACACCAAAATAAAATGTTATATCAATTAGTTTAGCACTATTTAATTCTGTCCAAGCCCATTTTATGTCTATTTTGATAGTATTTTACCTAAATTAAAGTACGCATCAAAAAGTTTTTTGAGCACACAAAAGCTTTTCCCATCTAAATATGGAGATAGACCACAAAAAATTGGTGTAACTTGGTAGAACCGCGCCCATCACACTTCTATTCGTTGCAGTAACTTTATACTGGTGCCTTCATCGTCGTTTTTTCAACAAAATACATTTAATTCCTTTTTTAGTCTTACTATTTTTGGTATTATCAAGCCACATACATTATATTCATATAAATAATATACGCCAATATATATTTATAATATTTATATAGAAATTATAAGGCACATCATATATATTTGTATGAAAATATGTCTTGGACGGCAACATTAGTGCTCGGCTTTTTGGTAATTGCATTAGTTGGCATCTTGGCAGCTATTTTTTTAGGGTATTTGGCAAGTCCAGTCTTTATCATTACCTCCGTCACGACACTTGCTCTGACTATTCTTTTCTTAGGTTTATATATTTTGATAAGGTACTTTAATAAGTCCTTTAGGAATATGAGGAAGAAACCGAGGCATAAAAAGATTTATGTCAATAATTCATTTAGAAGTAGGATGAGACCCCCAAATCCAATTGATCAAAAGTCACAGGAGACTTTGATGAAGTCTATCAAGGGCATTCCTTTCTTGATACAAGCTATTCAATACTCCATGGAAACGACATTGATGGCTTCACACGTTTCCGAAATGGGTAGAACTTCCGTCATTCATACAGCTCCCGTCTGTCGCCACAATGGCTGCGACTCGGATGAAGAAAGAGAAGAAACTCTGAGAAGACTGTCTCCTATGGAAACAGGGCCCGAACAAAAGTGGCTTCCCGAAGATCCTCGAAAATGGACAAATCAACAACTAAGATTATCAATGAACCGAGCCTCGCAAGCTCTACTAGTCTTTCCTTACTCGGAAAATTCTTCCCGTCCCGGTTCCTTCGACAGGGAATCTACTGTTGATGTTGAAAGTATAGTCACGCCATCGCGTGGCTCTTTTGAAACAGCCGATCTAACACCTAGTACAAAGTAAGTTAATTACAACTTCCTTATAAACAATATTTTGGTAACAACACGTCACAACCATTTTTAACATTTTTTAACCCAAATAAAGCTAATTATTTGAATTTCTAGAATTCGAAGTAGTAACGAGCTAAGCCCGCGACCATCCGAAATTCGCTGCATCGGGATGTCAACAGCCATCGTCAACAAATTTAATTCGAGCTTCAAACAACGTGAAAAGCTGTAACCTTTAAAATAAAATGTCAGTTAAAAGTAACACTTGATTTAATTCAATTATCACGTGCCTCAAACATTATTTTGTGATGATGCGCCAACAACACCCAACATACACCACATCTTCTTCATCCTCACATAAAGTCAAGTTTTGAATGGTGGTGATATTTAGTCACCCACTCTAAAAAAGAATGTGTCAAATGTAAATATGAGGTGGCAAAAAACCCTCGATTCTATAAAATTGAAAACAAAAACGAGTGTGAAACCTTATCTATTAACTTCTTGTTACAATATGACATTTAAAGACCATCAATTATCCACCTTTGGGGGTATCTAATATTATTCTTTTTATTTGTTCTTGACAACTCATATCTCCTCTCTTTTTTGATAATTATTATTAAGTATATTTTCGCATACCAATAAACTCTTATAACTTTGTGTAATGTATCTTTCTAATTTAAATTTTGTGTGTCTTTTGTGCATAGTTATACTGTATGGAAAATATATAAAAGACTGTCTTTCATTAATTGGAGTCCTGTGTCTTTAATTTGAAGCTCGGATTGTATGTGTCCTAATTATACTTTTTGTGATACTCAGCATGGAACTTGCTTTCTCCACAATTAAGCTAATAATTAAGGCGAAGGATATAGTACTTGGACAGAATAAAGTTGGTGTTGTATCCTTTTTCAATTGGAAATAGTATTCTGGTTTGAAAGTGGATAAAAAATAAACGAACCACAAGTTTATGTACATGAACATAATCTAAAAATAGTCGTTTCCAAAAATAATAAAAGTTCAAAAAGGAGTAAAAACTTCAACTTAATGGCATTCTCCATTAAAGTAAACAATTTACTGTACCCGATGGATAAAGTTTATTGCTTGAACAAATTATAATATCAAGTCGACATTTCTTTTAATGGATCTCTTTTTATGTGATAAGAGTATGATCATTATCAAGTTGAAAGTACTTTTATAAGTTGAAGACACACTTTCCCAACGTATGATGTGCAGGTAGTCTCTAATTCAAATTTAACCCAAAATCCGCTCGAGAAAATTCAAAATTTCTATGTATACCAATTGTTGGTAGAGACACACTTTGTATCTGAATATTTGTTGAATATTCACGGGAAATAAAAAATGGTAAGTATTATTATTAGACTAATTAAGGCACAATTGTGCCGCATTCTTATTACAAAAATTAATACTTATTTTTAGCCCTCAAGCAAGAAAGTTAACAAGAAGAAGGTAGCTGCTCTTCCAGCTCACCTTAAATCCGCCACTCAAAAGAAGGTTGTCAATCCACTTTTTGAGAAAAGACCAAGAAAGTTCACCATTGGTAAGTAAATTAAGTTAATGATGTGTTTAAATAAACGTAACTTTTCAGGTGGAGATATCTTGCCAGAAAAAGACTTGACTCATTTCGTCAAATGGCCAAAATACATCCGTCTCCAAAGACAAAAGGCTGTTCTTGCCAAGAGATTGAAGATCCCACCACCAGTGAACCAATTTAGACAAACCTTGGACAAGAACAACGCTCTTAACGTATTCAAACTTTTTGACAAATATGCCCCAGAATCAAAGGCCGCCAAGAAGGAACGTTTAGCTAAGAGAGCCGAAGAGAAGGCTGCCGGTAAGACCGAAACCGTCTCCAAGCGCCCAAACACCATCCACTACGGAATCAAGGATGTCACCAGACTTGTTGAAACCAAGAAGGCCTCTTTCGTCGCCATCGCTTTTGACGTCGACCCCATCGAGATTGCTCTCTTCCTTCCAGCCCTCTGCAGAAAGTTCGCCGTCCCATACGTTATCGTTAAGGACAAAGCTAGACTCGGAAAAATCGTCGGAAAAAAGACAACCTCATGCGTTGCCTTGACCAAAGTCAATCCAGAAGACTCTGCCAAACTCACCGCCCTCACTGAAGTCGCTAAGACCAACTTCAATGAAAGAGCCGATGAAATCAGAAGACACTGGGGAGGAGCCATTATGTCCGCAAGATCCCAAGCCCGTAAGAACAAGTTTGAAAAAATCAAGGCTGCCGAACTTGCTCAAAAGATCTAAATTGTCCAGGACTTGTAAAAAAGGGTCTGTTGTTTCGTTAATGTCTTTTATGATGAGTTCAATAAATTTGTTGGTTTTTGTTATATATAAAATAATAATAGTTTCGTCTCTATCCTCTTTTAATAATAGGACATATTCTCAATCAAACATTCACCTAAATAACTTTTCCACCAAATAATAGTATTACAATTCAGTGTAATAACAATATCAACCTATTCAATAATTATATGTATAAATATTATTTTAAATCATCTCTTTCAGTCAAAGTATAAAACAAATAATTAAGTTACATTGCAATATACACCCAACCAATTAATTTTTCGCTGCATATTCATTTAAATCAACTCCCGGACTTAGAATATCATATAACATTTCAGTTTCTTGATAATGAAACCTATCAAGTAAATGTAGAGGATGACGTATAATTAATTTTGTTAGATCATTTGATTTCAAGCAACAGTATTGATACCATCTACAAAAAATTAAGTAAATTCTTAAACTGTTTTTTAAGACAAGTCATGGATTGAGAATTTCGATAATTATAAGGAATAATTAAATTTGTATATGTTTTGTATAAATAACAAGGTAAATGATGTCTTTTTTTGTCTTTCAATTTAATGAGAACATTTATGATAACAAAAATATTTAATAAAAATAATAAGAAGAAAAAGAACTTTTACTACAGCTTAATACTCGCAAATTGGCATATACAGCGTTTTTATATCATCTATAACCTCTACATATACTTTTTTATCAATTAACTTCTAATATTAATTATTTAGAAATCCTCCTACAAAAAGAATTACGTCTAATCAGTTATTTCATGTACGCATTTTAACACAATAAATTGGTACTTTTTAATTTGAGAATCTGTTTGCAACAGCAAAACGTAGTTTCGAAAGCTTAAATCTAATAATTATGTGCCATTTACCTCCAATTACTCCTTACTTCCTGTAAAAACATCATTTAATGGAGGAACAACTTATATATTAGATTTGAATCAAATATTATTGTTTTGATCTTGATTAGACATAGATATTGTTTATAAATTTAATATCTAACACAATAATTTGAACTTTACAGGAAAAGACAGTCTCGCTCCATATATTTGAATATTTCAGGGACATATCATCACGTTTCTTATACTCCACCGAATTAACCAAAAGGAAGTGCCAAGATATTTTAGGCAGTGGCGTGTCTTTGTTTTGGTGATGCCTTTTTAGGTGTGAAAAGATGACCCACAGAGATTAGGAGTAAATTTATTTGGAGAGGAATGTAATTTAATGATCACTCTTCTAAGGTCGTCATTATTATTTGTGTTTGGAGATTATGTTTGTTACTAGATGGGTTTCCTTGTTATTTTCGATTGGAGTGGCTTTAAAGGTGCATGGGGCAGAGTCGAGTATGGACAATGAGCTCGTTGGGGAACCGGAGGTGAATTGTGAAGATACGTTAATGTCTGTTAACTTCAAAACAAAGAAACCTTTCAATGGCCGAGTTTATGTTAAAGGAATGGCTAATGATGAGAGGTGTTCAAGAAACTTCGCCCAAAATACGGAACAAAATAAGTTTTCATTTATGATTCAGAGCGGAGATTGTACCATGCAAAAGCAACGAGTAACTGGAACTTTGGAAGGAATGATGGTTTCTTTGACTGTTGTTGTTTCTTTTCACGGAACTTTTGTCACCAAATCAGACAAAGCTTTCAAAGCAAGTTTTATTAAAAGTAGTAATCAAAATATTAAAATTAATCATCATAAGTCATATTAAGATTAAACATCATTTTCATCAAGATGTCACCAACAGCAATCCATTGACATGATTGCGAAGGTACACTTCAGGCATACTACATTTTCCATGATCACAATTGGTGCTCTGTCTCTTGAATCTTTCAACTAAGATGAATTCTAAGTTTTCTGCTAATTCTTTGGCGGGAACTGGAAGCTTGAGGTGAAGAGTTCTGCTGGGATGGTTTTTGATCTTGTCCATTCTAGACTCTTCTCTGTCGAACAAATCCCCATTCTTTAGGACACAATTGAACTTGCCGGAGTGATTATATATCCTATCATCCTTCTCAGATTCACTAATATAAAACATATCTTCCTCAAGGCTAATATCTTTCTTAACTCAAGCACTTGATTTGTATTGACAAAGGCATCAGCAAACTCAGACGTCATCTTAAACTCGTCTTCAATCACATCCACATAAGCTACAACTTTCGGGCAACTTCTTTACACCACTTCTCTTTTTCTTGAACGAAACCAAAAGAACGACTTTTTGGTGGTGGCTTGTCTGGAACTAAAACGATTGGTCATTATTTGAGATGTTTAACTTACCTTAACTAACATGTATTTTCCTCTTACAGGTAAAGATCCTTCATCGATAATTGGTGCTTCTTTTCCAGTTGGTTCATAAAATAGAGATTTCATACCAAAAGTCACCGCCATTTTATCCTTATTCTTCTTAAGCTTTTTCTTTACACCGACATTGACGGCATGTTTTTTCATAGTTTAACTCCAGTTGAGTGCACGGACAACTAAAGTAAATAGGCAATGATTAGTAAACGTCATAAATTAATTAACAACATAAATACATTGGAAACACCGACAAATTTAAAGATAACTAATATTTAACTTACTCTTTCAAGGCAATGTGTTTCTTTAAAAACGTTAGAAGAATCACGAATGCTATTGATATGAATAATTTGGGAACCACCGAACTCTTGGATACTGCCAAAATGCCTACCTGTACTTATGCAATCAGAAAAAGCATGGAAGGACCAGCCCTAGCTACCGGCGAAGTAGGAGACAAGATTTACCACGTATGGGAATGTGATGATGCTACTCACGGATTCCTTGTTCATTCCTGTTACGTAGATGATGGCCGTGGCCAAAGATTTGACTTACTCGATATTGATGGATGCGCCATAGATCCAATTATTCAGCCAGATGTTCAATATGATGATGTCAAAAATAGAGCGATGGTTGAAACTTTTGGATATAAATTTTCAGATACAAGGTACGCGCAAAAAAGTTTATTTTAAAAATCCATTTAAACGCAAAAATATATTAATACTTCATTAGTACTCTTCGTATCCACATTCTGGGAAGTCCTTGAGAATTAATCGGTAACTTGCGAGTTTAATTGAGGGTTCATAGGCAATACAAAAATAATAAAACCCAATCGAGGCGATGGTAGGCACTAACAATAATAAGAATGAGTAATTACGTTAAACTTGATGATAATATACACGTAAATAGCCCTCGCTAACACAAAATTAATAACAAAACAAAATGACGTTCTCAAACCTTATTTTTCGGTTTCAGTGTTCTTAATTATCAGTGTGTTGTTGAGTTGTGCAAGAAAAGTAGTGGCGAGTGCGATGGTCTAACCCCTCCTGATTGTAATAGAAGAGTTAAGAGAAGTACTAATAGTACGAAAATGATGGAGGTAAGTAAGAATTTAGATAAACGTTTGATATTGTTTGTTTAGATGGATCTTTCAACAAGCTTAAACGTCAAGGATGACACCGTCAGGGTCAAGCCAACCGGAGATTACGATCCAATTATGGGGAAAAGTGTTGCTGGTGTTGCTGAGTTAACTGAAGCTTCCACAACCGAACAATGTCGTTTTCAACTATATTTAGCCGTCGGAGCATCTATTATTCTTGGTCTTATCACAAACGCCGGCATCATTGTTTATACCTGTCTTTCACGAAATATGGTCACTCTTTCCAAATACAATAATTAATTGTCTCTACATTTTTATATCTTTTTAATAAATTTTTGATCTAACGAATTCTCGGAGCGTTTGTTCGGTAAACAGGTTGGAATATAGACATCATATAATTCAAAAGTCGTTTTTGTTTGTTCGGATACTCACTAAAATGGCTGCAAACTTTCCTCATAACCCCCACAAGACAGTATTTATAACTGGATTCAGTGATGAGGTAAACGAAGAATACCTATCCTCTGTATTTGTGACATTCGGAGAAATCGTCGGCTGTTCGCTGCCCCTAGACTATGAATCAGGCAAAAAACGTGGATTCGCGTAAGTTTTTTGATTGAATAAGAGATTTATAATCGTTTTTTAGATTTGTGGAATTTGACGAACGATCAGATGCGCAATCTGCAATAGATAACATGGATCATGCAGAGTTGTTTGGACGTGTTATTAGGGTTAACTTTGCCAAGACTATTAATGCTAATGAGAGAAGTGGCAAACCTTTATGGGCGGATGATGAGTGGATTAAGAAGTATGCTACTGGCAAGGTTGAGCAAGAAGATGCTGGTAAAGAACAAGACAATCCAACAGTTTCCGAGACCCTCCTTAAAGAAAAATTACCTAGAGTATTCTTCAGCATAAATATCGGCATTCGACATGTTGGAAAGATTGTCATGGAATTGAGATCTGACGTTGTACCCAAGACAGCAGAAAACTTCAGAGTACTATGCACAGGAGAAAAAGGATATGGTTTTCAAGGATCAAAATTTCATCGGATAATCCCAAAATTCATGATCCAAGGAGGTGACTTCACAAAAAATAATGGGAGTGGGGGAAAGTCCATTTACGGTCCAAAGTTCGGTAGGTTTTGATTCAATTGAATTTTAATCTTTAAATAAATGTTTTATAGACGATGAAAACTTTACCCTAAAACACGTAATGCCCGGAACACTGTCAATGGCGAATTGTGGAAAAAATACAAATGGGTCCCAGTTTTTCATCTGTACAGCTAAAACTGATTGGTTAGATGGCGTAAGTTTATCCTATTTACCGACCATTCATTTACTTTTCTTTTAGAAACATGTTGTCTTTGGACATGTCTGTGAAGGAATGAATGTGTTGAAAGAGATAGAGTCGTATGGAACTACGAGTGGGACACCCAAGGCTGAAATCACAATTTCAGAATGTGGTGAATTATAATTTATACTTGTCTTTTAATTTGAAATTTGGTTTTAATTTTTTAATAAATTGAATCAAAAGGTGTTTCCACTAATATTGTTTTGAAAAAAATAAGTGTTTTTGTAAAAATGAATTAAATTTGTGTTCGTTATAATTCGAATAACAAAAGAATAATTATCAAATTAAAAAATAGAATTTTGCATTGTTTAACATTCATTGAGTCAGTGGAATGTGCAATTAATAATTAGCATAAGATACATGCATTCAATTAAGTTATTGATATTTGACATACAAATATTATTTAAATCCAAACATACGTGTATGAATAACTTATTGTTCTAATTAAATTTTATGATTCTAATTTTATGTTGCTTAATTGTTATTAAGCTTCTTTCAATCTTAAAAATATTCATAATTACTTTTATGCTGTTTTAAAAACTATTTAATGGTTCATCTCTTTTTCAACCACCAAAATAACAAATAGATAAAGTCGTTATCAATGAATTTTGGGAAGATATAAACTACTCATTGTACTTATTTAGCGAATTAAATTGATCTTATCGTGAGAATCTATAGAACTTATATTAATTAATTCTTTTACCAAATGATCTAAGTTTAGTTTTTATAGCACATTTTGCTACTTTTATTAGATACTAATTCCAACAACGATAACATTGGAGTAAACTGTCTTCAGATATTCATTTTGCTTTTCATCCGATTAATTATCTTTATATTGTTTTTTATTTTTCTGTCAGGTAACCGTTATATATTCATCCACTATTAATGTCCCACCACAAAAGAAAGTATGAACACGACGATGCCCCATGTTCGAGCAAGAGGCCGAATCCATATGGTGAAACTGTTGTGCGGGCATCCTTTACGAAACCATTCCTAAAAGAAGATATCGAAAAGAAGGCTCGCGAGGAATTAATTCAAGAAGGAATAAACGAAAAACATAATGAAATTAACCGAGGCATATCACAAGCCCTTCTACGACGTGAAAAACAACAAGAGCTAGAAGATGCTGCCACCGAAAACTTTGCTCGATACAAGGATGACGAAAAGATGAAAGCTCATTTGCTGAGTCAAGTTGTGTTTGACGACCCTATGCGTGATCGAGTCGAGGCCAAAATTTACAAAAAGAAAATGATCTCCGGAACACTTTACCCAAAATATAAAGGTACTTTTCCTCAAAATAGATTTGACATCGTGCCTGGGTATCGATGGGACGGTGTAAACAGATCAAATGGATTTGAGTCTAAATTGGCTTCTAAATTCAATGAAAGGGAAGCTGATGCCGAACTGCGGTACAGAATAGAATCGGAATATCAACAATAGAATAAATATTGTTTGTGTGTATTTTATTGGTCTTTTAATAAATCTTTTGTATTTCCAAGAGCCATGCATATAAATTCGTCATTTAGGCAAGTTTTAGATATGTGAGACTAAGCTAAAGCCGTTTCCATGTTTTGTTTATTTGTAAGAAAAGTTAACTTTTGTAAAAAAATCATTACCATGCTTTAAAATTGAAATCATCCTCTGTCGTACAAAACCTATTTCTCCCTCCTTTATTTTAATATTTTGTGTGATTTCAATGAAGAAAGTTGAGCCATAAACTTTGTTTGAATATAGGTGTGTATGAAAGTTTTATTAATGAATATGGACTAATATTTATGTTTCCAATTAAAAAGGAAGCATTTAATAACACTATTATTACAAAAGTATGTATTATGTAAGATGAAATTTGAATATCTATGTCATATTAAACTATACACAAGATTGCATTTCAATATTTTGCCACTTGGGAATGAATTTGCTATTGTTTCGAGAGTCTTTCCTTCCATCACCAAATTGATCCAGTATTTTGTTACTACCAAAAGTACAATTTCTACCTTGCACGACGTATTTCTTCGCGATCCAGTTCCAAGGTCTTGGTGGGAACTCGACTTCACTTCAATCGCCAGAGACAAACGCATTGGTTCCGGTGATTTTGGAGAAGTTTTTTCAGGAACTATGAAAACCAAGAATGAACTACTCAAAGTTGCTGTCAAAGTCCAGAAGAGCAAGACTGGGAACAATTCCTCCAAATTATCAAGGAAGCTGAGGCTGAAGCCAGTATTATGAGAAAGCATGCCCACGACCAAATCGTCAAGTTTCATGGAATCTGCCTTTTCAGAGATCCTATTCTTATCGTCATGGAACTTTCCCCACATGGTAGTCTTGATCGCCATCTCAAGAAAAACAAGGCTATTGCAATTAATGTTCGTTTGGGGTATGCCGTTGATACAGCTAGTGGACTCACGTACCTTCATAATCAATTTTGCCTCCATCGGGATGTAGCGTCAAGGAATTTGTTGCTTTTTACATCACAAGACAATGTCGGTCACGTCAAAATCAGTGATTTTGGCCAAGCTGTCATTCTGAAGCCCGAAGAAACAAAGTTTATTCTTGAAGATCAAAACACCCCACTTCCAATCAGACATCTAGCTCCTGAAACCTTGAGATCAGCTGTGTTTTCTTACAATACAGATGTTTATACCTATGGGGTTACATTGATCGAAATCTTCGGCGAAGGGGAAACTCCTTATCTCGGCTTCCAAACGAAAAAAGCTGCCAATCTAATTAAACAAGGAATCCCACCTGTCCACCATCTTCAAACACCTCCCGAAATCCTGGAAGTCCTAACTCAAAAATACTTTCCCAGGCCTCCATCAAAAAGAGCTCACATGAAGGATCTTCATATCTTGATTAAAAAATTCATGAAAATATAACACCACCAAATAGGGTATGTAAAAGAAGTATAATAGTATATGTACATAAAAACTAATAACACCTGAAACGATTTGTGTTATTGTAAACTAGTTACTTATTGCATAATTAATAATATCCTCAACAATTGGACTGAATAAAGTTATCTATTTAATGTGTTTGATGGCGAGTTGGTAAAAATTGTTTAAGCTTATTTAAAGTTGTTTATTCAGTGAAATGCCACGTTTTTTATTTATTATGCAAAATTAGAAGTCATTGGTTGTGTTAAATTAAAAATAGTTTATTTATTGGTTTTAACGACAAATTAATATGGACTAATTGGATTTGGGGATGGATAATAAGGTGGTGGTTCAGGATAAACTTCATACTCTCCATCACAACTATTTAGTTCTTTAGTACATCTTTGTTGAAAAGCATCAAATCCTCTACCCCTTGAACATTGCTTGAGAATTTTCTTCCCATCTTCGCATACAAAGAATCTCTTGCAATTATCCTTGTCTTCAACCTTAACACCTTCTTTGCAGGTTGCTTCTTGTTCCTCACAAAATTCATCCCTCACACACTCATTACCATCAAACCATCTATTTTTGTCACACACTTTTCCCTTAAACCTTCCATTAACACATTCTTTATACCTACCGCAATTGACCATCAAGATGATGTCTCCACCGTGGCATCTTCCATATCTATGGCATCTGGCGTGATGAGAACAATAACGACCTTCCTTTCCTTCATGCTTTCTGTCGAAGTTAGTTCCTTTTGGGCATTGGAACAAGTCGTAGCTGTGGTTGTGTCTGGAACATTTGTAGTATTGAGAACAATCATGCAAATTGACGACTACTTTATGGTCTCTATGGCCACATTTGATATGGAAGTTGTGTTTGACAAAGGTGCCTTCGTGATGGTGATGGTTTGGTGGGAAAGGAAGTGCAGGTTCTGGATAAGATGGGCCTGGTGGGAAAATTGGAGGATCAATTGGGCCTGGCTGTCCATAACCGGGTGGAGAAATCGGGCCTGGTTGT
Organism: Rhabditophanes sp. KR3021; assembly: GCA_963281155.1. Taxonomy (NCBI): domain Eukaryota; kingdom Metazoa; phylum Nematoda; class Chromadorea; order Rhabditida; family Alloionematidae; genus Rhabditophanes; species Rhabditophanes sp. KR3021. The sequence continues at coordinate 1,679,264 of CAUJLY010000004.1, read as the reverse complement.
CCATATTCGGATGGATGATGAATTGGGCCTGGCTGTCCGTGTCCGTAAATAGAAGAAACAAGAAAAGGAACTAATACAACAAATGAAACCATGGACTGATGATTAAATTACGAAATTGCTTTATATTTATATGAATTTTATTTTAATAGAAATTTCAGACATTGAAAAGGCTAAATAATTTAAAAGTTCCAAACTATTACTCATTATAAAATAAATTCAATAAGGTGAGTCAGCAATAATTATTGGTGATTATTGCACCTAGCGACATTAGCAATATGATCGCAAACTGTCAGTTTTTCACTCCAAGCGGTTCCTAATAATACAAAAAAGATTAAATTTAAATGGGAGATCAAATACCTGGAGCGCAATCTTTGGGCACCCATCTGTCATGAGCACATTGGAAGAATTTTTTGCAATCACGGGGATCGTAATGAAATCCTTTGTGATCAGGAGCTTCAGTACACGGTCTGTTCCAATCGAAACTGTACTGGTAGGGAGCTGGAGTAGTAGTATGGTAATGCCCTGGAGTACTATGAGGAAAGTAATTCATACATTCCAATTTATAAACCTCAAAATTGACATTATCCTTACATTGAATTGTCACAAACTCCCCATCGACACACTTCATGAACAAAGTAGTAATCAAATGATAACTTCCCTTCTCTGCATATCTCAAAGCCTTTTCAATACTTGGAATATTCTTAATCTCACCTTCCATGCAATGACGATGGCTATTTGCTTCAAGCGTACAAGCAGATAACCTGCTAGTACATCTTTGGGTGACAGGATCAAATACTTTCCCCTTTACACACTCCTTGATAGAATTTTCCCCATGTTCACATTGATAAAAACGATCACATTTATGAGTATGTGGAATCATTACTCCTTCCTTGCAATTTCTATCTGGCCTAGGATCAGTCTCCCCTAATTCACATTCAACATTGAAATCACATTTAAAACCATTAAACTGACTTTTTTTGTCACACCTTCTGCTTTTGAATCTGTTATCTTTACAAACTTTGAATTTGTCACAATCTGTTGTGGTAAGCATGGTTCCGTCAACACATTCACTGCTTGAATGACAGGTGGTGGTGCGAGAACAATGATTGTGGTTTCGTAGGTCGATGTCAAAGAAAGTTCCTTCGGGGCATTTGTAGGAAGCGTAGATTTGGCGCTGACGATCGCATTTGAAAAATTTGGTACAGTCGTAGATATTAGAAGCGATTTCTTGGTTTGTTGATAGACATGGAAGGGAATATTCATTTGTAATAAAGATTGGTTGTGAGGCTGTTTCATAGAATGGATCGTAGGGTCCCGGATTAACTGGTTCTGGTGGTGGGTAATAATAGCTGTTATCATTCTTTTGTGGATGTTTATTAGGCGCTTCAACATTAGCTGATTGGCAATTTCCATTTCCAGCTTCACAAATTCTTTTTTGAACGTTAAAAGAATGACCATAAGCACACGTTTCTATTACATAAGCTCCATAATAGCATCTAAGATAATCTCCACAAGTTGGGCCGATTAATACACTTTCCTCCTCACAAGTAGCTTCCTTCGTATAATAATTGGCGTCACTAGTTTGCCCTACAACTCCATCAGTCTCAATTTCCTTCCCCTTTGGATAATATGCAGTAGGATCCTTCATTAGTTTGCATTGATGGCAAAGACTTCTCTCCTGTGAATTTACTTTGTCTCCTTCGCAATTTTTCTTAACAAAATACCCATTGTAACATTTATCCACGTATTTGCAATCCAAGGAAGCTATCATTTCCCCCTCATTACAGACTTTACTGTCATGTTTCCTACACCCATCATCTCTGATACAATTTTTGCTTTGACTGTCCCATTTGAATAAATGAGGACATGATCTTTGATAAAATCTACCGCCAACACATACCATGTAAACGGAACATGAAAGGGAATAGTCTGTAATCCCTTTGCAATTGATTTGTTCTGGTTTTGGAGGGGACTCAGTTTTAGGACAGGTTGGAGCCTGTAGTTTGGAGATGCATTTGCCTTCACTCATGACATGGCTGTGGTCGCAGTTGTAGTTGACAGGCTCCATGAATTGACAGAAAATGTATGAAGAAGTGCATTCGGCTACTTGAATTTTTGTCCACATTTTTTGGTTAGAACACATTTGTGGACTGAGACAATAGTCGTTGTTGTTTTGAACTCTGCAAGTTCTTCGAGACTCATCATAAATTTGGCCGATTGGACAAAATAGTCTAGCTTGCCCGAATCCATTGTAATTGTCTTGACAATCAACAAACCAATTTTGACAACTTTTTCTTCCTTCTTTCTTTGGATGCCCATAAAAGTTGTTTGGTCCAATTTCACCTCCATTCAATTGATGTGATCTTTGACTGCAATACCGCCCAACCATCGACAAAGTAATTGGTTCAACTGCCTGAGAATGGTAACATTTATAACCGTTAGCAAGACAGACAAATCTATCTCTTCCATGTTTGTCAACAACAATATTTTGACCATTCGAACAAACCATTGGGATTGCTTTTCCATCATCCGAACAAACTATTTTTTCATTTGGACATTGAGATTGGATAGGAGGACTAAAATAATATCCCGGTCCTGGATCATACAAATATTATTATTTTTTGTAAATCAGAAATATGTTATTACTTTTGTGTAAATATATATTTTCATTTTAAAATTTAAATTGACTAAGAAGGAAGACAAAATGAAGCACATAGAGGAATCCATTAATATGGGAAAAGGAGTTAATGCTCTCACAGGATCTTTTGATCACTCCATTAAGTGGGAATTATTATTCGACAAAAAGAGCACTTCTTAAATCAACTACTTATTGCCAAAAAGAATCTAATTATTGTTGAGAAAGGATATAAGTCAAAAAATATAGCTGAGAGCATTGCAGCAATCCTCATCAATGCTCTTGGTGATCAAGTCACAAACTCATGATTGGGTAAAATATCTCTTTGTTTTAGGAATGAATTCACGCATCAATTATGATACGGTCAAACTCATCTTAAAGGATTTTTCAGAATGGACTTTCAGAACATATTTTGGGGTACTAGTGTATGTGTTGTATTTTTGCGGCTTTCAATAAATTTGTGTGACTTTTAATTTTTTGTCTGTAACTTTTAATTATGTTTCAAAAATACCTTGATTACAAAAATCAACTTCTTTAGCCAATTGCTTAAGAGCAAGCATCTTCGAGCCAATTTGGGTATCAAAACATTCTTTTACTTTAGTTGGGAAGACACATTTTCCTGCTGCATAAACAAGTCCAATTCTACATTTTCTAAAAATAGCTTTCTTGATATGAGTATTGCATTCAACATAGTCTGAATTACATGGTCCTAATCCAAAATTCTTAACAAAAGTAAAATCTTCACCAAAACACAAATAATCAAGACTGACACTAGTAAGGCTGCCTCCGATTGTATGATTATGATGGTGGTGGGGATAACCTTGACAAGAAACAATGAAAATAAGACCTAAATACCAAAAAATAAGTGCTGACATCTTTCTTGTTAGGTAGTTGGTACAAGTTATCATTTGAGGAGAAAAATTATCTTTTTATTTGAAAAGTTTGGGGAAGGAAAAAAGTGGTGAAATCATTTTTTAATGCCATAAACAATTAGTCACTTGAGTGATTCATTAAATGTTTTGAAACATTTATATTTCAAATACAATAATAAAAATGTATTAAAAACATATCAATTTGTGATACGTAAACAATATTAATTTGTTATAAGAACAAAAGTATTAATTTGTTATTAGTATAATACAATACACGTTGTCTTTGTTTAAGTGATTCCAAGTAAATACATAAATATATACGAAGATAAATTCCTTTCGAATTAAACTTTTAATTACATTCCTCTGATACCCAAAATTTATTACCTCAATCAGCACCTGTTAATACCGGTACCAATCCTTTTGTTCTATTACATAAGACTGAACAAAATAAAGCAAAGATGCCCATTCTTAATTACCACCTCGAACCGATAAAAGTTGCGTAAAAGTTGACTTTCCTTTTAGTTAAAAACAGCAAAGCTGCCGACAATGTGCTAATTGGCTATGGTTAAGGAATGTTTTGGTCATGAACGTTCATGGCCTTTAATTATGGTGGAGAATCCAGATGTTTCTCAATATTGCACCAACCACTGATTATCCTTTAATTGACTTTTGAATATGTTTGCACTTTTATTGTTGGACGTTAAATAAGTTCATCAAATGGTACTTTATCTGTCATGAACAATCACTTTTACCTACTTTCCAGGATCGTAAAAAATGAAGACGTTTCCAAAACATAAATGTTCATTAAATTGAGACAACAAATAATTGGCCATTAAATTTATACAAAAAGTGCTATAAATTCCCCAAAAAATAAAAAGACAATTAAAATCCCCAATCTTGATCTATATACCTCCAGCTGACTTACTCATTCAAAATCGAAAGTCCACCATCTAAATTCCAAAACAATATTTTTAAATTCCAAAAATCCATTTTTAATCTCCCTAAAATCAACACCATGTGCCACACAAATGGCAACAGATGTAACAAATTTTGAATCTCTCTTTTTAATTGTGATATTTTAAATGTTAATTTATATCAAGATTGACTGTGAAAGAAGTACTTGTTGAGAGATCTAGATATGATGGACAATTAATGGCATCATGCTTCTTAATTTAATAAGGGAAAGGATAATTATTTTGATATGTGTTTAATGGGTATTATTTACAAACAATTAAATAAGTTAAGCATAATAAATGGTGATGATAAGTTAAATTTATAGAGTATGGCTATTTGGAAAGTTGGTGGTGTAGTTTTGTACTTTGCAATATTTACTTTTTTGAAACCTCTTTAGTATCCGCATTTTTTAAGATTTCATGTAATTGAGTCATATAAATTTGTGCCATATGTAACGTTTCGAATTTAGAATATCTACGACCTGTATCGGTGTCTGGTAGGACAGCTCTTAATTGCTCAAAGGCATCATTTAACCCATTCATTCTTTTTCTTTCACGTTGATTTGCTGCTTGTCGACGGCTACGAAGCACTTGTGGAGAAGGTGTTTTGTAACGGCGGCTGTTGGCTTTTTGGGATTTTCCATGGTAAATTCCGTCGTCACTAAACAAAATTTATTTGATTATTTGAATAAAGAATATCATTTACTTACCTTGAAGTATTGCTATAACTGCAGTTTTCATTGTACTCGCGCTTCACCAACTTTAAATCACCCTTTAAGTCAGATGGAGGATACAGGGGAGAAGGTTGATGAAGAAAGGCACTTCTCGAATTACAAAACTGATAAGTCTGTCCAACAAAACTTGGACTCCCATAATTCTGCATGTTAAGTTGGTTTTGAAAATTAGTATGAATGCCATCATAATTAATTATATTCATGGGCAAAAAGGGATAATGTGGAGACATGGAAGAAACATCCGAAGTAGGAGATGGAAACATACTAGTCGTTGAGATGTGATTATTTGGAATAGAATAATTAGTTGGACAATTAGTGGCCCATGGAGTATCTGAAGGTGACATGTTTCTTAGGTTTGCGTGGTTGTTGTCAAGCAAAAATTAAATAAATGATGATGATGAGATCATTTGCCAATTGTTGCTCAGTCTTTATACCAGTAACGGAACCACACCCACTAACTACACTTTCAAAAACCTTATTGTGTTGCATCACCAAAAAGGGGGTAAAGGGTTATGTTTTGAAGTTAGGCGGTAGTTAGATGAATTGGTGCGTCTCTTAAAGTTACTGTAAATAAAGTGACTGATATTGAGAACAACTTTTGAATATCAAATTTTGATATTAAACTTTTTATTGATAACAAACAATAACTTCTATGTAAGGTAGTAACATCAAAGTCATTTTAACTTCATTAAACATAACTAAACATTCTTTCAAGTACATTGCAACATAAAGATACTCTTTTAGCAGTTAATAAAAGTTCCCATAAATCCCAAGTCAAAACCCTTCAATTTAAATTTTAATCCTGTTGACTTTGGTTATCCAAAAAATAAAATACCGATCACCCATTACATAATTAACACCTTACCTCAAACGAGGAAAAGTTTGCTTTCAAAATAAACAAATAGACAGATCAAGGAAAATGGAACCGACAACAATAATTATATCTTTCTATTTAAAAAAGATTAATTTAAGGACAAAGGAGTGGAAAAGGTAACAGACCTGTACCGCAACGAATTAACTTTCGGTAATACTTACATTATTTTTGTTTTTAGAAAAGAAATGTCTTTAAGTTCATAAAAAAAGTCGTCTTTTTTTGTAATGACATCTAAAAGGTAATTAGACGTATGCATGTTTATGTAGTTGGCTGCAAGGAAGGTGATTTGGAAAGTGGTGCTAAATATAAGATTAATGAGTGTTAGAGATAAGAAGTACATAAATATAGAGTAAATAAATTATCTTTGTACAGTATGATGACATCTATTCTTATCTTTGCAACACTCTCATTTATCATTCTCGTACGTAGAGAAAGACTCTTTTGGTTGCATTTTTATTTATCGTGTTATTTATTTGATTATTTATTAGGGGTTATACATGCACATCTTTTTTATAGAATTAATAAGCCATCTTCATATAAGTAAATTTAGCATTAATTATTCAATTAAATGCTCATTGACAAGATCTTGTCAAAACATGGTTAAGGATTGTCAAGCTGGAGCCAGGTTACATCATAATTAGCTGTCAAGATTAGGATTTCATCAAATGATTGAGTAACGTTGTTGTTTTGGAGTGCTTTTTGAGTTTAGCTATTATAAGTAAACAATTGTTGATCGTGTCAATTAGATAACAATCATTTAAGGGTCCTCTATAATGATCGGTTAACTAACTACCATAAAAGATACGTAGATTAAGCTTGTCTCTAAGAGAGTTGATTCAAAAAACTACAACATATGGTTAGCAACAATTTATAAGCTCATTAAGGAGCATGTAACAATTGTCTGTTAACAATGATATAAAATTTATATGTACACTTAAAATATGCTTCATTCAAATAATGTTGCCCCACTAAAGTAAGTGAAATAACTGTTAACTAAGATGACAAGTCAATTGTCCATGAAATGATGCCCAATATGATATATTTAGCCGTATATTTATTTATATAATTTGTGGTGTTTATTGGGTATTTAAAATATAGTACATAATGTGGTAGTGTCATTAATCGCAGCAGCTTCCACCAAACCTGAATTAATACAAATGTCCAAAAAATCTAAAATGTGGCGACATATGGAGACCAAAATTTGATGAAATCATGTATACATTTGATTCACTCTTTATCATAAACTTTATTATCTTGTTAAAACATACAAGCACATAATTGTGTCACACACACGTTACCTTTGTTTAGTTCGACATTTTTGTCATCCAACCAACAAATATTGACAGATGAGGTACCAAAAAATGGGAGTTCTTTTGGAGGGAGCGATGCAAAGTTTAAATGATGCCGGTGTAGGTCAGGATATTGCGTAAAAAGTTATCTATGGATTAAGTATCATAATTAAGTGAGGGTGGTTTGTTATGCAAGATCAAAGGAAAGCGACTAGAATGTGTTGCCTGACCGTTCGGTAAACTTTTATAAAAAACTTTCGAATGGAAATTGAGGCAGATTCGTTTTAGATAATACCTTAATTGGGATTTAATGATATTTAAGAAAATTAAATTGTTATCACATTAAAGGGAGATTTAAGGAATTTAAAAAAGTTGATCGGAACTGGACGCCTTTAAGTTAACATCAAAGAGTTTTTTAAACAAGTCATGTTTAAAAAAAAAATTATAAAGTGGAAGGACAAAATTACAAGGTAGAAAAAGCAATTGTTATAAAGTCTAAAAAAGTTTTATTCACTACTTCGTATAAAATTAACATTAAAACTAAAAATAAATAAGAACTACTATAATCTAACTAATAAACATATTATAATTATTTATCCAAAAGGAAATATCATTCAGGAAAAAGTAATTTGGAATCATATGGTAGTAATTGTTGTTTGGAATCGGATGGTGAAGGATGGCATTTGTTGGAGATTCACTGATGACACCATCTTTTGTGTATTTTATGACGGGGAAGGTAATGGTATCTTCAGGAATGTGGTCGGGTGTGATATCACTTTTGTTCGGAGAATCGGTGCGTTTGATTGTTTGATCAAGTTTTCGCCTTGTTTCGATCAAACTGCAACTGTTGCAGTCGCAATTTATGTAGGGACAATTTCTTTTGTGGTCTTTCTTCCATACAATTTGACTATGATTCTTGCATTTTTGGCATAAATAACACATGTTTCCTGTCATTGGAATGCCATTGTTGCTGATTATAATGTCGGCTTTTTGGGGATCTGAGGTTCTTTGAAAACGTTTGTCTTGGGCTCGGCGAATCTTTATCTGGGAGCTCATGATGTCACGTCTCTTTCGAACCAATGAGCACTAACAACAACATTAATAATTAACTAATTTAAACATACCTTTTCACATAGACAATCTTTAAAGGTGCATTCATGGCCCCTTGTCTCCACAATGATTCCATGATGCCTGCAAATCCCACAGTGCCTCTTTACATCACGGGGAATTCTCTTAGTGACCGCCAATATCTTTTTACAAACAACTGGGTTTTTTAAATCATTTCTTATGATAGCAACCATCTATAAAAAAATACCAAAAATAATTATATCTATTTGCAATTTGCCTATTTAAAGGGTGTCGGTATATTCACCAACTTAAACTCCCAGATTTGTGCCCATTAAACTGGAGCATCGAAAGGCAAAAACAAAGGATGAAATAGTTAAATTTTAACAAATTGACATATCTTTTTTATCTCGGTAAATTATATCACTTAATTAACAAATTATTTTAATCTTTTTAATTAACAAAAAAGAAGGTTCGGGTCAAAATAATCATTATAACACACACATAACATCAAACAATAAAAAATAAAGATTCACGCCGTTCCATCATAAAAAGGAAAAGAAATGGTTGCATCAACAAGAAATATTAATATATAAATTATACAACGATCAACTAAGTATATAACAAGACAATTTATACATATTTTGGAGAAAAGAAAAGTAGCATATTCGCTTTGTTGTTAAATTATATATTGTATTGTGCGTATACAGGTATATATAGGGAAATACACATCTCCTTCTTATCAATTCCCAACCGTTTCGCTACCTTCTGATATTGGCTTTGAAAAAATGTTGCCAGTGTCATTTCAACAGCGTTTTTTTCATTTTTGATTGCAACATTTAGCGATAGTTGATGGAAGGTTTAGCTATACAAGGCAGAAGACAACTGACAATCAGTGTCTCCGTTTTACTTTGCTCTTTACAAGTACGATATTCCTTCTTTTTTGACACCGATCCAATCTTTGTTGCTTTCCAAACTTGGAGTGATGTCTGGCATTTGGTGGACGGAAAAGACGTGTCCATTCGAATAAATACTCGCATCTTCATTATCTTCCGTTTCTGTGTCTATATCATTATCATAGGACAGCTTCCACGACTCCGACATCCTCCCAAATGAAAAGTAATTTGAGGGCATTTTATTCAATTCAATAAAATCAACATCCATCATGTTAATGGTACAAGCAGTTGCTGTACTTGATCGAATTAACCTAAGCAATACAATAAAATAAATCAACAACAACCAAACAAATTACCTTGATTTTTTTCGTTTCTCCCAAAAATCGTTAAATTTAGCCGAACTACTTAAAATTATTTGATAAATAACTAACAAAGCTGCCACGATACAGGCGCTCCATAAGAAAAAAGTTAACATTGGTGTGGTTGCCAATATATTTTGTTTATTTATATAATAATAAAACGTAGACAACTGAATGCCATTCAATGCTAACTCAGACACGCCAAGTTGACCTCTTAGATCTCATCATTCCGTTCCCTATATTCTCTATATTCACACCAACCTTTCTCTTGTCTTTGTTCCTATTTGAATAACTAAGACATAAACTATTTTAGTCCCTATTAATTTAGTAGTTATATGATGATCGTGCAAAAAAACAACGTCATCACCTAATATGTGCATAACCGTACACAAAAGGTATCTTCGATGATACCGGTCGTCAACTCATCGCTGCTTCTTATCTCGCACCAAGTCAAATGTTGATAAAACAACAAGAAATAATTAATACACTAAAATTGACAAAAATGCCTTAAACTGTACTTCTTCCTGATAAGCTTCCTTCCGATATCAATAAGCATTTTAATAAAAGTAATTTTCTCATTCTAATCAGTTTATTTTTTAGAAATAAGAAAAATGGTTATTGGTTCTCCTTTTTTTGTATTATCATGCTTTTTTATTGCGGTGGCAACTTTCAAGTCTAGTGATTATGTGGATACTTTGTCGGGTCGAATCAAATATTCGGAAGATTGGAGTTACACCGACATCCGAGAGGATTGCCATTCATTTTGGTGGCTTTTTGCGAAGGATGAAAACAAGGATGAGAATAGGCCTTTAATTCTTTGGTTGCAAGGCGGTCCAGGAGCTTCTAGTTCTGGGTTCGGAAACATGGAGGAAATCGGGCCAAAAAGCCTAGATGGAAGTGACAGAAATTATACTTGGTTGCAAGTTGCTGATCTAGTCTTCGTAGATAATCCCGTTGGAGCTGGCTTTTCTTACGTTGACAAAGATTCCGCCTATTCCACAAATCTTAACATGATCGCAAATGATTTGCTAACATGGGCTATAGATTTCTTTAGCAAACAACATCCAGAATATCAAAACAGACCTTTTTATATTTTTTCTGAAAGCTATGGAGGTTAGTTGTTTCTGAGTTTGTCCACTATCAATTCATTTTTAGGGAAAATGACCGCTGAGTTTGCAAGATTTCTTTTCAATGCTAAAAGAATGGGGAAAATAAATGTAAACTTTGCTGGAGTAGGGTTAGGAGATTCTTGGATCAGTGCGATGGATTTTGTCAACACCTGGCCAGACTATCTTCGTGCCTTGTCCTTTTTGGATGGAAAGGATTACCAACAATTAAAAGGTCAGGCACAAATCTGTGACAAACTAGTCAAAAATAATAAATGGGACCAAGCCACAGATTGTTGGGGTGATATGGAGAATTTGGTAGGGAATGTTACGAATGACGTTTCCTGGTATAATATTCTTAAGAGAGACTCAACTGACGACTGGTCTATTTTGGTGTCTAAGCCAGCACAAACACCTAAAGAACATCTTTACAACCACTACGTTCAACCACTTCAAGCTGATGCCTTGGCTGATTTTATGAATGTTAAAGCTAGGAAGAAGTTTGGTATCATTCCTAACAAAGTCCAATTTGGAGGACAATCAGGGAATGTATTTGATAAGCAAAGCGGAGATTTTATGAAGCCAAATTATTACACCGTTGATTACTTGCTTCAAAGCAACGTCCCAGTCAGCGTTTACAATGGCCAACTGGATTTAATTTGCGACACTCTTGGAGTTAATCAATGGATGTCAAAAATGCTATGGAATGGTTTAGGTGCATTTGATCAAACTACTAAAGTTCCCTTCTACGTCAAAGGTTCCTCCCAAACAGCTGGTTTTAAAAAGGCCCACAAAAATCTTTCTCTGTACTACATTATGCGTGCAGGCCATATGATGGCTTATGACAGTCCTTATGCAGTTCTCAAAATGGTTTCTGACATTATCGGAGCTACAGTTCCTTTATAAATAAACAACACTTTTATTATTATTTTTTAGTAATTAAAAGTAAAGTGTTTCCTTCTTTTACGTTACTTTCTATGAATTCATTAAAATTTAAGATTAATACCGGATTCGCGAGTTTTGAGTCCATGTTGTAAAATTGGGCATTAACTTTGATAACAGGAAACTGTGCAAAGAAGGGAATTAAATTAGTTGGAATAGTTAAAATTACCCAGTGCCTTCCCTTAATTAGAGAAAATAGTGCAGTGGTTGGCTTGTTAAAAATGTAACCGTACACTTTGTCATGCTCAATTTCAGCAACATTGCTAAAAAGTTATTTACACATAATTGATGCACCCTAAAATTACCTTTTATTACTAAACCAAGTACTTTCACACCCAAATTTAGTTAATGCGACCATTAGTACATTTATGTCATAGTTGCCTAGGCCAAGCGGTGATCGATGCTCATTCCAGTATGTATTTGGATGCAAATCAAGGCAAATGGTATCTAATTCTGATTTTGTGAAATGTGGACCTTGGAATAGGTTATTTAGGGTGTGGAGAAGACATAGTTGGTGTCTTTGTTTTTCGTGGTATAAATTTAGAGAAGTCATAAGTATAGATACTAGTGTAGTAGTGGTTTTGGTTATATCTTGGGCGGATTTTATGTCTGCTTCTTGGAATAACGGCTTTTGTAAATTGGCTGGTATGAAAATATTTTTGATGGAAACAAGTTACAAAAAAATCAATCTTTTGGGAACAATGTCAAATATTAATTAACTTAATTCATTTTTTAGGAATTCAATATACGAGACTTCCATCTGATGTTATATAGGAGGAAATAAAAGGTAAGTTGAATACATTTACACATTTAATACTTCTATTTATAGAAAATAGGTATCACTTCTAGAGATATAAATTTATCTGCAATGGTGGGAAAAGTAACACCGAAGCAACATAATTCTGGACATCAATTGATATTTTTTAAAATTATTTAAACTAACTACTAAAACTGATCTGCCTTTTAATAAACTATTTTATTATTACTTTGTTTAATTCTTGCTAAATCATTAAGTCTTCCTTAATCTCTCCTTGAAAGCATATGTATTCACAACAAATAACTACTAAACCTCTTAATTTTGCCAGCGAAATTGATTTCTTAATTAACTTTATCATCACACAAACTCATTCAAAAAAGGTATAAACACCTGGTAAAAGCGAAAAACCTTTTCTTCATTTCATACAACTTTTTAAAAAACATGCATTACACATATGAAAAGGCAAATGGCTTTTTTACATTTAGTTAAATAACTTCCACCTCCTAATGAAGTTAATAAAAATTAAAGGATGGATGTATTTTATATCCATATATTCTCTAACCATTTTGCCTTTACACAAAGTTTGTTCCAACAAATAAGCTGCAAAATTAAATTCTACATTAATATCTTTTTAATATTAACTAATAAATAATTTTGTAAATGATATTTCCTTTGCTTTGTTGGGCGGTTGCCTCACACATTAAATACTTTTATCACCTAGATAAACTAAACCGAGTCTTTTACGACTAAATGTTTCCCAAACTTTACCTCGAACCCTCACATACTAAGCTTTTCTGCCTTCCTTTGCATACGCTTTTTGCTCACCCCAAATTAGTACACCACAGCTACATCCAAAATTGGTAACATAAATTTAGAGGCTGCTTATTAAACATTCTAAATATATTACCTGTTTGTATTGCCATAAAACCAGGAAGACTACCGTCACTAGCCTTTATTTTATGATACGTACCTATGTGTCTCAAAAATAATTCTAATTAACCAATATACATGTTCTTAATAATGAATAAACTTTTCCTAATTAATAGTGTATATGAGATATTCGAACTAAATTTAAGAAAATGGAAGATTGAATTTTCGTTATTTAATAAAGAACATTATTGAATATTTTTTATTTGACAAACCCATAATTGAATGTCCTTTATCTTATAAAAACCAAATGGACATCCAATAGCTTGAGGCAGTTTCCGTAAATGAAACTTTATTTTTAAAGCTCTTTCCATATATTTAGATTGTTATCCACAAAGCATGCCAAACTACCTTTATTCACACTATTTTTTTATTGAGCATAAAAAGGCCATTTAATATTTGAATTGATATTTAAAAAGTACACGTTACTTTTGGGAAATATTCTTTAATAACAGAAAAAATGCCATTATCTTTAAAACAAATTGTGTTTTGTTGTAGTGGCATGTGATGATATATTTATATTAATTCATTTGAAGGTACGATATAATCCACATATAATCTTTTATGGGCGAAAGTCATTTCACAGAACTAACTAAGATACGTTGCATAAAGTAAGCAGCTATACTGCATCAGAACATACAAAATAGCTTATTAGGACTTTTCCTAATCTCTTCCATTGATGTCATGTAGAGTTATTTTTATCACTCTTACCGTCACGTCTTCCATAATGTGATGCTTTAATATTATTTAAATATTTATTTCCAATTTTCAGATTCTTTCCACATATAGATGACATAAATGATGAAATTAATACAAATTTGTTTTTTATTTGTTATCTTCGCCGTTTCTATTAATACGTTACCCCGTTGTATTTTCGAACAAAATGCACTCAAAAGTACAAACAAAATTTTGTATGGACGTAGTTTAAATAATGAAACAGAAAGAATTTTCTTCACCTACACGACAATAGATTATTTTAATGAATCTTTAACGAGATTAAGAAACTTCGAAACTCCCTGTGGATCCAAGTATGATGTTGCTAAATCAAACTTGACTACTCATATCATCGAGTCTTGTAATCCAACCCAGCAAAACTGTTGTTCCTCAGTTACCTTTCATGGAGACGTCAAATTTGAGGAGGTCAATGTCGCCAAGAAACTTTTGTCGAAAACGGCAACTTATTACCTTTCTATTCCGGCACACAAAGAAGTATTCAGTTGCCACAACAAGTCCCTTATAATACCTCAACGTTTTTTTAAATCTCGTAAGTAAATAAGTGTAAATTAAAAAAAGGTGAAAGCGCCTTTCTCTAAAAAGAAAAAGTCAGTATAAATATTGCTAAGCACATAAATAAATCATATTTCGAAAAAGTCGCAATTATATTATTATTTGGGTCAATTTGTTCTAGCAAAGGTACACATAAAGTAGAAAATAATTAGGACGAATTTAAGTTAACTTAATGTGACAAGAATGATTTTGGTGCGATTCTCTGACACAATCGAATGTTCTAATGGTCCAGTTAAAACCAAAAGCCATTACTCTTTCCCTTTGTCTTGAGGTAACTATTAAGTATATTAAAAAAGAGTGGATCATAAAAAGGGTGCTCATTACTACGGGAACAACTGTTGTGTGCCGCTTAACCAACAGATATCAAAATATACCCGGAATATGTATAAATTTGTTGTTGACTAAGTGAATTACTTGCTTATATACTTTCTTCAATCATTAATCGCTAATTTGATCAAAAGGTTAGGCTACTAAATAACCTCCTATACATATTATACAAATAAGATACAAGATTCTAATTTATACTTACTTGAAGCTCAATGTTCTAATGCCTAAATTTAAGATTTATTTTTTATTTATTGTTTCTTTTTTGGGAATTAATTTATTGGCTAAAGATGGTGGGATTTTTCTTTTTCTAACAAATAATCTTTTATGTTGCTTATTTAGATTTAAATTGCGACTTCGAGAACATAACAAAATGTTTGTGGAAATATGAAAACCCAGAAGCTGAAGCCTACAAAGGCGATTTCAATAAATTCAGTAGTTATCAAGCTGAGAAAAATAATGGTCAATCGAGGATAGCTTTCTTTAGATATAATGCAAATGACAATAGAAGTGATTTAAAACCAGTGCCAGCGATGATCACTTCCCCTTACCTTCAATATGCTTCTCCGAATTGTGAAATTTCTTTAGAATACAAAATAACTGGGGGTTTAGGAGGTAAATAATTACTAATTTAATATTATTAATTAATTAAATAAATAGCTTTCATAGTTGTATCCACACAAGGACTCCCAGACGAAGATTTTGCCGCTTCAGAGGATGTCAACGCCGAAGAAGATGTAGATGCCCTAACAAGGCCCTCTGAACATCTTGTCATTCATCCCACAAATCCAAACTTTCAGAGATGGAAAAATGAATCTGTCCATATCGGAGGCATCAACAGACCTACTCGCATCAGAATAGAATGCCACATCAAAGACACCACCTCTTGTTACATTGACAATCTTAAACTCAACAATTGTGATGAGGAAATTTACGTAGAAGATGCATGTGATGGCAAAGATGATAAGAAGTATCTTTGCGACAAAGGACACCAGAACAAGTGTATTAAGTATAGTGAGGTTTGTGACATGAATGTTGATTGCAACGGTAAGCCAACATTAACTTTACTTTGAAATAATATTTTTAGGTGGAGAAGATGAAAACAACTTTCTACACCAATGTAACGAAATTCCAATTGGAGCCAGATGCACCTTTGAATCAGACGATCCTAATCTCTGCGAAGGCTGGAAACTAGAAAATGTAAAAAAACATTTCAATAGGCCCTTCCAAAACAGTCAATCAATCAAAAATAGCCATCTTTTCCAATTAACCAGTGCTATATTAATTGGCAAAAAGTATCCAAATAACAAAAAAATCTTCGCTCACCATGATCATACCTATGGTCATCACAACAACACAGGCCATTTTATGTCCATCATGTCTCAAGATGATTCTATGGGGTTAGGAATGTTGTCAAACCCAGTCAGAACCAATATGATTTCACCTTTCTTCCCACCGATGCATCCAAGTATTTTTGACACATTATCGCCGAATTACGGAACCTGCTTTATTCATTTTCATTTATGCTATATAGCAAAGAATATACCATCGATAGATATCAAATTAGTTTCTGCTTCAGGCAAAGAAAAAGTAACCATCTTTGACCACACTTATCCACACGAAACAAATCCTGGGTACTGCTTATGGAGAAAATATTCTATTAAGTTCCCCGACTTTCGTTCAAGTTACCAAGTGATTATTAGTACAGCTACTCAATACGAACATTATGATTCATTCGGGTTCGATGACTTTACGATGTCTCCGAATTGTTTTTTGAGAATTAATGATTGGGTTAACCCACAACTTAAGCAATCTGTTACTATAGCTAGCCATAAAGACTTTGAGAAAGGTGGCTTGATTAAACTAGATGATCAAATGAATCCAACGTTAGTAGTTCCACATACGATGGAATATAAAATAGATGTTTGTGGAGCAGCTGGTGGGAAGTTACTTAATCAGAGGTACAAGAATAACGGAGGTTGTATAACATACTTTGATACCTTTCAAAAAGGACATCAATTAAAGTTTTCCAATGGAGAGATTGGACAATCTCCCTGTGATGTTAATAAGACGGTTTCAAGTACCTTGCCACCAGGGATGTCCGAAGCGTATTTGAAAGTAGTGTGTGCTGGTAGTCAAGCTGAAGCCGAACAGAGATATACCAAAATGAATGAGATGTGGCAAGGAAAATCTGAATTACCTGGAACTGGTGGTGGTGGGGCTAGTTTCGTTCTTTATGACAACGAATATATCGTTGTGGCTGGTGGAGGCGGTGGAAGTATAGCTGAAGTCTTTTTAAATCAAGTTTTAATTAACAATACAGCTTTAGGCGGTATATTATTCGATCCAGATACTTATGATAATTCTTCATTACTTGTACCTAATTGGAAGGCAGGAAACGGTGGCTCAGGTATTCAAAGCTTTTAAAATTAAGATTTAACAAAAAATGTGGAATAGTTGACTTTAGATACTTATTATTTCCAAATTCATATTAACATAACTTTTGTTAGTTGATATCAACGCCTAATTTTGTTGATTACTTCACAAAATTTGAAAATTAAAAATATGCCATCTTTTTACGCTAATATTTCATTTACAATAATGGTGGATAGCTTATAGTAAATTCATGTGTAATGAAGAAATTTGCCCAGCAAGGCATGGATACATTTCGAAGGGAAGAACTGCGGGTGGTTCTTGCAATGTATCAACAATGCATTATAATATAGAAGGTGGAGTTGGTGGTGGAGGTGCCAGTTGTTCTAATTCAGGTGGCGGAGGTGGTGGTTATATTGGAGGAAGCACATCTGCTGGTAGTTACGGAAATGGAGGACTGAGCTACGTTTTAAAAAATAAAGAATTTTACAATTATATTGGTGAAAACAAAGGAAGTGGCTTCATCACTATCACGGCTTGTAGTTTGGAGTGCAGTGAATCGGCACTTTGTACTTTTGAAAGAGATCATCTTGTTGTGTTTTCTAATGGAGGAGCTAATCAACTGTGTGTTTGCGAAGATGGATCTTTTGTTGGTGAACGTCAACCATGTAACACAACATTTACTCGTGATAATGATAGGGTTGGATTAACTGACCATCCTAAATTAGTATGGTTTATTATTATTCTTGTAATGTTAATCACTTCAGTTGGAGTATTATATTGCTTAAGTAAGTTTAAAGATTCAGGAAACAGCATAATATTAAATTATAGTCAACAAATATTGTGTACACCTTTCCAGAAATAAGGAAAATAGTACTCAAATTATGCGTGCTGAAAATAATGGTTTGTATCATATGATTAATATTGAAAACACTCCCGAATCGATGCGTATTAGACCTGAGGAAATTGCATTCTTGAATTCGATTGGGGAAGGGGCATTTGGAAAAGTTTATAAAGCAATTTACACAAGAAATGGACTTGAACAACAAACAGTTGCTGTCAAGACTTTGCCCCTTGATTCGGCACGTGATTGTCAAATGGGATTTGAAAGAGAAGCAGCTTTGATGAATAAATATCCTCATCCGAATATTGTTTCCCTGCTTGGAGTTGTATTTGAACCTACAGCAAACTTCATTGTTATTGAACTGATGGAAGGAGGTGATTTAAAGACCTTTTTAAGAGAATGTCGCCCAAGAAGCATAGATCGTATAATGAATATTGACATGTATGACTTAAATATAATTTGTCATGACATAGCAAGTGCATGTGCTCATCTCGAAAAACATAGACTGATCCATCGTGATATTGCTGCCAGAAATTGCTTAACTACGGCAAAACAATCAAATTGCAGAAGAGTAACTAAATTGGCAGACTTTGGTTTAGCAAGAGATATAAAAATCTCCGACTATTACGTGAAAGAAGGTAAAGCAATGTTACCCGGTACGTTACAATAACATAAAAAGAAAGACTTTATTAATTTAAAATAGAAAAGGGGCTAATAATTTAAAATATATTCGATAGGTGCACAAACAAAAAATCTTTCATAACCATTTGAGCGAAGAATGGTTAATATACGTTACATTAGATCTTAATATAGACCCGTAAATAGCCTGCAGCTTATTAAAGTTTTAAGGAAGAATGTGTTAAACAACTAACTGTGGATACACAGTCTCTTTAAGTTTAATACCATATTAAATAAGGGAAAATAACATTCGCGGAATTCAAAAATATGTCCCGCAAATGCTAACCTATATAATATCATTCGCAGAGATTCAAAAAAATTATATTTAACATTAAATATGCAAATAAATACATTATTAGCACAAATGATTTATATTTATTTCAATTATTGCAGTTAAATGGATGCCACCAGAGGCTTTTCTAGATGGAGTATTTTCATCTCAATCAGATCAATGGTCATTTGGGGTATTGATGTGGGAAGTTTATTCATTGGGCTTAGCTCCTTATCCTGGCAAAGATAATGACGAGGTGATGCAATTTGTACTAGAAGGACAACGACTTAATTCGCCGGAATGCATTCCAAAACTGGCATCTGATCTTATGTTGATGACTTGGTCTACTTTACCTCATCATCGGCCTACATTTGCTGATTGTGAGGTTAGTTTGGGGAAACTTCTGGAAGATTCTTCATGGAAAGGATATCCAGTTCCTGATATTTCTCCTTTCAAAATTGGGCAAGCATTGAATGCCTCAAGTCGAGTTAAAAGAGAAGTTTTGACATTAGAGAGTATGGATCTTATAAGTAATGCTAATTCAGCTCAAACGCTTTCAACAATGATTGACTCAAGTCACCAGTATGATTCTGAAATCACCTTTGATCCAACAGCAAATTTCCTACCATATGAATTAGTCCGAAAAAACAAGTATAGGACAGTTGAAAATGCCTATATTAACACTTTCGATTCAGTCCTCTACCAAAAGGGAGATGACAATGACTCATTAGCAGAAACACCAGACAACGAAATAGCCTTAGCCGCTTACCTCCGTGACAACTTTATCAATCCAGGACGTCCAAATACAGCAGGCTCCCGACGTCCTATCATAAGTGAGGATGATGAGTTGGTCTGGAACTCAGGTAAAGAATAAGTTTTCACCTGGTCCGGCCAAGTTGGATCATTCATCAATATTATTTTTAATAGCAGCACTTCACATTCCAATGGAGATAACTTCATCGCATTTAGATTGAGTATTGTCAACACTTCCGGAGTCAGAATGAAGAGGACCAACCATTCCTGAAAATACAACAAAAATCTTTCTAGCGGTTGAACGTAATCCATTGGTGGCATTGACTTCACTCTCTTTGTCTCGCCCTTCACACTAAGTGAAGACCAATTCTAGTATTATGATGTCAGTCAAGTAGACTAGCAAGACGATCTACTTTATTGTATTTACACATTAATTTATATAGTAATAAAGAGTATAATAAATATGAATAAAGAAATAATATGGATATAGTAATTATATATAGATGGCGATACTCAATTCGGTTCATAATCTATTGACTTGTATTAGTTGATTAATTCATTTATATCAAGTGGGTTTTTGATAAATAAAATTAAAAAGAAATTGGCTGTACATGATAACATTTATTGTTCTAATTAAAAAGGCATATTTTTTTGTCCGTAGGACAGTGTACAAAATTATCTATAGAAAAAAATATATTTACAAAGGACATAGTCGAGGAAAAAGAGGTATAGCAGAAATAAGTGAAGGTACAGTTTGCTTAGACCACTATTAAACGCATAAAA
Organism: Rhabditophanes sp. KR3021; assembly: GCA_963281155.1. Lineage (NCBI taxonomy): Eukaryota > Metazoa > Nematoda > Chromadorea > Rhabditida > Alloionematidae > Rhabditophanes > Rhabditophanes sp. KR3021. Next base: position 1,658,542 of record CAUJLY010000004.1, on the reverse strand, counting down.
GAAAGAGTGTAGATTAGTTCTAAATAATTTAGGCAATACAAATTATAAGGATAAGCTGAGATATATGATCGTGAGAACACTTTTGCACCATACATGAATAACAACTACAAATGAGTATAGCATAAACGAGTGTCGTTATCAGATAGGACCTACCACCTCAAAAGAAACCTGTCAAGATGGTACGATCATGATACATCTGAGGAGACATTTTTTCCCCAAGTTTAGATTGCTCATTTTCATCATTGGCATCATCGTCATCATTCCAATACTCGTAGATTAAGGGTTCATTTGCATCTCCGAAGCATACTCTCGCTTTTTTGACAGGTTGAGACCAGGTGAATCGGAATTTGTTACTGAACATTCCCGAAATCCCATCGACTTTTTCTTTCATCGCATCAGAGGACATATACGAATATTTGGCCTTTTCCTTCTCCTTTTTATCTTGATTGAGAGCAAAGACTTTAAGGATGTTCATGTTTTGAAGGATCATTGTCTTGATTGTTGGACTCAGGCGGCTTTTGAGCATTGGGTCTTCGATAAAGAAGGCTAATTTCCTAGGATCAGGATCATAATAAATTGACTTTTCATCATGATTAGCGAGGGCTTTGTTTTGGGTTTCATGCGTCCTGTTAGCTTCTTTGATGTTGATTCCTAACTGCTTCAGAATGTTGGTGGCAGTTTGAATCTTCCTCAAGTCATCATCTCCTAACAAAGTGATAGTCATCAACTTGACAGCAGGATTGATCAACCAGTACAAGTAAGGCATCAAGTCATTCATATAGTCCATCGTGCTCCAATCTCTGTTGTCAGGATTGAGAGCAAAAGTATGAAATAGCATTGTCGTTTCATAAGATGGTTTGAAGAATGAAGGCCCATTAAAGTCATACTTGAATCTTCGTCCTTGACTAGCTTTTCGGAATGCAAAGAGAGAATGTAGACCGGTAATCATTGCGTTGCGGTATCTTATCAACGAATAATGCTGATTTTTTTGAGCACTGTCTTGAAAGTACTGGATACTTGTTAACTGCTTCATCATCAAGTAGTTTGCATGTGGAGAATCATTGGGGCAGATATGTTTATTCATGAATAAACCAAACACAATTCGATCAGCATAGTCACTCGAGTTAATGACATTTTCAATATTGTCATGCCTTTGCTCAAGACTACAAACTTGCCCCTCTCTTGTGAAGTGGCGGTTGATTAAGAAGATTTTGTCCCAAATAGCAAAAATCGGCATATCATTTGAAGTCTCGATATGAGTATCGAAGGAATGTTGTTTGGACCCAGCAAAAATTAGATAAAGATTGTTGAGACACCGCCGAATGTCAAAGTAGCATTCACTCATCAAATCAGAGAGATACTTTTTGTCCACATCGAAATCTTCCTGAATGCAGATGTATCGCAACCTATTCTCCAGAGTTTGCTGGAAGGGGGTGTTCAATTTAACCGCAGCCATATGGTTCCTCAATTCCTTGAACCCCATAGAAAACAGTTTAGATCCAACCACGATAATTGGCCTTTTTAGAGTCTTGTCCCCAGTTTGCTTGGTTAGCTTGATGAGATAGTTAAGAATTTCCTGACTTGCGCAGTCAATGTCATCCAGCACAATGCAGTTTGGTTTGGGTGCTACATTTTGAGTGTCATCACTTCGATTTCCCAAAAAATGAGATAACGACGTATTACTCAGAGCCCGCTCAATCTTAACCTTCAATTCCTCGACAGCAATATTCTCTGAGACCGAGATGTGGATACAATTGTACCCAGCTAAGGCAGTAATCGTCTTCGCCAATGTCGTTTTGCAACAACCAACTGGCCCAAAAATACCCATAATCTTCTTGTTTGGTCTCATAAGATCAGTTTTCTCATAATCGTAAAGACCTCTTTCATTCCACGACACTTGGTCTGGAGCGACAAAGTTCTTTTTCTTGAAGACACAATGATTCCACATATGCAACCAGTTTAGAGCTATCCTATTTCCAGCATGGTCTGAGATGAGATCGGCGAATTTCCTAATCTTGCCATACTTTTCACTAAGTGTCTGAGTTAATTCTCCTTCCACAAACTCGGCAGAACCGGATGGAACCTTCTTTTCTTGTTTACCACCCTGCGATTCAGCTTCATGGAAGTCTTTGTAAGCTTTAAGAAACGACTTGTACTTTGGCTCTTTTTCAAAGGAGTAGTTGTCCATCGGCACACTTTTCTTCATTTCTTCAGCCGAGAACATCCTTATATAGCGGCGATCATCATGTTCCCCAGCAGCAATTCCCATCCACTCGGATTTGTCAGTTGGAGGGTATCGTAACAAATCCTTTCCAACACTCTCAAAGTATGTTCTCCGTCCGACGGGTTTAATTAAGGAAATATTAGCACCTTCGGCAGCTTTCTTTAGAACCGCAATCTTATGGAGATTTTCCATTTTCTCCATCTTCTCTTCCAATTGTGCTTTGATCCAGAGTGCGTTTGAGTCCAAGTTGTTCTCTCGCAAAAACCAATCTAAATTAAGATAAACTTAATTTTAAATTAAACAAACTTACTCATTGGAGCAGAAGCGTCAAACATGTTAACTTCATTGAATAGCTTAAGCATCTCAGGCTGGTGCAGTTTCAATTCAGCTGGTGCCACTCCTCGGGCATTGAAATCAGCTTGATCACCTCCATTACCCCCTACACCAGTATAGTCTAGGTAAGCTTCGGAAAAACCAATCGCCTCGTCTTCGTCCATTAGGAAATTGGGGTGTTAATGATAAAATATGTCTTGAGCAAAACATCAAAATGCACCGCAATCTTCATCGTGCTAAGATGTAGTTGGAGAATGGTTACTTAGCGAGGTTGAAATAAAAGATTTTTAAAGTATCAAATACTAAAGTTAATCTGTTTAATGTCTCTGTATGATTTCCCGAATTATTGTTTTAAATGGTCGTAGAAAAACTGTGGATCCCCTTTTTATTTGCACCAGCAGAAAGATCTTTCTTCAAACTTAAAAAAATAAGTTACTGAAATAAGAGCTTTTTTGGATTCAAAAACAATAACAAAGATAATGTTACGTATAAAGATTCGATGTAATGAAAAATATTATCTTTAATGGTTATTTTAAATTTTTTTTCTGGCTTACTCTGGATTTTTGTCTTTTTCGGACAGGCTTTACTTTTTATGCCGGATTTGCAAGGCTGGGGAGTCTCGATATTATTCGATACAGACATAATTATTTTTGGTGGACAAGAAATCTGTGTAAAAAAATATTTATTAACGCATTGCTTTTAAAGGTTTGACATTGTATCAAAGAAAAGTGCCGTCTTAGAGTTTGAAATGGATGACATTAACCATGGTTAAAATTGAAGAAATCGTACAAAGATATAGCGAATATTCTGAAAATAATATGTACATACTTCAGTTATGAAGTTGAAAATACAGAGTGATTTAATCAGAAATCTTTACTATTGTTTCATATGAGTTTTCTTCTTTAGTAATTGGCAATGTAATATATTTAACTCCGGCAACGACTGAGGAGAATAACAATGCTCACAGGTAATTTGTTCTAATTATCAATGAAACTTAATTTATTAGATATAATCCGAGAAAGCAAGATTTGGAGGCACGTGCTAAAATTCCAATTATGAGACGCCAAAACCTTTTAGTCAGTTTAATTGATAGTAATATTATGTACTGTGGTGGAGCATACAATTAAAATACAAAGTGGCTTCGTAGAAATGATTGCTATATTTATGAAGAAATGCTAACAAATGGCGCCCAACAATACATTTACCAGTTAGTTGTGATGGTTACAGATCTGCTGAATTAGCTACAGAAATAATTCTTTTTGGTGGTCGTTCAAATAAGGGAGATTATTCACATGTTTATACTTTGGATAACAAAACTGAAATATGGACAAAGCCAAATACTAATTACCACCTCCTAATTGTTTCTTTTCACTGTCATATTATCAGAAGATACATATTTGTGACTGATTTAAATAGTTATTTGTTAACAGAGTAAATTTTATTTCAGATAATAATATTGCAAAAAAATAGCGGTCGTTACGCTCAAAGTAATCACACTCTTAATACACAATGTACAACTTATTTTCTATTGCTTTCTATTACTCACACACAATGACGACATTATAAAGAAAGCAATCGAGCAGAATTTATGAAATAATTTATTAAAACTCTCATTTACCCATCATCCTTTGAAAACATATATATAGCAATAGAAATATATATGAGTATGTATATTAATTATGGACAGAAAATAATAATTACAAAAATGATGTCACCATCATTACATGATTTCGGCACGCAATTATTCTTTTCTTGAGAATAGTGGATTCAGCTTGCAGCGTCTCCATCACCGTATCTTTGTCGACATTTTCGAAACGTCTTTCATCGTTGAGACTGGTCTCTTCCTCATCTTCGGTTCCCATATGAATTCGATCTTGAGCTTCTCTTAATTCATTTCTTAGGACTTCTTGTTCTGTTTTAAGTTCGCTAATTTTTTCATCATTTACCTTTCCATTTATAACCTTTTCTTTGGATATTTTAGAGTATCTGATATAGTCTGCGCTTTCATACCCACTACTGGCACTGAAGCTTTCTCTATTCTTTGCCTTTTTTACCTCTAACCCTTTGACTAGTTGAGAGGCAGGTGTAAATGGCTTCCCATTGTTGTTGTTTAGAGTAGTTGTTCCCACATAACCATATGATCCTGTTTCATCACTACCATGACCGGAAGATAAAGTGCTACTATTGTTATAGTCAACCATCTTTGCGTTAGTTCTCTATAAAAGCAACAAATTATTGTGTAAAAAAGATTAATCTTATTAACAGTAAAATTATTTAGCAAAAACAGTCAATAACTGCTTAAATGATATTTCAGAGTCTTTTTATCATAAATGGCTTTCTAAATGTATTAAAGTAAATAATTCATGTGTATGGTTGTGATAGTCAATGCGTCTAAGTAAGTGAAAGTAAAATAAAAAAGCAAAGAGATTTCGTCGGCACCACGCACATCAACAACAAATAATTGGCAATTGTCTGTGGAAGGAAACTACTAAATATCCGGCCATTTTATAAAGAACAAAGACAATGGATGCAAATATACACGTAATAAAAAATCTCTTAACTATCAACAAGATATATCACCACCACAAATAAATCGAATTCTAAATAAAATAAATCTATTCTTATTTTTGAGTTAGCAGTAAAAAATATGCACACCACAAAATAAAATATAGTGTACAGATTAAATAAATAAAAAGCGACAAACCCTAACAAAGTATACTTTTTAATTGAATCATTATCAACTGCCACTACCTACTCATAACTTTGTTCAATTACTCGTTGTCAACAACTTTATTTTGATATATGTAATAAATATATGGGAAGTAGATATTGAATCATAATCATATAAATAGGTGTGTGTATGTTTTAATAAGGTTGCGAGAACCAAACTTGTTTCTTTTTTATGTGCATTATACTACGTTTTTGGTAAAAAAGAGCGAATTGAAGGGTTATTATAATACTTACCTTTGCATAGGGCGATGGTGGTAGCCTGGCTGCAACTGCTGCAGAAGAAATGTAAATCGGCAAATTACTGGATTTGCTTGATTGGACGACTTTAAGATTGTTTCTTCTGGTTGGAGTTATTGCTTTTGGTAATCTAGTTGGAAGAGTACCTGAGGAGGATGAAAAGGAGCCGAGGTTGTTGTGTTGATTAAAAGTAGATGTAGTAGCGCCACCCTGACCACGGATCTTTCTTTCTGCTTCTTCGAGTCTTTTGAGAGGAGATTGGAGGGAAAGTTGGCGAATTGGAGTTACAGGAAGCGAGGAGTGTCCTCTACTAACACCAAAACTGTTGTTCTTCTTCCTCTCGTAATTGTTAAGCTGGTCTTTAATTTGCTGAACATCTTCTCTCGTCATCTGGGAGTTTGCCAAAGATGGCATTTGATCTTTAGTCGAATTACTGTCACTTATTTGGCATTTGCTCGCACTTAAATTAGAATCTGAATCACCTTGTCCTTTAATACAACATCGCAACGCTTTTGGCGACGACTTGCCCTTTAACTTTAAAGAGCCTGTATTGCCATTCAATGAATCTTTGTTGACTATTTTATTAGCTTGATTTTTGAGACATGATTCATTGGTGACGACAGATGAATCATAACAAAACATTCCATCTTCGTTACTTGCCAAAGAAAGGTCAGCTGATGTTGTTCCAGTCCTGTCGCAACATTTCAGCAAGTTTTCTAAAGAGATTACTGAACGAAGTTTTCGGGAAATAGCGCTTTTCTTCTGATTTTCAATGTCTTCTTTTTGGAGTAATAGATCCAATTTGGTGGCTGCGTATTGTTCAAGGAGACTGGCTCTTCTAAAAATATCCATGTCATTTGGAATGTATGAGTCAGAGTTTGTCGTGGATGTCATTGTTAAGGAAGGGTCTTCAGGGATGTTGTTGGAGGTAGGCTTGATTTCTTCGGCAATTGTATTGTGGTAAAGTTTACTTTCCTCCATTTTCATGATGAATTTATGACTCTTGAGTGATGTCATACTAGCGACTTTTGCCTTTTCTAAGTCATCATCTGGAATACTTTCGCAATCAAAGTCGTCTTCGGAGTGTTCAGTAACATTAGCAGACAAATCTTCCAAACTCAACAAGCAAAATCCATTCTCATCATGCAGATACTTCTTCTTATTCAGCATCTTAGCAGGCGACAATATCTTGTCAATATTACATAAATCCTCCCGAAAAGTCAATTTATCAGCCAAAGCCTCTCGTTGATGATTGTTAATAATAGTCAACTTCCCAAACCCACTGCTTCTCATCGAAGTTTCTTCTTCTACTTCAGTAATATCATCAAGATGCCTAGCAGCTGTCCAATGCCGCATCAGCTCATAATCGATTTCATTATCATCACATTGAATCCCACAATCGGATTTTCTATTTAATCTACTTTTCTTATTAATTTGAGCATAATCATTTTCAAAAATCATAGCCTCATCCTTGCCCTCGTTCTGACTCTCAACCCACTTCAAAATCATCTGATGCTTTTGGGAATCTATGATCTCATTACACTTAACATTCTCCAATAAAACTTTCTTTGATGTGTGCCGTTGACTGCTTGTTTTACTGTCGATAGATCCGCGTCTTTCAAAGAGAGGAACTGTCGGTGGGGGTGGTGGTATAGGACTTTGCTTAGACACTCGACAACAGTCTATTTCGACAGGTTCACCGTACACTTTTTTCCTGATTTGAGGTTGCTTGGAAGTTGGAGTGGCCACAGATGTGCCCTCACTACTAGTTCCCATAAAAATTGCCGTTTCGGCGGTGCTTTGTTCGGAATAAGACAAGTAATCTGGTATAAGGGAGCCACTAGGTGGATGTGGAATATTACTTGTTTCATTATTGTCCGGCTAAAATGATTAAAAATATTATAGCCATAAAAGATAACTCAATTTAAAGGAATACTCCTGAGTCCAATTTAAAACTTACTTTGTTTTTCCAACCTCCTCCGGCCTTTCTACTACTTGTTGCTTTTAACAACTTATAAAAGAGCGGAAAGATGTTGGCTGTTTCATTGACTCGATCGTCAGGGGAAAAAGCTGTTAACATGACGGAAGACTTGTTCTTGCTGCTTCCAATAGACTCCAACAAAAGATCCGTAAAAAGTGAATATCTAAGGAGAAATGAATCATCTTTTTATTAAATATCAAAACATACTTCACCGCCACCGTCCTTTGGCCTTGGAAAAGATGTTGTAGTAAGGTAGATATTTTAGGCATCGTTATAAGAGTTGAATCTCCTTTTGAGTTTTTTTCTCCTAATCCCATGTCAATCATACAAAGACGACTTTTGCCTTCTATCTTTTCAGTTCCCGACAAGGCGAATTTCGTGTTATTTAAATCGTCGCACTTATTATTCCGGTATAAGTTGATATAATAAAAAGTATGCTCTGTTCGTTGTGTTTCATATTCACCTAAAATTTGTTTTCATCAAAAAAATCAAAGTCAACTTTTTCAATTTAAAATAGCTTTAATTATATCCAAACTTTAATGACCTTATATTTTATGATCCTGAGAAAGTGATAATAAAACACACTTTAAGGAAAAGCCGCAAAAAGTAATGCTTTTGTGATTAAATGTGGTGTTTTAATTTGCGCTAACCACAATCTTTCTAACCCCAACTTGATTGTTTATATGTGTAAAGATTAATGGCGCGAGAGGAGAAGACAACTGATTGATAATGTATATACTACATTTCTTTGTTTAGTCCAAAATTAATTAACTTAACATAAACACAATCAAACACATGTAATATGAGATGGAGTTGTGATATGTATCAAACGTATCATGTTACTTACCTAAATTTTGAAACTCCATCACTCTTTCCATATAAACAACTGCCTCAGACATACTTTCTATTTTGAGTTCGGTCAAGTTGATGATTTGGAGGTTGCCATCGGAGTCTGGGGCAATTGTTATGTTTGCCTTTTTGGTTGATGAACTGAAGGTGGAAAGTAAATCAGTGATGGCGTTGTTTCGTTGTGAGTAGTGGATGGCAGAGAGTCTGATATGTGCTGAGGATCCGAGGTTTGTTTTCTGATATTGATGGAGAAGTGTGAAAGCCCATTCGAGGGTGTGTAGGAAGAAACCATAATTGGAAGGCACTTCAGAATAAAGGAAATGTTGCTTTGATTGGCCCAAAGCACCCATATATAGAAGGCTGGTGTCGTGACCATTGAAGAGAAGTTGGAATAGTTCGGAGAGGCATTTAGTTGCCATAGTGCGCTAAATGATGAATTTATGTATAAGATGAAAGATGGCAAGTTACCACTGAATCTCCAACTCCAAAGACATGGTGAAAAGCATCTGAACTTTGACATTGATACCCACTCAAACTCGTAAACACAAAATCTCCACCATTCGTCGGATCTATCACAATGTTCCCATTTAACCAGTTGTGTGCCGTCAATTTTGCATATAATCGTAACTAAAAAAGACTCACCAACAATTAATGAAGGTCCATTGTTTGCAACTTACTTTATGTATATTAGTAACTCGGATCGGCATGTTCGGATTGCCAGCCATCGTGATTGCTTTAATGGTAGATGGTGGTATCAAGGGTCCATTGATACCATCTGTAGTTGGAGCCATTCTAAAAGAAATACTATTTGTATTAGGCAATAATGCTGATACTTTGGTTGGAGATGATCAAATAAAGGAGACGATTGGCAGCATAAGGAGGCAATTTAAGCAAATTTAAAAGGATGTTCTATGAGTGTGTTCACTTTGAATGTATAAAAATGTAATGTACATTAAAGTGGGGAGAATGATCAAAAAGCTATAAAATTAAATATACCATACCCATCCACTTCCACAAAATCAATTTTTGGTAGGTTTGGGTGGGACCAATATGCTTTTTAACAAAAAAGTTTTGGCTCTAAACTATGATACGAGTAAGTAAATGAAAGTATAAAGAGTAGATATAATATTTAAATTCAAATGTTGTAGTACATATATTTATTTGTACATGACCCCACATTCCGAAATTCCTACGGGACAGCAGATTTTGAAGGTGGTGTGGCAAAGAGGAAATATAAATAAATTTATCAAAATAAGATGAAAGGGAGATATATGAATTACATTTTGCATAATAAATGTTGTACAATATCGAAATCTGGCTTAGACTGGATGAAAGTCTTAATAAAAAGTATTGTATCTATAATAGATTCTTTTTATTTGTTTATTTGGCGGTTTGGGTAAAAGTTATATGTACTTTTATGACTAATATTTTAACGGGACTTGGCCAATTTTTATTACATCACGCCAAAAACCCACCAAACCATTTAAGCTAATTGGGTGGTGGAATCTCTAGACGGCCCCGTCCCTAGTCTGGCCGTGTTAATCTCTTGTGGAATGGGTAATAGTTTTGTGATGAACCTCAAAATGAACTCATTACTAAGTTTAATCAGAACGGAAGTAAATTTAATACGCAAGTAATTGTTGGAAAGAGTGAGACAATTTTGGTCATAAAATGGACAACATACTATTTGCCACTATTATCTAATGATGACATGTTAAAAGAAAAATGAACAACATTATTATGGACATCAGTTAATGATAACAAAAGGACTCTTTACATAATGTATCTGCTGCCTAAATGATATAGTCAAGCATTAAATAGCCCATGACAATGATATTACATTGATATACTTAAATTCATTTGTAATAATAACATTTTATGATTTACAGTTTAATTGTCCATCAACAGCCAATTAAATGATACAATATTTATTTAGACCAAATAAAATGTGAATAATAAAAATATGGAGACTAAAATATATTTTAAAATATACTCGACAGTTACAATGATCCAAATCCAAATATTACTTAGATTATCATCTTTGCAATTTGTATTTAAAGTGATAAATAAGAGGCCATTACAAAATACAATTACATAAAAAAGGCATATTAAAGTTTATATTGGAGATCATAAATAACGAAATGCGCACTCTCATTATGTATAAATCATTGGAGGCATAACTTTTTTGTTTTGATGTTAATCAGGCAAGTCCAAAAAATACATTACCGCTCAAGAGATATTAAAGTAATGGAAAAAAGATAGGCAGGGGATAATAAATTAATGATAAAATATACATTTTTATAGCTTAATTCACGCTCCTACCCCCATCTGTCAACTATATTACAGTTTCTTAGAAGAAAGTCTTGGCCATGTAATATCTTTACTAGTACATACACGAGTAAACAAACTAATATTTTTATTCTGATAATGGGAGCTTGTTAAATAAAGACCATTAGATAATAGAAGACCTTATCTTTTTTACTTCTTACGTAATTATGTTTGAAGAAAATGATGATAAAAGAAATAGAAGTATTGCGCGGAAATCGCTTTACTTTGTTTAGACCATGCTTCCAGGCTCAAAGAGGAAAGCCTTTCTTGTGAAGATGTTTTAAATGGTTTTTTAACCATTTAGACCATGGACCTCTCTCTTCCAATGACAAAGAGACCCCAAATGATTCCTTAAAACCAAAAGACAAATCATTTTGCGTTTAATTTTTTAATTAAATAAAAAAATTTACCATATGGGTAAAATAGTACACATTAGTTGCAACATTTCTGATCTAATAACATACTAACTAGTGTATACATAAACAAACGCCTCTTTATAAATCAGGAAATTGCTTATGACAAAAAAGTTTCCTTCTTCAAAATATCTTACTGATCTTTATCATTTGATATGGCAAAGAGAGGAGAGAGTCTATTAATAATCAAACCATATGCGTTTAAATTATAATATACTGATTTATAGTGACGTTAGGAGATGATTTTTGTTGAAAAAAAGTGGCAATTCCTTTGATTCCGCTATTTATTTACATATGCAAATACCGACATAAACTTAATTTGTTTATTAGATTACGGCGTCATGTTTTAAAAAACAGTATGAAGTATCTCGGTACCTTCAATCAGTTGTTTGTAATTTATTAGGTACCTATTAATCTGATTAATGGGGGTGATTTTGATAATAAGGTTGTTGTTTAATCAAAACATACTCATAATAAATGTACGGCCATTAGTCAATCTTGGTTTTCATTTGTCAACTGGGTTTATATTTTGGGGCAAGAAAATGGTGGTACTTATGTAGTTTAACAAAGACAAAAAATGAGATTGATATACAAGAGATACATTTTAGATAGTAATAGAATAAAAAAGCTTTTGGGGAAATTGTTTGGAAAAAATATTTGTACCATTTTTTAATTAAACTTTGAAACAAAGGTTCTTTGTGTAGAGATGCAATAAATTAAAGCTAAATCCTTTTGTACAGATATAATTAGTTGTAGGTAATGGATGTTGCTTGTACAAAATGTTAAACATTTCTGTCAATCAAGGCAATCCAATATTAATAAGAGTGATTTACACCACTGACAATTGAAAAGCATCGCATATAATGGAAATAGAATCAAACAAAAGAGCACCAATTAATCTTTTTTTGTCAGCCAAAATAAATATGCTGCATTTTGAAAAATTGTCTAAGATTAAGTGGTAAGCCTCACACACACACACCTTTAAAAGAAATGGTAGTGAAAAAAAGATAAATTATAAATCAAAAAGAGAGTGCTCATTATGTCGTCAAAAGATTTGTTCGTAGAGTAAATCAACATAATATACTATGCAATGTTTCAGCTTTAATGAGGTGTATATATAAGTTAATGTGAAGACTATAGATTTATAATAACTTATACATATTATAAATATAGAATTTATTATTGGGAGATGAACATACACATATATTCATCTTAACCCTCAACCATTCAAATTAACTGGCATGCTAGAATTATACACATATTTTGATTTGATTCAAAAATGAAAAAGACAAAGGCAACCGAACAATAATGAAGAAGGGGCATAGTGTTCGTGCAGATATGATGCCAAATAGTGATCAATCAAAACTTCTTCAAAATGTCATTTTATAAAATTTGTGCAATCGAATTATATAACTTTTTAATGAATTATAATATGGTGGAACCAATAATTAGCTCTCTTTTGATTAAGTTTCATGATAAGGGAAATGTGTGTAGGATTAACTTTTTAGGTACATTTTAGTTACAGTTAAAAAATATATTTAAAAAGGTGTGACAAGAACACCCAAATAAATAGCTGGGGGTGTCGCCGGTTGATGCTATCAGAAAAGAGTAATTAATGTAGTACACAATTTATCGTATTAGTCAAATAAACATATCAAACACCATCCTCATTGTCCTAAAATTCTTTTTCTCTTAAATTTGTCGTTGTAATTATAAATAGATAGAACATTATATATTTAGGTAGTCAAATAAAATCATGTGGAATATTAGTAGCAGCTAAATAAACTTGTTGCAACCGCAGAAAAGATTTAGTATATTTTGGAAATAAACGGATTTAATTTTGTGTGTATTAATAGAATTATATTTGACGTAACATACCTATTTTGAGCAATACTTATTTTAAAGATGGGCCTTCGCATTGGTTGGGTTGTGGGATGAATCTTGGATGCCGCCATTTTTGTAATATATTTTATAGTATAAGCAAGTAAATGGCCCTTCGTTTCGTTTTTTGTGTTACCACCAAAATAAATGTATTTTGTTTGGGCGTGATGAGTCTACAAAAATTATGCAAATGACAGTCAAAACCTTTATTTGGAAGGAGAGGTCGGTTGTTGTAGAGAATAATTAAAATTAAAATATGCATTCACTTTTGATTTAAACCAAAGGTTGTGCTTACCTCATAACCAACAATATCACAATACCATAAAAGCCGCCTCACTATACAACAAATCAAATTAAGTTTTTTAAAACTATTAAAAACGAACGATCCATTTAAAACCGTTAATTCCTTCTACAAACTTAATGATATCTCGTTAAATTGATGATCTTTTTGTTATCTAATGATAAAGGGAAACCTTTGATGTTTCACAAAATAAATATACATTCCATAATTTACATCTTTACATTTGTTTAATTTGAAAGGTGATAATAAAAGTGAAGCTAACCATAAAGTGAATAAATTTAAGTACAAAAAATGGCTAAATTTAAGTACAATGACTAGATTTATCAATACAGTTTGTGACATTCCAAATATGTTAATTACTTTCAACAAAAGACTGTGAAATTGTAATGGGTTTAAAGTTTATGGGGCTCCAATTTTTGATCAAAAAAGGTACTCAAAATGTTAAATTGTTCCTAACAATAAAATATGTCGATGAGACAAAATATGAGTAAATGTTAAAATAACTAGTCTTAAAACAAATATCTTGAAGCAAAATTAAAAAGTAAATGGCAAAAAATATTTGAGGTTTTGATGTGATGTTTAAAATTTACTTCTTATTGTATAATATAAGCATATATTTAGCACCTATAAGTTATAGCTAACGAAACACTACATATGTAGATAAAATCAAAAATAAACAAATTGAAAGCGAAAACATAATAATATATAATAATGCTAACCTCACCTACTTACATATATTTGTGACTTGGTGTCTATTGTAATAAAAGGAAGTGTGAGGTACAACAATAAAACACCAACAGTTGTGTAATCAGTTGACCTTACCAAACTTTCTGTAATTTAAGAACGTAAATTTATTTATATATTGTTCTTTATCTGAAATTCCAACTTGCAGCTAACCTTACAATATATTTTTGATGTTATATATTTTTGTGGTATGCCTTGCTAATTAATGAAAAACTTTGACAAGTCAAAGGCAATGTGATAGATGATGACAAGGCTGGATGATCTTGTTAACTAATTTAAGTTGAAACAACAACTACACATACAAATAAAATGAAGCGATCAAAATAAATATATCTATTTATTTATCAAAGCTCAACATAACAAACAAACACATTTATTAAATTAGTATATTTGGTAGTTGATAAGAAGTGAAATTTGAGATATATTCTCAAAGTGTATTGTTTTGACTGTAAATTAAGGCAATAAATTAACTAATTTATTCTAATTCATATAGAATATATAGTGGCTTAAATCAACAAATTGCACATGGTGATTATCAACAAATATATTAATGCATACCTAATTTTATGTGGATATATATTTTAATGTGAACAAGGTTTATAAATTATCTTGCCATTATGGTTAAATCATCTTTATTTTAATTTATGAAACACGCGATCAAGTGACTGTTACTAGGTTGGGTACAATCATATCAACAAATGTATGCAACTATAAGGCAAATGTATCATCCAGAACATCTTGGTGTTCTTTAGCATGGTGTTGTCCGATTGCTGTCGCTGTCCATGCCAATTCTCTTCTGCCAGCATATTGGAGCTAGAAAGGGAATTAATTCAAATAATAACACCATTTATTTACCTTGATACCAACAGCATTCTCAAAACGAGGATTAACAAAGGACCAGGCTCCTCCATTACGTGGTTCTTCTTGACTCCACACAAACTCTGCAAATAAATTAATTAAAAGGAGTTACGTAATGTATGAGGATTACTTGTTGCGGATGGAT
Source organism: Rhabditophanes sp. KR3021 (assembly GCA_963281155.1). NCBI lineage: Eukaryota > Metazoa > Nematoda > Chromadorea > Rhabditida > Alloionematidae > Rhabditophanes > Rhabditophanes sp. KR3021. The sequence goes on along the minus strand of CAUJLY010000004.1, from coordinate 1,643,518 downwards.
AAGCAGCCTTGATTTTCTGCAATTCACTAATTGGTAAAGGACAAAGACTTTCTACTCGAACAATTGCAACATCTTTTATTTGTTTGGTATCTCTTTCATTCACCAGAGCGTACGCATGTTTCCCACTAACAAAGACGACTTTCTTTACTTTAGACTTTTCAACAGTCACATCATCGATCAAAGGCAAGAAGTGAGTTCCTGGAGCCATATCGGCAAATGTACTTTGAGCCTTTGGATGTCTCAACAAAACCTTTGGTCCAACAACAATCAGTGGTTTTCTATAATTGGTAATAACTTGTCTTCTCAACAAATGGAAGTATTGAGCCGGAGTAGTTGGATTAGCAACCCACATATTAACGTTATCTCCATCAACTGGCAACTGGTCTTCTTTCGAGTCTACTAATTGCAAAAATCTCTCCATTCTACAAGTACTATGCTCAGGACCAGCTCCATCATATCCATGAGGCAATAGCATAACTAATCCACTTTGAGTCAGCCATTTGCTTTCTCCAGATGCAATAAAAGTATCTATTTGTATCTGGGCTCCATTGAAGAAGTCTATCGATCAAACAACAAATTAGCATTGTTACAGAAATAAACGGTTGCAAATTATCAATTAAAACATTTTGTATGATTATTTTGGATACAAGAAACAGATGGAGGACCAATTTTCTGTAGTGTCTTGATACACCTATCAATGTTGAGTGGTAGAGTACCTATTAATACGACATACGAAGATGCTATAGATGATCGGTGAATGGTTACATCGAGCAGGTATATAAACAAATAATTTAACATAAAATTCATTCTATATCATAACTAATAGTTATACTCACATATTATATAAATAAATACCTTTTACATTTAGTGTATTTATTGCAGAAGAACATGGGCAATGCTGAATGTAGTATGAAATTAGAAACTTGTCCTATTCCTTGGAAAAAAGATAAGTTAATATTGATGATCTTCCTGTCGAAACATTCAACTATGTTATTGTCGGATACGCCCATGATGATAGCATGTCCTTTCCTTGTATCTCTATCCCACTATTATCTCTTACACCGATTGTATATGTTAATGTATTATTTTGCAAGGTAATAAAGTTAGTTCTCTATATTCTATTCCACATGGAGGTTCCCACTGCTGACATTATATGTCAGGATGGATCAATTAATCTGGTCACTCTCGGATTGCTACACCGAAAGATTATAAAATATTGCAAAGCTAAGGCTGGCAATGATAATGAAGAACTCAACAAAATCGGAACAAGTCGAAGAAATGCTCAAAAAGACAGAAAGTTGGCAAGACACATATAAGAAAGCCCAAACAAAAGCTGTAAAAAAAGAAGTAACGCCAATATCAAGTCCACCTGCAACTCTTACAGATGCTATGAGATCAAACCTGCCGATACTACAAAATTTCGATGGAGTGTCATCGTGGGAGCGGTTCTATACAGGATTCGACATGAGGTATGGCAACTTCAGTAACAAGCAAAAAGTTGTTCTTTTGGAGTCTTTCTGTACAAAACAGGCCAAAATCGTCATTGAAACACTTACGCTGGATGGTTATGATCTAGATTTCGAAGAGTTAGTACAACGATTGAAAGAAGGTTTGATGCTCAACAAAAAGGTGGAAGCCAAAGTAAACGCAAACAAGTTTATGCGTCTCACGGAGTATGAATTAAGAAATGATACGGTGTCCAGTTTATCTCACTTGGAGCAATTACTGCACAAGGTAGTTCCTTATCAGTTGGACAAAGTTACCGCAAAAGTCATGATCTTGCTTAAAGCATGTAACAAAACCAAGCAAAAGGATAAAGCCGCTAAGTTGATTGTTGGATGTTATGAAGATAAGTGTATGTCTCCCGAGGATCTATGTTTCAAACTAGCTGCGCAACTCTTAGACTCACACAAAGCCGATGTTGTCAAGAAACAACAACCCAAGGAGCACAAGCAACCTAGCTGGAAGTCTAAACAACAGGGAGAAAAGAAACCAGCCGGTAACTTCAATCACCAACATAAACAAAAAATTAATGCGGTGGATAACTCCCAGTCTATTGTATCCTCTTTTGCTAATTTATCATCCTCTTCCCCTTCCATAAATTCTGATAATTATTGTTTATTATTTGGCACTAAGTGCACTATTTCATCTATTGTACAGGGCATTAATGCTAGCATTTTGCTTGATTCTGGTGCGTCGATGACATTATTGACCAATAGTTTCTTTAAAAAATTACATGGCTTGAAGGTGCACAAATTACAACCCCACTTAAAAGTTTCTGATGCACAAGGGCAAAAAGTACCTCTTATAGGTCAAACGAAAATCAAAATTTTCGACAAGCAAATTGATTGTCTTATATCAAAAAATACCCTTGCAAATGTAGATATTATAATAGGTACAAATGCATTGAATAGATCAAAAGAGCTACGGCTAAAGTTGATGTCTTGCTTAGAACAAGATAGCGAAAACAGAACGATTGCTACTCTCAAAGATAGCAACGAAACAGTTAAAGATTTAAAAATTAAATTTAAAGATGTGTTTAGCCAACACCCCAAGATTTGGGTAGAACTAACATTATCAAACATAAGATTGACATAGGCAAAGCTACTCCTATCAGAAGCAAAAAAAGGCAAGTTGCCTTAGCCATCAAGGATGAATTTAAGAAAATTATTGATGGGATGTTGAGAATGGGTGTCATTTGAAAAAGTAGAAGCCCATGGGCTAGTCCGGTTATTTTAGTACCAAAAAAGGACAAAACGATACGAATGTGTGTTGACTTTCGACGACTTAACGAGGTTATTAAGCTTGACTCTTACCCTCTGCCTAACATCGAGCAACTGCTTTTATCCCTTCACAACAAAAAGTACTTCTCCACCATGGATTGTACAAAAGGCTACTGGCAAATTGAATTGGATGAAGAATCCAAGCCCATAACCGCTTTTACAACAGACTATGGTCTGTTTGAGTTTAACGTCCTACCTTTTGGACTGGCAACCGCTCCTTCTGAGTTTGAAAGACTTGTTGAAAGTTTATTTCCGGATATTATCGGCAAATCTGTGTTTGTCTATGTTGATGATATTCTGCTGGCAACAGAAACAGAAGAAGAACACAAAAAGTTACTTGAACTCGTGTTAACTAGGTTAGGCAAAGCAAAACTTAAAATTAACCCTGATAAATGCAGGTTATTTGTGAGTAAGTTAGACTTTGTTGGTTTTACAATCAGCAAGGAAGGTCTCCAACTGGATGAAGCAAAAGTTAAGAAATGCCTTGACTTTGCTAAACCTTATGACATGGTAACCCTACAGAGTTTCCTAGGTTTTGTCAACTACTTTAGGAGTTTTATTTATGATCATGCAGCCATGACCAAACCCCTTTACGAGTTGATCAGTAAAAAAAAATTTGAATGGTTAGATTGCCAAAATGATGCTTTTGAAAAAGTGAAAAGTGCTGTAAAACATTCCCCAATTCTAATACAGCCAGACATTAAAGGTGCCGTTGCTGGTACGAATCCTTTTGAAATCTACGTTGATGCTAGTTATCAAGGAATAGGTAGTGTTCTGATGCAAAAGAAAGATGGCATGATGAGACCAATTCTTTTCTATAGTAGATCCTTAAAAAATGCCGAAAATAGGTACCATATTAGCGACTTAGAGGCATTGGCATTAGTGCAAAGTTTAAAGCGCTACAAAAACATAATCTACAATACTAGAGTTAAGGCCTTCACAGACCACCAATCCCTAGTTACCTTCTTTAAAAAAGCAGATCTCAACGATAGATTGCTAAGGTGGAGTCTGGTGATTCAAGCGTATGATCTAGAGATTATTCATATTGCCGGTAAAAAGAATGTTTTAGCTGATTGTCTTAGTAGATGCCTAAAACCTAACCAGGTTGTAGATAGTGCAGATGATGATGATGTAGAAGTGATGGAAATTATTGCTTTGAACACCACAGGTATTAACAACACTCTCATCTCTGAATGTCAACATAAATGCAACATTCTTAGACAAGTCATTAGATGGCTGGATTCAGACAACTTCCCCTCTGCTTCCAAAAACACAAAATTAAATAAATTTATTAAGATGAGACACCAACTCTCACTAGATCAAAATGGGTTACTTGTGATTAATAAAGATAGACCGGTTGTTCCCCGCTCACTCTATAAGAAGTTGGTTAAAGAAATTCATTTGCCATTACATAGAAGTTTTGTCGACTCCTACAGGCAAATCAAAAATAGGTACTACGCACCTGGCATAACATCAGAAATCAAAGACTTGATAGCTAGTTGTACGACCTGTTTAGAAACCTGTCGAAAAAGAAAAATTTTTAAAAGTTGGCCTAAATGTAGATACCCCCTTGAAAGAGTGCATATGGATTTAGGTTACGTTGAACAATATAAATCATGGTTCCTTGTAATCGTTGATTGTTTCAGCAAACTCATTTACGCTGAATGGGTGCAGAAACAAGACACAAAAACAATTGTGAAAGAGTTGAACAAATTTGCACAAATACGTGGGTTCCCTCAAAAAATTGTCTGTGACAATCAAAAATGCTTTAAACACAAAGATTTCACTAATTTTTTGAATAGTAATAACATAGGTCTTGACTACGCTATAGCGTACGAACATCATACAAATGGCTATGCTGAAAGAGCAGTTAGAACCATAAAAGATGCAATTGTTAAATTTAAAAATGAATGTAAAACTAAAGCTTTGAAAAAAGCAAAACAAAAAATCAACACCCGCATGGTAAAAAACACCGACGAGACAGTTGAACATCAATTTTTAACAAAAACTATTCAACCTTTTGACCTGAGCAAACAACCAAAAAGGGTAACTGAAAAATTAAACACTGAGGGATAATTTTTAAGACATCCTGATTCAGATGGCCTTAGCTGGGAAAAATGTATTATTGTGTCACGTGATGGTCAAGTATTTTGTATAAAAGATACATTTGGTAAAATCCACTTCCGCACAGTAAGCTCCGTGCGAACTGTTTTAACCGGGGGATGTCGGATACGCCCATGATGATAGCATGTCCTTTCCTTGTATCTCTATCCCACTATTATCTCTTACACCGATTGTATATGTTAATGTATTATTTTGCAAGGTAATAAAGTTAGTTCTCTATATTCTATTCCACAGTTATGAATAATTTACACGTACTCATGTTTTCATATACGATGGGAAGAATTGGAGGCAATATCATATTGCAGGAACTTTACCAGTTCATTCGAAAATAAAATTGGATGCTTTAAGTGATTTGTATAAAGGATAGGCAAATGACTTACCGGGAAAGGAGCTACTCAATAAGTTTAATGAATATGCATTCATAGAAAGCCTAATTTGTTACGTAGGTCAATAATCAATTGGCCATTAGTAATCATATTATACACTATATAAGCACTATGATTCTTATAATAAAACACTTTCTATGCATAATTGTCCATATTATGTGTGCAATTGCCAGAAGATTGATGAAAGCAATGTAGAGAAAGCTAAAGAAAGATGCAAAGAGGAAAATCAATCTGCAATGTTTATGAATAATAGGGGATATATAGGAAGCTCGGATCAACAGAATTTGATTAGTCAAGAACATATTAGAGTTTATGAATATTTTATGTTTCCGTGAATAAGATCATCCAGAACTTTATCAATAAATAATCAACTAAACATCAGGAATATTCCAAACAACCATCTTTGAAATTGGACAATTAAATGCTGAAGCTACGGAAATATCATTACTTGGAAGCATCTTGTTCAAGGAATTATAAATCGAACTTGTGGATCTGATTTATATTATCTTAAAGTTAAATGTATTGATGATAAAAAGAAAGAGGAACTTTATGAATTAATAATTGAAGAATTCAAAAAGAAAAAAGTTGTCACCTATTTCACGAAAAAAGAAATCAAGGACATCACCAAGAGTTACAACAACTACGTAACTTTGTAATATGTAGAACGCTCATTTTCTTGACCAAAGTAACCATTTTAATTGTATTTCTATCCTAACATATTTTAATTTTGTAATAAAAGTTACACTATTTTGTGTATGAAACCAGCTAACTTACCACCAAATTGCATCTCCGAAATGGATAGTCTATTTGGACTTTCGATAGAATAACCGTATTCAAATCCTAAAACAGCTTCCTCACTCAACAAAGAATTAGCTAATTCAATGAAATGAGTTTGATCTGGTGACATATTATTAAGAGGAACGTAAATTTCATCCGTATTTTGGTCAACTAGCATAGCATGGCGATGAGCAAAGGTTGCTCTGCCGACATCTTGTCCACTGATTCTGACGTCAAAACCTTGAGCTAAGATACTTCCGAATGCTAGAGCTTCTGCTGTTCCAAAGTCAATTCCCTCTCCTTTTTCGATTTTGTTGATTCTACCAGTTAAATGCATTTTCTTTAGATGCTGATGAACAGCAAAGTTCTCAGGTACTTTAACTGAAGCAGCTCCAATAAAACGAAGATGATCGACATCAAATCCAGTATCCCATTTGGTCACCGCCTTTGGAGCCTGAACAAATCCCTTCCAATTCCCCTCCAAATGCTTAGCAACAGGTCCCTCAGTATCAGCCTTCTTAAACTCGTCTTGAAGATGAGCAGTATGAGCCTTGATCAAAGCATCTCTTTCTTCCTCCGTATAAATACCCTCATAAATCAACTTCTCCGAAAATTCATCAGGAACACTGTCACGAGCCTCAATAATGTCATACATCAAAGGTTGCGTCATACTGGGATCATCTAATTCATTGTGCCCCCATCTTCTGAATGAAATCATATTGACAAAGACATCTTTTCTAAACTTTTGTCTGTAATTAACGGCTAATCTTGCAGCTCTGATAACATCTTCTGGTGAATCTCCATTGACTTTAAATATATGGAAATTAAACAATTATACTTTCAAATTACAAATCTTAATATTCTAATTGCACAACAAGTATTAAATTCCAACACACGGTTACTACCACGGATCATACCTATGTCAAATTTGTAAGGCAGACTTAAAGCAATTGAATCAAGTTAAACAAACTCAGTTTAAATGGCGCCTGTAAAGGAAGACAGTTTACTGTTTTATCCTAAGACTTTATTTCAGTAGTTTCGTAAATGTCACAGGGACTTTGTGTTATTATTGTTGGTTTTTTAGATACCATTTAATTTTATTTAGTTCCTATAACATCTTTAATTTTACTTAGTTCCTATAAAATCTTTACTTTTACTTATGTAGTTCCTATAACATCTTTAATTTTACCTAGTTCCTACCAAAATTTATTTTAGTTTCTATAGAAGAATATTTTTGCAAAAAAACAAATATTCCATTCTAAGAATAAGTCACAACCAAGCCTCGATGTTGTATAATCAATGCTTTAGAGATGCATCGTAATTTAGACGAGGAAAGAGGTGAATTTTTTGAAATGTATTGCGGTGCTGTGTATGAAAAAATTGAAAATGTCCACTCAATCGTTTCCATTTTTAATACTTTTGGTTTGTTGTTTGCATAATTTTTTGTTAACGAACTTTATTTTTTGTTAATAAAATTTACCATGAATAATTGGGCAATCAATTCCTTTTGCCATGTCTGTAGGGTGTTTAGTTGATCTTCCTATTCTTGATTCAGCTGTGAAGGCAATTTGATTGTTTACGACCAAGTGAACACTTCCACCGACTCGGTAATGAGGAACTTAAACCAGGAGAAAATTAGTAAGATGGTAATATAGAAACAAATTAATAAGATTGAGAAGTCACATGCTTTTAAACTGATTGACCTTTTTTAGATTGAGTATTTAAGAAAAGAACTTGGTGAAGCCCAGGTAAGTTTTAATTGTGTCGTTCAATTAATCATTCTTTTTAGAAATCTGATGAAGGTAAAGACACAATTATCTACTTGTTGCGTCCTCCTAAAACCGAAGTATCTTCTTACACCGGTCAAACAAACGATGTAGATAGAAGATTTGAAAAGCTTGCAGATGATATATCAATTAAAATGCATTTCAAAAACCCACTACCAGCAATTACGCATGTCAAATGTCGCAAAAAGAGGATGAAATAGCTACTACTTTTGAAGTTGTCGAAGCAATCTGTTTCAAGCAAATGTATGATGAAGAAACGGCACTCGCCATGGAACACTGCATTGCTTACTCACACCTGAGTTTGCCAATTGTGGGACACAAAGAACTTCTACATTCATTTTGTCAGCTGACGAAGACACCGTTCGCCGAATCAGTGAACTGGCTCTTAAACTAATTTTTGAGCAAATATCTTCAAATGGTTATTCTGTCTAATTTTCGTTTTAAATCTCAATCAATTGCTAAGGTTTTACCATGGAAAAATAGACCTTCGCTTTTACTCTGGGCAGAGGACGACAATATTTTTTCTGCTTCGCTTACCGTTGCTCATTGCCAAACTTTCCCAGACAATTCCCTGGCCCGAAAACGCTCCATCTCCATGAACTTGTACACACAAAATATGGTCGCCAACAGTGGAAGCACTTTTGTTCTGATCCGCATACTCGCCGACTCTCAGAGTGGCGGCTCTTCCTCTAGCCTTTCCCATCGCAACTGGATTGACAGCTTCGAGGTGTGAGGGATTTGGCAACATTGTAATGTGAACTGATCCATGTTCATTTTGAATGTCGAAAGAGGAAGTTAGATGTGAGAGAACATCTCCTGACCCATCGACGTTTTCTGGGAATTCCGGCTTGCCTTTTATCTTGCGGAACATCTGAACAACAGGAAATTCCATCAATTCTGTTAGTAGATTTAGGCGACCACGATGAGCTTTGCAGAGAATGATATCACTGATATCATTGAAAGGAGCTGTATTGAAGATTTCATGGAAAAAACCAAACATGCTCTCAGACCCCTCAGCTCCATACCTCTTAAGTGTGGAAAGCTTAGTTCCCAGAAAGTTGTCAAAATTTTGCGACTTCAACATCAACTCGGCAACAACCTTTTTTTGTTGATTGTCGATAGGAGTTAGTTTGAGTCTTTCGAATTCAGAAGCAAAGAAAGACCTTTCTTCCCAGCTTTGAAGATGCATAAACTCAGCACCTATCTTTCCGCAATAAATTTCATCCAAATGAGAAATCATGTCGACGATCGTCGCTGATTTCTTTTCACTTTCAGGTTCTTTAGTGCAGGTGGCATCGATGCCGTAGATAGCTGGGTTTAATTCGTGGACTGGGGGGACTTTTAATTGTTCTCGGTCTAATGGATTTAAATCTGCTTTTAAATAGCCATATCTTCTGTAAGCATTGATTAGATGAAGACGTTGAGCCTCTTCGGGCGTCACATTTCCAAAGGCTGGTTCTTTTGGTTGTTCTCTAGCAGGAATGCAACCAAAAATACCGTTGTTGCAGTTGTAAAGTCTCTGGCCTGGAATTATTTAATAAATGAAAAAGGCAAAACTAACTCACCACTTAAAACAACTCTCGAACCCTCCAGTAACCTCATCTCGTAAGCAACCTAAAACAACCAAAATAAAGTTAAACGAATGTATACAATTGCAACCAAACCATCTCCACTACTCTCAACGATCACCAACAACGGGTTTATCAAAACGAAAGATCAACCGTGGCAACGTCAACAAAGATACACTTAAATGTTTCTTCTTATAAAAGACACTATTCTCATAACTACATAAATCGACATTCTCGTATGATCTCTGTATATATACATAATAAAGTAGTAATATGTAAATTGATTTGATACAATGCACGTGTTAACAAGTTCAAAAAATGAAAGTCGAATTTATTCATTACATAAGAAAAAGAAATTAGAAAGATGAAACAAGATGTTCAGACATATTAATATGTATAATATTATAACAAACCCAAGAGTTGGGAAACAATTTAATTAAATTAGACAAGGTTGTTTAAGGAAAGATGGGAGTTTGTGGAAGTGAGGATGCACAAGGAATAGTGGTATTTAAGAAGGTTTAAATAGGGCTCGATGTGAAAGAGGGGGAGTGAAACGGAAAGGCACGCATTGAAGCATATTTCCTGACCAAAGTTTCTAACGGTTTTGGGTTGTAGTCATGGAAATTTGATTGGATAAAGCATTAGGCATTGAGATGCCATACGGATTTGCGGTAGCTGCAATCGGCGGGATATTCGAAAGTTGTCTGGTTGGTGGTGGCATATTGAAGTTTGGTGGTGGATTTGAAAAGTTTGGACCACCAGGGAAAGATGACACGATCGAAGGTTGGATGCCAATTGGATTTTTGTACCTGAACTGGAGGTTTGCCATAAGGCCCAGGAGCAGGCATTTGAAGGTTCACCACAACTTGTCTGGTGGGAGGGGGCATAGCAAAGTTAGGGGGTGGATTTGCGAAGTTAGTCGCAACATTTGTGAAAGGAACCGCAGATGCAGGTGGTTCATATTTGCGAGCAGCAGTACCTCGTCCAGTGAGATCATAAATCAGAGTTGGAGTTTTGGAAGTTTCACTAATTCGTTGCATTTCTTTCTGGTACTTTTCTTTGAAATAAAAATATTGAGCTCGAGACTCAATGTAAGAATCGTAAAGGGGGCGAAGATCATTGTTTGGTGGGGGGGCGAACTCGGGATCATTTACAACCGGGTTCATGTACTGCCCATTTGATTGGTTGACTTTGACGGGATCGGACATGCGAACGATGTTGTTGTTGGTGGTATTTGGTCTTTTGGGTTCGCTGCCATTGTCGCTACCAGTATGTCTAAGATGTGGAGATAAGTTATTTGCATTAAAGTCTTCAACATACGGTCTTTTAATGGCTCCTAAAGGGGTTGGATGATCACAGGGACAATTGGGTGTTTTGTGGTCGCATGCGCCACACGTAAAACATTTATCAGACATACCTAATACAAAAATGAGTAAATTAATTAAGGTAATTATAAATTACCTGGATCTTTTCTTAATTTAGATGTAGATCTTTCTATAGACAATTGACGGCCTTCCAAAGTGTAGTTGTTGAATTTCTGGATAAGTCTTTCAGCATCTTCTTCGTTACTGACATGCTAAAAAGTTGGTAAAAATGAGTGATATAATTAATAAGAGTTGTAGATAAAGTTTGCGACAGTATATGATTTAGTATTGGCGTAAGAACGGCACGCTCGCGCGATCACATTAATTACATGATGTCCAAGGCGGAATTTTGTAATTAGCTTGAAATTTTAAAGAAAATCAATACGGCAAAATAAAATTATATGTATATCAAATAAAAGCTTACCACGAACGCGTAATTTTTCAGGACGTCGCATTCCTGAACGTTAACATCATGTTCGAGGAAAAGGTTGCGTAGTCGATGCGAATCAACCTTTTCACTCAAATTTCCAACAAAAAGCTTCACCATTTTGTGATATAGGGCGCGGTATGTATCAGAGTGAGTATCGAGAGAGAGATAAGATGGTTGGCACGAGTGAATGTGTTTTGAGTTGTATTTTCACCACGAGGTAAATTATTATGGCAATACAAGAAATTAGGCGTGGACTGTCGACTGAAAATATAGATAGATGAAGTATTGGTATCGATAGAAATATTGAGATATATCTTTTATCTAAAAGAAAGCTGTTTTCTTGGTATATTGAGCAAGAGTTCGGAAGCCAATAAGCAGCGTCACTACTCTTTTATGCTGTTAGAAATTTACCAGTTTAAGGTAACAATACTAAATATAAAAGCAGTAATCGGTATTGTTGGTTGGATTGACAATGCCACTGATAAATAGTGCAACTTTGGAAAGCTAAAAGTTGACTACAAAAGTATGCGTGTCTCGGGTGGAAATTTGGAAAGACGGTTATTTTATTGGACACCCAATCAAGGCTAACTTCAATGCAAAAAGATGGAAACAAACAAAGACAAGTGTATAGTTAAATAGTTATTTATTTTAAAGGTTGGGTAGTGGGACAATCAAATATGGCGCATTCTGTCACAAAATTGCTCTTTCTTTTCCCAAAGAATCTAATTTTCACAAACAGAAGCCCAATAGGTGGAGTATTACAGTTTTAGTTGGTAATACTAGATGGACCTCCCTTGACTTTATCTTTGTTGTTGAGAAGATAATTGGCCAAGTAATCAACTGGATCGGATGGCCTATCTTTGGATAAAGCAGCCAAAGCTTGAAGCAAAATTGGAACAACTGTGGTATCGAGATACTGTCTTGTTGGCATTGGGGGGTCTTCTCTTTTATCCTCAATTATGGGAGTCGGTTGTTGAAGTTCTGAGGTAACGAATGATTTTGAATTAGGATTAATAGGACTAGCCATTTGAACTGGATTCTCTGGGACGACAAAGTGAGCTTCACCTTGTTGAACGGATTCAGGGGCTGGTTCAGTTGGTTGAGCGGGAATTGAAGCGTCCTACAAAGTTAAAATTTAAATAAACTTAGATATAAATGTGATGACTTACAATTACCGGTGGTAATGGAGAAATGGTAGTATCGGGGACACACTCAGTGACGTCCATTCTTTCGTCTTCCGCAACTTCGACTTTTGGTTCCGTTTTGAAAGTGATGTCTTCGAGAGGTACAGCAGGAACGACAAATTCGGGAGAATTGTCTTTAGTGATTAGGGTTGGCTCCTGGACGGGTGTTGGTTCCTTGGCTGGTGTGGTTTCTTTAACTAGAGTAGGCTCAACTAATTCACTTTGATCAGCATTAGTAGTGGTAGGCTCTACCTCCGTTTGCATCCTTTGGAGTTCCCCTTCTTGTGGAATCGAGATATTATCGATATTGTCAGACATTATGTTAAACTAAAAAAGAGGTATTATTGGAGGATAAGAGATTTTTAAGAGGATTGTTGATTTAAAAGCGAAGGTTTAATGCGAAATTGCAATGTATAATATAATAGTATGTATATTTTGATGACTATGAGCAATATTATAGGTGGAAAAGTCGATATATGAGATTATTAAATGTAAATTATACGAGTAGTCTCTAATTTGTTGACAACGAAATGGAGGGCAAAAAATAATGCAACACTTAGAGGAAACGATTTTCCATTTAACAAACTGACGATATTCTCCTCGGGATTTTTGGATTGAATAAGGTGATATTTTTAATGACACTTGAGCCATCCTGTAATAACTTAAGCTGCCAAATGGGATTTACTGCATACGTCTTGTGTATTGGCCAAATAGGTAACTGAGAATTGAAATTGTCCTAAGAATGATTAATTGACAGATGTTCAAAACGTAAGGTGTGGAGTGGTCAGGTTTTATACATCTGTTTGTAATACAATAATTTGTTATTTAGTTACCAATGTTAAGTATCAATTGATAAAGCCAATATTGGATATAATGAATATTTTTAATAATAAAGGGTAGAATAATGCTAACAATAGAGCCTGTATTGAGAATTCTAAACTAATAAATTAAACGAATTCGAAAATCAGACATGTTTTTTTGAATTCTTTAAAATATCTCTTACGGGCGAGGGCTAAAGGATATATGAACTTTCATATAACTATTTATTTATTAACCAGAATCAAATAAAGTATGCTAGTTGTGGGAGATACTTGTAAGTACATAAAATTTAAACATAGCTATTACGGTCGAGACTTAAATCCTTCAAGTGTCCAGACAAAGATATCCTACTTTTGGGCCAAGACAAAATGGGCTAAAGGAAAAAAGAAGCAAGACAAAAAGGGGCCAAAAGAAAACAGGCCGGAGAAAAAATATAAAATATATATTCACTGGGATTTTAAGCATCGCGAATAATATATCCAAAATTTGAATTCAAAGAAATATTGAATTAGAGAAAATATTGTGAAATCTGTAACTTTCATAACAATACATATATATTCTAATTTTCTTGGCATTCATAGAATATTTTAAATCATATTTTTCTTTATGGCAAGCCAGAAAGCGGACATTTCAAGTTACTTAACAAAAACTTCATGTATCACATGAAAAGATTAAATACCACTTATAGATGTGTGCTTAATAAGAAACAAAAGTGTAGTTCTTAAAAATGTCTTTGTGTCTTTCAAAACCCCCCATAATCACCTTTCCGATTACTTGGATCGTGATGCAAAGACAATCAAAGGAACTTCAAGCGATCAATTAAAACATTTTTTATGATTATTTTCTGCTAATTTAGATTTGTAAGATATACAATGGCTTTTTGTTTTAAACCATTTAAAAATATTATTATTTTTGCCACATATACATCTTTATTTCATTCGAAATTGCATCAATTTACTTATATGAAATAAAATGAGAATAACAATTAAACACAAGTATACGATTAGAAGAAATTTAAATTGTCACAAGATTTAGTTTTAAAAAGAAGTTTATGGTTTACTCAAAATAAATAAACAAAGTGAAATATTAAATTGGAATTAAATTAAAAAATTATATCATCAATTATGTATTATTTAATCGCCGCCTTACGCTTTCTACTAATTTTCTCTAACTTTTCTTCTGATTTAAAACCATTCAAATATTCTGCAATATGAGGATGATTTTTCACGGCGAGATCAGCAGCGGTATTCCTACATTTACCTTTCAGTAATGGATCTGCTTTGCAATCAGTTAAAGTATTTACAACTTTCATGGTTCCTTTTCACAAGCCATCATTAATGGTGTCTTCTTTCTAGAGTCACTATATTAACATTGGCATTACTTCCTAGACACAACAATTTGATTAATTCAATATTTTCAAACTCTACTGCATAATGTAAGGCACTTTTGCCACTGAAATTCATATATTTTTGATCACCAACATTATCTGCATCGACTGAATGCTTTTGAAGAAGTTCAACAAAGTCTAATACATTCTCCATATCTGAGATAATTGCAAGTGTGAGGGCTGATTCCCATATGAGTCAAAAGCATTAGTGTTTAATTTTCTGTCTTTAAATTATATCAAGTGTTCTTTCAAATTTATAATATAATTATGCATTCTTAGAAATTAATATTTTTGCTTGTTATATAATGTGTTGTTGTTTACTAAACCTAATGAATATTCTATTGTCTATATAAATATTATTGTAACTTTAGTAATATTTGTGACGCGTATTATACTTATATTGTTATTTTTATTAACTATCAAAACAAAATCACACTCTTATTAAAATGGCCTTTTATTATTACGTATGATACAAAATGATAAAAACTATTAATGAATAATAAACGACTGATTGTTGTAACAAATTTTACGAGTATTTTGTGATAAATATCTTTATCAGCCACAATATTTTAGCAAAAGCTTCTTAATTTTTGCAAATTTGTTTCCTTTTTTATTTGTAAAATATGTTTGATATATTGTTAAGAAAGGACATGCTGAAAAGTAAAAAAGCGCAAAAATTATAACGCCATTGCCAAATTGGTCTAGAAAATCTGCATTGAACATTGTAGAAAAGAAAAGTCTTATCAAAATTAATACTGCTAAGGGTAATAATTCAAAAATAGCTGGAATTATAACTGATACTCGAAGTTTATATATATTTTTCTTAATAATCTCAGCTGTATCTATTCTTGATTGCGATATTGAGATTTTTAATTGTTTTTCCAATGGAATATAATAAAAGAAAAACACATTTTGTACGTGAAAAGACCCTGCTATTACATTAACTAGAAACATAATTGCCCCAGTTTCCTTCAAACTAAAACTGTATAAATTAATGCTATATTTAGTTTTGTCTAGGTATTCACTTGAAATTGTTATCTAAAATAATATTCATAATATTAAGTAAGTATTTAACTAATTTACATTTTGATTTGTTTCTAAGTATTTTTGCGTATCCAAAGGATATGTGTTGGACATACCAATAGATATGGCTGGTAACAGAATACATGAAAAGGTATGTGAGATTTTTTCAAACCAAGTTCTATAGTTGACTTCCTTTTTACGAGTTAATACGTTATGACGAGCATGAAACGAAAATACAATTACCATACAAGCATATTGAATATTTGTAAAAAAAATGAGCATTGAAATATTACACAATGTTGGACCTCCAATTATATGGCAAAGACCATTACTAGCTATGCCAAACAAGTTATTTAATATTTTCAGTCTCATAACTATGCCCATAAAAAAGGGTATTAGTGCATTAATGACACATCCGTATTTAAAAATAAATAAAAAGCTATCTGTTAATTTTGGGGGTATTTTGATTAGTAGCATCAAGCAAGCAATATTGAGAGCAAATCCAGAGAATCCTCCAATAATCATCAAATAATCATAAAGCATTTTTTAAATATCTCACAACGTAATCCGTCTATATAACAAATTGCTAGGTTAATTAAGAAGATAAGCCTGAGATGGCAATTTTTCCTTTTATAAAATATTAATTAAGTAAACAAATTTAATGAGCTTATTTTTAACATATTGTATCCTTACATTTTTGTATCTCTTTGAAACTTAACACTTGTATCATTAATTTTATAAGTATTTATAACAACATTTTTAATTACTTGCTACAACTAAAAAATGTGTAATATTTTAGTATTGTTAATTTCTAATATTGTTCTCTCGAAAACTTTATTTGCTTATTAGATATGGGTAAAACGACAATTTATCATATAAATATCACATACTATGAAACACAAATTTAAACATCAATCACTAAACTTTAAAAGTAAAGCAAATGATCAGCTCCAGAAATAAACATGTATTTGTAAAAATTTATATAAATTACTTATGTAACCTTTATAATTAAGTGGTGTAATTTATTTCCAATACAAAATATCTTCTTACTGTAGGTCGTTTTTAACAATACTTTTCAAAGGATTGGAATAATGAAATTTTGTCCTGAATCTTGAATGGATTGTCTTCCATTGTGCGCTCATTTTGCTTGTGCTAGTTACTACGACTCATAGTTTTAATTATTGTGCGGTTAGTTAGAAAGATGTCGGATGCTAAATTAGAAGCTAAGCCTAATACTGTCTTTCTGTTGAGAAGTTTTGTTGTAAGTTGGCTAACTATGTTGTCTAAGTAACTTACTTTGTAGGGAAAAGATGGGATTGTGGATGCAGATGTGGACAAGATGAACAAATTCGGCTTTTTTACCTCTCAATCAGTTGCCTATGCTTCAAGAAAGGAACTGAACAACATCGATGGGATCAGTGAAAAAAAGCTCGCAAAGTTTATGAATTTGGTTAGAAATGATGTTGATATGGGGTTCACTACTGCCTCAGAAGTCTACATCAAAAGAAAAGACATCGTGATGATCTCTACTGGATCTGAAAATTTTAATACCTTACTCAAAGGAGGTATTGAAACAGGAAGTCTCACTGAGATTTTTGGAGAGGCTAGATCTGGAAAATCCCAAGTTTGCCATATGCTTGCTGTCACCGCTCAATTGCCAATTATTAAGGGCGGTGCTGAAGGATGTGTTATCTGGATTGATACGGAAGGTACATTCAGACCTGAGAGAATTGTCAGAATTGCCGAAAGATTCAAAATGGATTCTTCTGACGCATTGAGTAACATAAGTCATGCAAGAGTCTTTAACTGTGATCATCAAAAAGACATTTTGATTGAAGCTGCTGCTCTTATGTCTGCCAAGAGACATGCCCTTATTATTGTCGACAGCATAATGTCTTTGTACAGGACCGATTTTAGTGGCCGTGGAGAATTGGCTGATAGACAAACGCATCTTGGTCGTTTTTTGAGACATCTCCTTCGACTTGCAGATGAATTTGGGGTTGCCGTAGTCATGACTAATCACGTAATGGCAAATGTTGATGGAATGGCTTTCGCTGACAACAAAAAACCTATCGGAGGACATATTATGGCTCATGCCTCTACAACCAGACTCTACTTGAAGAAATCCAAAGGAGAAAACAGAAACGTCAAGGTTTACGATTCTCCTAATTTGCCTGAAGCTGATTGCTATTTTGCCATTTGTGATGATGGGTTGACCGACTGTCTTGAAGAGCCAGCTAATAAATATTAACCACATTTAATATTTTAATATTTTGTGATACTTATATTGTATATTCGGTTTATAATTTTAATCAATAAAGTCTTTTTTTTATGTTCCTCACATTATAATTTTCTATTTTTGTTCTAATATGGATGATATTTGCATATTCATCCTACACATTTGCAAGAGAATTTGTGTTTTTTATTTTCCAGTCTATCACCAAATTATTCCTTTTATAATAACTAGTTCATTAATTACTCATATGTTTGAACTAGCTTATCAACTACATCACCATAACATAAATGATTTTATCACTGGAATTCCACTATCCTGTTCAAATTCAATAGTAGAATTTCTCGGATTCTGAAGATGTAGAAAACAGTAAGAAATAATGAGGAAGAATAATTTGTGACATCTATCTTCAATCAATGTTATTCTGTTTTTATTTGGTGAATATACCGAAGATAATCAAAATAATTGTTGATCTTGTTCCTTTTCATCAATTTTAATAGTTTTGAGCATGATTGGGCTAAATGGATATTTGGGAATCTTTTGCAAGGTTATTCCATTTTACTGTTTTATGGATCCTTAAACATGTGAAAAACAAAGAGATTGTAATTTCGAAAGGAGCAATTGATGAAAAAGAACTAAGTAATTAGAATTAAATTAAACTTATTCCATCAAAACGTGTCGAGTCATAGTATATTAAAATAAATAGAACAGCATGTGCTTGAAAATAAAGTTATTGTGTGTAAATTGATTAAAGCCAAAAACAGGACTTGATGAGAAAGTGGTATTGTTGAATAATTTATTTATCGGAAGCCTTATACGAGTACTTCTTCTGTGCAAACTAACATCAAGTGTAAAAGGTCTGCTTAACACAATAATACATTTATTTTTATTCAAATTGGGATGTGTTCGTATAAATGTAAAAGTCTGTATCTAAATAATTCTGACAAAATCTGCATATTAAGAACATTTTTTATTAAAGTTAAATATGTGTTGGATTGTTAAAATACTTTATATAATTTAAGATTTTCGTATTTCAAACGGTAATATTTTCAAAAACAATTCTTTCATCGTTTTGAAAGGAGACAGAAGTTGATCTTATAGATGTCAATCCCGAATTTCCTCTAGATTTCGTATCCTTTAGCTCTCTTTCAATGCAACAGAATAACATACACATGATGAAAAGACAAATAAACACAATTATATAACCACACAAGGCAAGGTTATCTATTAATGAACTGCATTCTTCATCACTAATTTCAGTGGCATTCTGTTTTAACTCCATGCTTTCAGGTGGCAAATAGACATCAGAACAGTCAACTGTATTTGAAGTGTAAACTAAATCAATGCCATCCATTGAAAACATTGTTATATTGTGAACAATTACAGGAACTCTGTCAAAACAAGTTTGGCCAATTTTTCTGGTTCTGACAATTTGAGTAGCATTCAATTGTATGCAATTATATTTCAGGATTTTATCATTCAATTTAATATAGTCAAATCCATCCATTTCATCCAGGTTTCTACGGTAAATATAACGAATATCATTCATATTTTGCTCTCCAGATAAATACAAAACAGCCATATCAGCTTGACATAGATGGTGATACAAAAATTCAACTTGGTCTGTATTTAATTTTGATTTAGATTTTATTTCTTCGACAGTTGGAGGAATTATCCACAGATTGTCACGTAAATATTTGGCATTTGGCGGAATACAACTTGGTCTGTACGATGCTTCATTTATTCTATATTTTTTCATTGAATTAAATGAAATAATTAAACTGTCAGAATAAATTGTAATTTCTCTAATTGTAGAACAAGTATCTTCCATGAAATCATATTGATAGTAATAAACGTTTTGATAACTAAATTCGAGTCCAGAGATGTCCTTGCATTTATCAAACGCAAGATCGACAGGCTCTGCCTTAGATAAATCAATTACACAATCTTGGAAGCATTTAACTTTAGTGAATAAAAGTGGCAGAATAAGTATAAAAATTCTTTGATTCATCATTGCAAATCTATAATTATTATTTAATTTAGAATGTAAAAAACGATTTAACTAGAATGATTTCCTTGCAAAAAGTTAATGCCTTTAACAAATGTTTATATTTAAATGGAAGGCTGTCGATCCTATGACGACGTATGCTTTTGATCTTTTCTATTCATAGATCCTATCTTCCTTATTGTATATAATATTTGTGTTATATTTTTAATCAAAAAGGGTAAACTTGCAAACAGGCGTCTTGTAAACATATTTAGGTAAAGGATATATAGCACAATAGATGTGTCCACATGATAAAGGACGTTCATTGATACCGCCTAAATCAGCAATAGAGTTTAAATCAGAGTACATAAATATGGTTCTTTAATAACTGCAGAATATTGCGAAAACAAATTTGCATGAAAAATTCCACCATCTTTGACAGTCAAAAAATAATAAATCTTCTATTATAATATTGTTCGTAAATCAAAAGTCTTTGTTTCCCCAAAAAACATCAAATTCCCTTTAGACTGAAGAAGAATGTGACTTTCTCGTTAAAAGTCAAAATATATTATAGTCCTATTATTTTTGCGCAACAAATTTACTTTTGCCACACTAAATAAACTTTTTTATATTTATACTTAATATTCACAACGCTTCAATAAATTTTCACCATTATCAAGTCCTACATACTTTATGTTTCTTCAAAAAATCTCTCAGCAAAGAGCAAATATTACATACACCTTATCAAAACAACACTTTTGTTAACTTGTCAAAAACTTAAAAATGTTAAAGAAAGTATTGGCCCATACTCAAAAGTATATATTATATCCACGTAACTTGTCACAATTTACTTCAAAACATTTTTAAAGATAAATTGAGCATGCATTTAAACTTCTTTAATTTGTATTGTGTACCGTGCCGTTACTTTGCCTAAAAATAAATATATCATATATGAAGTATTTGCCTTTAATTTCGAATATATGTATATTATATTTTGTGTGCCAAAAAGCTTTTTGCCACCAAAACCATTTGACATACAACAATACTACAACATTTATATGATGATAATGATAATATTTCAATGTTTATAATTTTGAAAATTAAATACAAATGCCTCCCATGTCTTTGTAATTTAATATGACTTATATTTTAATTTTGAAGTAAATCTATTTTCATTTGAAAAGACTTAGAATTATTCGGGGACTTAATTCATGTTGTGTAATAACAACATAATCATCTCTCATTATTACACCTCATCTTCCACATTTATTTGCCTAATGATCGTACAAATTATTCACCCGCATTTTAAATTATTTTTTCCTGTCCACAATAAAAACAAATTAGTTTAATGAAATGTACCATTATAATCTCATTTTTTAATAAAAAATTTCTTCCGGTTTTGGCATTCTTATAAATGGTGTTGTAATTTGGGGGAAATATTTTCATTTATTTATATATTTTTTCGACACTCTTTGACAACTTTCTGTATATCAAGGACGAGAAATTTGCATTCTTAATAAGTGATTAACTGTCAATAATTCATTTAAAATTCAACTCAATTCTTGCACTTGTCTTTCACTTTTATTGACATCCTACTTTCTTTTAAACTTCTTTTTTACCTACAACTATAGAACATGCTTGAATTTTGTTATCACACATTAAATTGTGTGTTTCATTATTATAATACTCATTTAATGAAACGACTCTACGGATACATCCAGGAAGGTCATAAACTTGCCCACTATAACTTGTCTCTAGTCCATCAAAACCATTCGTCAGAGCAGTTAATTAATATATATTACTTAAGCATCCATTTAGTATATACATTTATATAATATGTACATCCCCATCGTCTATTATAGCTAAGTTTTAGTACCAAAATAAAGTCCTATTTTTCTTGTCAATTATGGCAAATGAGAACGGTACTTAGCAAATATGTTAACAAGTGATTTTCCTTTATTTGTTCTGTATCAATAAATAATGTTTAAGCTTCTGTTTTTTAATTTGTTAATGGTTGTCACTTGGCGAATATTTGCTCAATATAAATAGAATATGTATCTTTTTTGAGGACATTATATGACAAAGTATCAATATCTTGGATGTCATTGGATCCTAGGAAACGGCCTCATTTGATCTACTTGTTTTTTAGTTTATTTTTGGAGTAATTCAAATGATGTTCGCTTTATTATTAATTTATCCAAAGTTTACAATCAACCACTTTTATCAGGAGTTTTCAAATGTTAGTAAACATTACTAGAAATGTTGTAAAAGATTATGACTAATATTATCATACTTCGGGACTATATTATCAAACTTTTGACCGTTCTAGGTAGTGAGCACCCAAAATATTATTATCCATAATTTAGTGAACTTTAGTTGCATTTATTCATAAATACAAACCTTATCACATCTCCTTCCCTCCAAACCTTTTAAATATTCACACCTAGTCAAGATTATTGAGATTATTACTTAAGGGAGACTTTTATGCAGAACGTGTTCGGAAAATATCACGGCAAATTGTGAATTGATTCTCAACTACTTATATTTAAGGTCTATTTATCCCCTTCTTCACCAACAAAATATATACACTACTATCTATATTTTCCATTTTTTCTTAAACATTTAACGAGTACCACTAAAAATGTTTATGCCACAAAAAAGGCATATATTTTTACCAAAATTTGACTTCTTCAGTTAAGCAGGAAAAGGCTATTTAAAAAAAGAAACATCAATTAGAATTTTAATAGTAATGAAATTGTATTTAGAGTCTTTATCAAAAACTAATTTCATTAAAATGCAATATTCTTACAGTTGATACGTCATTGCAACTTTTCATTTGAAAGTAGGGATCCTCGATTAAGTTTGTTTGAAAACAATAACACTTATCGCTTTTGTTGTCAATTCATATTTTGAAAGGATAGATGTTAGGTTGGGACACTTTTGCCAAGACAAAGCAAATTTGAAGTTCATATTTTATCATTCTTTTTTGATTGAATTATAGTAAGATACGTCTTTTCCAGATATGGTCATATTGCCACCACTTTTTGTACCACCAACCGCCTCTTAGTATCTTTTATCAAAATACTTAATTTCCTCAAGTGAGTAACAATAATGTCTCGAGCGCCCTTTCTTGGGTTATTTCATTAGTTGGTGGTGGTGGTTGTGATGGCGTCTTAAAGGACACATTAATTATTAAAAGCTAATAGATAAACTTATAAATATCCATTTAAAGAGCTCCACTCATAATTCTACCTATTATAACGCTCAAATTCCTCTTTTAATTTAAAAAGGTCTCTCCACTTCTCCAAATATAAGATGTAATATATATTGGCATTAAATGTCCAGGTTTCGTTTCAATTGTTTATTTATTCATCAAATGCTCATTCAATTTTTGTGCGACATCACATTTTCGATGCACCGATGTCAACAAGTACATTTCACTCATTTGTTACAATTTCTGTAAAGCACAACTCCATACAATACATATTCATTTTCCTTAACTAAATTTCATGTAACAAGTCACACATAACAAAATCTATTTATTCATTTAATATTAATTTTAGCTAACTCCAATTCTATTTTCAACCAAAGGCAACATCGACATATTGAAACTTTTGAAGACACATCCTTATGACACATCAAATTTCATCTTAACCACTTTTTAACTATATCTTATATTAATTTTCCTTAAAAACCCATCAATCACACAAAATGTACAACTCACATTTATTTGATCATCATATGGATGTGTGTACTCTTTAAAGTGGGGGAAATAATAAATTTCAGGGCATAAATCTTGAAAACATTCATTAATTAAATTTTTTATAGTTTATTGCCGCCATATTATATTTTATATTCTTCCACCACTACCTACTACTTCAAATTTATTCCCAAAAAACACAAACAAAACAATATTTTATGGACAAATATTATACAAAGAAATTTTGACTGTTATTTTAAGCGCTACTTTAACAGTTTTTTCAACAAGCATTTTCAAAGTCATTTCCGCCATTTGAACATATAATATTATGTTTATGAATTGTTAAGAATTGAAATCCAAAGATATGATAATAATTTAGGTGATTAAATACAATTTTGATGAATGAAATGAAGAAGATGTTTATATATTTGAAGATTATGGTGGTGTTCTTTATAGGTAAATAAAAATGATGTGGATTAAGTAATTTTGTTAATTTAGTTCAACCAATACAAACGTTAAGATGTTTCGAGGGAAATGATTGCCAACCTGAAAGTTGTTCAGAATGTGAAGGTATAGCTTGTTTAAAAATAGTGAGGTAACTTCATCTAGTATGTAAATCTTTAATATTAGAAATATTTCAGGCATGACTTATCAATGCACCCCAACTTCATGAACAACCACCGTTTTATGTCCGATCACGAATTATCCTCAGCAGACCTTGAAAACTTACCTAAAAGAATGGCTTACACGTGTGTGCCTTACCTGACTTCGAAACAAGAAGAATCTCTTGAACATACGGGTTGTGTGGTCGAGATAATAGGTGTTCAATCTTGCGTATGCCTAGGTTCAGATTTCTGCAACTCCTCAACCAAACTGACCTTTATGCCTTTACTATTAATAATTGTTTTCTTGATATTATATTGGAACTATCTAGGCTAGGCGGAATGGTTTTTATATTTCTTTGGATAAATACATATGTCCCATTTTATTTCTTTTTTAACCTACTTGTACTTTCTTGGTGTAAATAAGTTTTTTGATATAAAGTTTTATTTTGGAAGGAAATATATTTATACAAATTTGTGTGTTGCCATGGTAACGCTCAAATAATTTACACATATTATCAATATATTTTCATACATTTTTGAGTATTGTTGTCTTATAATTTTATTATTATTGAGATATTACTGTCTTATTTTGGGTGGTATGGAGGATACAATTGAGGATAATATTTATATTGATGAGCTGAATAGATTGAAACTCATTAATTCAGGTACTTCCACTTTATTGTTGTTGTTAAATTTGAGACATTTTTAGACGTAGCTGAATCCTCGATGATATTGAAACATGAAAGTGGTGAATTTCTTTACAAAGTAGAGACATTTATTTCGTCTGCCAGTCACCTCATTTCAGTCATGAAAGACCTCGGCCGAACAGTTGACTTAACTCGATTAAGGGCACTAGACACCAGAAATGCTTTGATGAATATTAGCAACGAAAAGTCTAACGAAGAACAACAAATAAAAATATTGATACGAGAAAGGCAAATGAAGGTTGAAAGACTTAAAGATGAGCTAGAAAGTTTAAGAGACAATGAAAAGCAACAGCGTGAATTTATTCAAAAGTTACAATCTTCTGTCTAACCAAAAGTTTATATCAATCAACATGAATAATTAATATGAAAGACTGCTAAAATCATAGTGGCGTATATTAAAATATATATTTACTGTTATGGAATTGCAATTTTTACATCTATAAATAAAATATGTTGGTAAAATATTTAATCAAAATAAATTGTACCTGTTTTGGCATTTTTGACTAATGTTTTGACATCTCGCCTATGCAAGATGGAATCTTTGGTCAATGCTTCAATTGCAGCTGTAGCCACTGCTTCTTGTCTTCTTTGCTGGAGAGCTTCGCGGTACTGGAGAGAATGAATGATAATTAGTCCACCCCTGAAATTGATAAAATATAGATAAAGAATAGACACTAATTTGAAAATTACCAGGCAATCGACCAAAACCATCCTACAAAGAGAAAAGGAATGGTAAAAAATTGGCTAATTCCAACCAGAATATTTATTAGGAGAGAAATTAGTTTCCTAGAATCGGATTAAATGTTATTGTAACAAATGTTTGATAAATTTAAAATTTTAGAATTAGTCAAAATGTGGTGCCTGTGTACAAACTGCTTTTTAGTACCTTGTTCATTCAAAATATGAATATTACCTAAAAGACACACATGTTATCATGTTTAAGATGAAAGGATAAACCTTAAATAATTCAATAGATACTCATATTTTGTTCAAATATGCCATACATAATTAAATGCTTTTACGTTATCCTCGTATTAATTAAACAATAAATTGCAATATTACAACGTTTGTATATTCAAAACGGTTGGTAATTAGTACATCTAAAAGCCTCAGTTTATATAATTAGACACTTGTCATAAATAAGAAACTAAAGATGATTGAGTAAATTAAAAAATATCAAAATGGAAGAGGGTTAAAGTCCACTATACCTTTAATATTTCGCAATCACGGAAGTAAGGGATGAAGGATGATTGGGAAGAATTGGATAGAAGAAAGAAGGATAGGATTTGAAGATTGAAAAGAAGAAAGATTAATTTTAGAAATTAAGACTAAGGTTCGAATGAAGATTTTACTGTTTTAAAGTAAAGGAATGTAGGGTAATAATTTGTCACTTGCTATCCAGAGGTTTGTTTTAGAGATAATGGTTCCTCTTTAAAAAAGACTTTCTCATTGGAATAGCCTGCAAGGGGCGGGAAACGAGAAACGTTCTGCGATTAAATTCGCAAAAAGCAGGCTAATAATTCCAACAAAAATTGCTTTCTTTTATATTCCATTACTTATGCTCTTTATCGCGATTAATTGTGTTATTATTCCAATTTGAATCTTTTTATAGAAAGAAAGCCACTATTATGGTTAATAAAAAGGAATTGCCTAAAAAGATTGGATTTTTTCCCAAGCAATTTTGTGCTTCAAGAGAAGTTCGTCAAAGTCTAACTGCAACCAGAAATTCTCTTAAAACTCCATCATCTGGTGTTCGTATTATTTCTGGTAAGCAAGAAAGTCTATTTCTAAGAACAGTTTCCAAATATTGGATGTAGTATCACCAAGTCAAGAAGTAAGTAATTTAATTTGCCAACGAACGTGTTGATTTAAGAGAGTCTTCATGATTCACCTATATTTCACCCCTTTTTTAATTTAATAAATAATTCACTAATTCATCTATATTTTACTCCTTACTTAACTTAATAAATAATTCACTTATTCATCCATATTTTTACCCCCTTTTTAATTTGATAAATAATTCACTATACCTAGCTTCCTTAAAATTAATTCTAGGTTGGCCCATACAAAGAACACTAAATCCACTTAGAATAGTTCCCGACCCCGGCAATAAAACATTTGACGCACAACAAATCAAAGCAACTGGAACGGGTAAGAAGGGCAAAGCCTCATGCATCAAAGTTATGTCATTTGTGGGCAGATTGACTTTGTCTTCTTTCTTTCGTTCATTGATAGTTTGTTGTTCTTCTTGATTAGCAACAACCATGCCTGTTATATTGAAGGCTGAACTGTCTCTGTTTTGGATGATTCCTTCTGTTATGCCGTACTCGACGATTCGCGGAAGACATCGTTGTATCTTCATCCAACCAACTAAACTTGGCTCGGGAGCTTTTATGTTTTCTATGATTCATTTAATAAAAGTTGTGTGATTTAATTTTAAACTAACCTGCTAGTGATACAAACATTTTTATAAATTTATACCAAAAAAGTAAATAAATACTTAGTAAGCAAACTTTAAAAACAAGAAAGCTAAAAAGTTGAATTCTTTTCTCACAATCTGATAATAACAGACCATTGTAAATGCCTTTGATATATCCCCTCAAAATTGGCACCAAAACAGCCTTTTATATCAGTCCAAACCATTTCCTTTCTTATTCAAGATGTATGTTAACTTTAAATGCTTGAATACTCGCTTAAGGTTAAGTGTTTTTGTTGTAACAGGGTTCTTTTTTAAACAAAAAATATAATGTAATATGATGTTTATTTATATCATATTGTGGCTAGCAATAAAAGATGTCTAAGACATGTTGAAACAATTCAACCAATTACAAAGTAATTAATTCATTGGCTTTATAATTTATTAGTATATACACGGCTCTTCTAGTATATTAATGAACCAGCAGATGTTTAGTAAATCGTAAGTTCACATTTATTTATATTAACATTTTTTCGGTGCCATGCCATATTAACTTAAAAATAGGTCCGTCATGCTTCAGGGGAACATAATCAAAATTATTCAGCCTTTCCTTGTAGGTACCTTTTGCATAGTCTTCCAATTTGTTTTGTTTAAGGTTACTCAACCAAATCCTTAACTATTGTCCAAAGTGACAAACAAAAAAATTATTAATAATAAAAAATAATCTACATCTTCCTGTGTCGTTTCGTAAATTAGTCTTATCACAAACCATCCACACATCTTCTTCCCTACTTAAAATTGACTTTTCTCTACAAACGACATTTATTTTCATATATACTTTAGTTTCATACAAATCCACCCTTTTAACGTGAATACATATTAAATGAAGATGCAAAGAAACATTAGAGAACGTCTTTGATAGCCATAACCATCTTTATCTCCCCATATCACATCCTTTCGCCATTTTTTATAAAAAAGAGTATAAAATTAACTAACCGAAATAAGGCAATCACTTTACTTAACTTTCTTTGATTCATTTCCCTCATTAATTTTCATCTACTTTGATTGCTTCCCAAAATAGAATTTGATTCCTGGCGAAAGCCACAATTTTTCAATTATCTTCTACTACCCACCAATTATACAAACCCCATATGCCAAGCTGACTTCCTAAATCTTAAATCAAGTTACAACACGCATCTATCACTCCTAAATTAGGGGGCCCTAATCAGTAGACAATTTTGCAGTAGTACACAATTTAATAGGACCGAAACCTCTATAATTATTTAATGACAACAAAAGTGCAACTGTCTACTTCATCCATTTGCACACATATCCCGATTTGCGTATATTTTTTCTACTGAATAGATAGGCGTTAAGCAGTTATTTTAATTGGTACAATTTGTCGCTTTATACAACAGTTCCTTTGCTTTAATATCATTAATCTAAATTGAGAATATTCTATTTGAATGAATAAATTTTTAGTCTCATCTTGGGGTGTTACTTTCAGTAGTTGTGGGTTAGTTAATTGAATTTTTATCTTTGCTTTGATCTTTCTTTTTGATTACATTACAATTCATATTTTGTTTGAATAAATTTAGTCTTATTTCATTGTCAACTTGAGGAGACTATATTATATTTGACATTAATGACACTCTACAAATTAAATAATTCTAAATTGTGACATCTCCCTTCACGATACAATTATGATCTCTCTTGAACCTTCATTTATGAGCTATGTCGACCTTAGATATATTAGGACCTAACTCGATAAACCATCAACAAAAAGAGAGGTTGTAGTCTTATGTGTTGGTTGGTGCCGCTTTTGATTTATCAAAATATATGCCCAACGGGTAAATGAATATTAATTTCGTTTAGGGCTCATCTTTTGATGATGGTCTAAAATTGCGCACCCTTCATAAAAGTTATGTTTGTTTGTGATATTGTTGAGTAAGGGGGTCTGTATAAACAAAAAGTATGCATTTAGACTGTGCTTTTAAGTTAAAAAAGATATCTTCGGTAGGCAAGAAAAGTGATATATCCTTAGAGCAACAACTGCACCACAAACTCTTCCTTGCCCTCCACCACCAATTCAATGGAACTTGTTTAAAGTTTATTTTATAAATAGGCGCCTATTAATGATATAATATAGATAATATTAGTTTTAAAAGGAAGAAAGAGCCCCGCGCACTTTACATGATTAAAAGATATATGTCCCTACATCATCTTCACTACAATGGAGGTCATTTGAAAATCAAGCAAATGAGAGTGGAAACAATGTCTCAGACGTTGCCTCATTTGACATTCTTTATTCTAGCTCATTTAAATTCCTTTAATTGTTTGGCTTATCCTTAAACGGCATATAAATAGCATGTATACATTTAGTTATTTATGTCTTTAGTCAGTAACTAACAAATCCTTAATTGTTGCCCACAATAAATTTCACAATTTATATTCCTATTATCAATCCATTACTTTTAAAAAAGTCGGTAGATCTATAAAAAGCTTTCAGTTTTATAGAAAGGCATTTTTAATATAAGTGGAGATTTGCACTTTCTTGAAGTTTGTCCCAGTCCTTAACACCCCTAACTTCTACATTGTATGGATATAAAAAATCAACAATCCAAAAAGATATTACATTTTATAGATTCCTTTAAGTACTATTTTGATAAAAAGTAGAAGTTAAGTGTTGTTCCTTAATTATGTTTAATATTTATTTTATGATTTAATAATGTTTGATTCATTTGACTTCTAATAACTTAATCAGCTTCTAATTTGGTACAAATTCAATTTGAATCGACTTACCTAAGTCCTTTACGGAAAGTGTATATAATTTTATCTAAATTGACTTTGGCATTAAGTTTCATTTGAACAGTGCCCCCAAAAGGAAATTTAAGTTGATGGTGGTGTTAATGATAAAGAAAAGCCATTACAAAGTCAATAATCGTATCTAGAACTTTTACATTTCATTCAAAATAGTCGTTTCTATTGTGCTAAAATTTGATCCACCTTTTTCCTTCCGTTACCAAATATTTCCTGTACGTAAGAAATGACTTTGAAAATTAATTTGTTTGTCAAGAGCGTAAATATCACGTATATAAATACTTAATCACTTTAAATTAAAATTATTATACAAATTTTTATTTGCTTTTTCCAATAACAACTTTCAATTCATTTTAGGCTTTTTATATTATCTCCCCAAAATGAAGACATCACATTTTTATATATTTATTTTTGCTTTGGCTGTTGAAGGAATGATTGGACATGAAACATTTGGATTAGATCACAAGAGAAGACGCTCCTGGAAAGATCAGCATCCGCAACATCGATATATAGCTCAAATAGCTTCAATGCCCGAAAGGCATACAATGCAGCAAAGTAAGTTTTTGAAAATGTAAAACTAAAAAAAGATTGAAAGGTTGTGACGTTTCCTAATTCTAAGATGGCTCTGTCTTAATAGCATGTAATAGCTTAAGACACTTCTCGTCTAATCTAACATACGTACTAAATACAACTCAACAAAATATTTTTGATACCCACTTTTACTTTAAATTGTTGATGTCTTGCTAAACAAGATTCTCTCAAATTAAGGCTCATCAATTGGACCAACCAATTACCGAAAACTCATCATCAGGACCAGTATTTGTAGAACCCATTCACATATGTTGTTGCCTTTTAAATTTAATTTTGTCGTTAATAAACGTGTGTATATGATGGTGATATGAAGGAGATGCTTGGATGCTATCACCACTACCATTTTACACGCACCACTCATTTTTTATTTTAAATTACAACCAAGCAAAACAATTCTCCACGATGTTATTTAGAAGATGATGTCAAATGAATGGGATACTTTGATTTATGGCTAAAAGTTAGTTTTTTTCCTTTTTAAGTCGAATGTTGGAGCCACTTCTAATAACATCTTTCTTAACTCGCATAAATATATATTTATTTATCTAAACAAAAAAAGAGATATCTCAAATATACACAAACATAGATTGGATTGGTTAATCAGTGGTAACTATTGGTGCGTATGGACTCATACTTATTCACTTAACTTGTACTTCCTGGCAATTATTTTTGATATATCAAGGAAAGTAAAAGGCTCGACAATTCAGATTGACTTCTACATACATCCTCAGTTATTTTGGCTAAAGTTGAGATGGAAACCTTTTGATATCGTTGTTTTGCCATATCGTCATCATCACTTGACGAAGAAGATTATTGCTTAAAAAGAAGCGATTCTCATAAAAAAGGACTTGATGGCTGCACATGTTTTTAGATGTTCCTAATAATAATAATGTGTTGTTTAGGAATAGGTTTTAGTAGTTTGTCTGCCCCTTTCTATTTAATAGAGGAAAGATATATTTGAGGTTCAGACAAAATTAAGCTAATTTTTTGTTAAAACCACTTACCCATTGATTATTAATGGGAAATAAAGGGACCTCATTTGATCTCTACATCAATTAAGCGCAAAAATATACGATTCAAGTTCATTTTGGCCACTTTATATGCTAATATACAAGTGCCACTCTTCTAAATATCAACAACCTTATATTGGGGGCCTTTTTTCGAAATAGACGCTCCCATTCACACCCATACACATCTCCTACTTTAATAAACATGATGATAGCAATAAACGTGTTTTAATTGAAACTTTTATCCTTAAAGCTATTATATGTTTTATAGAGATGACGACTCTACACAGTCCCATTTAAATAATATAAAAATTCCTCTTTTTATAGGATCTTTTTAGTATATATAGACAAAACACTTTTCTTTTATTTAAATATATTAAATGTGCATGCCTTTTTGAATCCCTCCAACCAATTACTCATCCATTTTTGTGATATACAATAAAACTTTTCTTATCTAATTTAAGTTCGCCTTCAAAAGTAGACAAGATTGGATAGAAACCCCGTTATGGTTAACTATTATATCATCAAGAATAAATTCTCCGCAAATTATAAAGACTACTAGCCTTAACCTTTTGGATGAGACATACTTTTTTAGCCTACTCCTATAAATAAAGTCCTTTTTTAGGCAAGCTCCTGACATTTGCACCATAAAACATCTCTCCTACTAGTCTTGAAACTCATTTCTTGGCTGTTTCTTTTTTATCACTCCTAAACTAAGTTTAATGACAAAATGTATGCGACGCCACCAAGGGATGAAGCTTTTTTAGTCCACTATTATTGCTCAATTTCAAATCTTAACAATGAAGCCTTTCTTTTTCATTTTACAAAATTAAAAAATAAACTTAAATCTTGTTTATTCTTCAATGACAAGAAATAGAATAGCTCAGGCTTCACCATACATTTTTTTATTTGTAGTGAAACACTTGACTGTTATTATCAAAAAGGTACCCTTTAGGGTAGTAGTATACTAATTTTCTAAAAGGGGTGCCTTTAAAGCTTACATTACCTTTTCAACACCTCCTATGTATGCTATTTTCATGTACGTTCATATTTGTTTAAATAAAAGGCACTACTGTTACACTAATATTAATCTACATCATTTAAACATTTTAAGGGATATTTAGTTTGGACTGTAACTTTAGTCTTTATAAATTTACTAATACCTGTCCCAAATCACTTTGCTATTGTTATTTTGCTTCACTTTATCTTTTTACCACAACACAACTTACTCTATTTCCAGAATAATACCTCTTATTACCTAATTTAAAAAATTTCTTTCAAATATTTTATTATATAGCATGTCCAATTGGGATGAATATTTAGTGTAAAGGTGAATGTTACTGACCAAAAAAGACAACTATTACGCACATCATTAAAAAAGTGATGATGACGTTTCAATTTACTAAATTGGTTTCATTTATATTGGCTAATGTTCATGATCCGGCACCTGTTAATTTGGAACCTGGTAGGAGTGAGGGGGTTTAAATTAGGGGAAATGCTTTTTTGAAGTGGTTTGTTTAATATTGTGGGATGTGTTTAATCATTCGAAAAGTGTAAAACACACTTCTTTCAATTTCACCTTTATAAATTAATCCAATTGTGTTTGACTTCTTTTGTGATTAGCACGGCTATTCATTAACCAAAATTACTTTCCACAACAAATACATAAGTTCTTTAAAACAAATTACTTTTTATAACAACAATATAAGTTTTACATCACACAAATACAACTTCTACATCACAAATTTATAAGTTTTCACTACGAATTTGTCAATTCTTCCCCCCAAATCCGTTCCTCCCTAGCTTCAAGGCAAAAATATTTTTATTATTTGTTTGCGTAAACATATATTGATATATTTGTCAAAAAATGCTTCACAAAATTAGTATATTTTTATCAAATTAAGGCTTGTAGAAGGGGAAGCTTGTACTTTGGGATTCGTGTATATTTAAATGGCATGACAGAAACATTTAATGATGTTAAGGTGTATGATGAGATTAGGCTTATTAATTAACTTTTAATAGACATATGAGGCATGCTTTCCCTGATATATCTTGCATCAAGGGACTTACTTGCAAACCCCTTGCTTTCTTCTAGTAATTTACCATAAAAAAGAGTCCCTATGACAATGGCCGACAATATAATGAAAATATATGTACGTCTTAATTAAACAAAAAATATGTATGTGTATTTTAAATTTAAGCTTCCAATTGCGATTCTCACGAGGAAAGTTCTCTTTGTTGGTATTTATCTAAGACACTTGTTGGATAAGCTCCAAAATTAGCAAGAAAAAAGTAAAGCATACGTGAGTGAGTATAGGATTCTTGTTAAGGCTATATAATTGAGATGAATAATAGATTTACTTTTATCTCTTCATTTTTTTAAATTTAATATTCAATGACTTTAAACTTGTTGAATAGCTTCGGGACATATTATAGTAAAAGTTCTTTTTTGGGAATGTACTTTTTGAAAGCTTTCTCATTAGAGATGATATTAAGATGATGATGTTCAAAATATCCTCCAGCCCAAGTATATACATACTATTATGATAAAGATACATATATGTATCACATATATGACACATCAAAACTTTGTTTCAATAAATTCATTTAAGCAACTGTTAAGGATATATAGGCCACTTACAAATTGACTGATATATCCCTATTGATATGATATGTAGCGTGAAAAATTGGACCCTTCCGAAATTCGACAAATCTTTTTACACCCTAAACAAAAAGACACAACAAATGAATTAACAGATGTATTTGGCCCTTTTTACTCTTAAGTAATAACAATTCTCTTGTGGCCTAAGAAAGACACCCACAAATAATTTAACTTATCTAAGATTTTTGCACAAAAAAGAATTGAAGTAAAGTAGTGTGTATTGAATTTATTCTAAAGTGCGAATTTTTAAAAAGTTTCAAAGCTGTTCCGTATTATTAGGCAAGCCCTAAATTGACTAAAAGATATATACCCCACAATAGAACAATACTACTTACTACAAATACTTTATTAAGTCATCTACGACCACACACACACACCATTATTTTGAGGATTTGTGGTCAATCTGACAACATCCCTTACGATTCTCATTGATATAAGAGACGACACCAAAACTTTAGGATATATCTTCAAAACTCTGGGAACAATCCCTAGAAATCCTTCCTACTTCTATTAGTGTTTCCGATATATTTATATTTAGATATATACATAAAATACATATATTCCTCCTCTAATTCATTTACTTCAAAACTAAAGATATATAAAAAACTTTTTTGAGCTACTTTATTCAAAAAAAGTGAACACAAGAAGTCTATTTTAGAAAGAATTACTTTTACCTTAGTTATTTATTTACAAAACAAATAAACAAATTCAATTGTTATGAAGACCATTCTTCTGTCTTTATTATGTCTACCTTTGATTGTGAATGGAACAACAGATGTTCTCCAATTTTTTTCATACATGATTGCTAATGTATCAGATTTCACTGATGCTGATGGTGAGGATTTAACTACTTAATTGAAAGATCATTCTGTAAAAATGGGCGACTTCATTTATTTAATATTAATAACCTTTTTTAGCCTTTCGTGTCCAATGTTACAGCTGTATGTCCCCATACTTAGAAGGTAATTTAATTTCGTATTTCGATTATTTATTTCGGTTTCAGATCAATTTCGATACATATCACATTTATATAGAAAACCATTAGAATTTAGCGAACGATGCGATGAACAACACTTTGATGGAGCTGACATGAAGATGACTAATTGTTCCGATATGTGTGTCACAGTTAGGATGAATGATAAAGTTGGAGGTAAGGTCCCTTAATTAAAACAAGTAAAAAGTGTTTCAGGAAGAAAAAGACACGGCTACATGCGCGGCTGCGTCTCAGATCTAATTCATATCAACCGTACTGTAATCCGAGAACACCCCAACTGTTACAACGTTCGCCTCCGAGATCTCTTCGTAACCTCAGACCGTTACTCATTCGAAGCAGCTGACCACGTCATGCTCTGTACATGTGCCTCAAATTCCTTATGCAATGCCTCACCTTCTCAAACAAACCTATTTTCACTTAAAAAAATATTTTTTCTGTCCTCATGCTTACTTAACAACAAACTTGACCTAAGGATGGTTGGCGCAAGTTTGATAATATTTTACATATTATTTGGCACAAATTTAGTATCGAATTCCGTTGCCTTTCCAGTTCTAATAGCAGGCATTTTAATGTGGATTAGTAGCAGTTGATTTGTATAAAGAAAAGAGATTTATGGCATCCCGATCACATCATTATTATTTTAAATAAAAACGTCTATGGGTACTTAAAGATTTGAAATGTTCATTTAAATAATAAATAAAAAGCATAACTTTCATTGACGAACAGATTAAAAAATAAAATAAACTTTATTTCCAATCTTATTATGAAAAGCCAAAAGGTTAGTTATCACATTATCTTTGTGTCAATCAACTAAAGCTGGTGATGAGGAGGGAAGATGTCAATGAGATCGCTTTGTTTAGTAAAGTCGTCATTACAAAGGTTGATAGCAATGGCCCATGTTGGCGGCAGCTGCCATCATACTCACATCATGATTTCCAAAGTAGTTGTTTCCGCCAGACGAACCTAGCGAAGGTTGAAGTTGTTGCTGGCCGTAAAAGCTCAATAGGTTGGGCTGTTGGACACTGGCAACCATAAAATCGGAAGGATTAAGGTGATGGGATGTGTTGTTGAAAGATTGGAGGATTGGGTTGACTGAGGACATGGAATTGCCCATTCCTAGATTGAGGCCGGAAGAATGGCCTTTTGAGGTATCGGTATGTCTGTTTAAAAGATTGGAATTGTTAGGGAAGTTTTCTTCATCCTCATCCTCATCATCCATCGAATCAAATGAGTCATCATCACGGCACCTTCCACTTCTGAAAACAATAAGATTAACAACTCGTTAAAGACAAACACTTCCAAAGACTGGCACCTTCTCTCTCAAAAAACAACTTAAACATCACGTGATAGTGGATATATTTGTTTAATCCAAACCTCTACAATTACGCCACCACCAAGTCAAACATCGTTGCGTGCTGATTCTCAAAACAAAAAATAGCACACTTTGCCATCATCGTGTCAATACTAATTTTATAGCACACAATCACTAAATGTACTTGACACACCAAAATACCCTAGCAAACAAACTCTAATCATATACTGTAAGTGATCTCATCTAATTACTAATGGGAATGATCTACCTAAGTAAGTCTTGTGGTGACGTAACTTTACTATATCGACCATTTAATTGAGAAGTACTTGACAATTAATTGGACTTAATTGCATCACCGTGGTACAAACATAAACACTACACAACTTTTTATATATAAAACATACTTGTCTTTAGTGGTGTCAGTAGCTGCGCGATCTCGTTGCCTTCGATTCTTGAACCAATTTGATACTTGCGTTACCGTAAGATGTGTATTTTCAGCTAATTCCTTTTTTTGTGCTGGAGAAGGGTATGAGTTTTTTTTGTAACTGTCTCGGAGGACGAGACGACTTTTTTCACGGAAACAGTAGCTGGTGTGTTCACCATCCCAGATAGTTTGGGGGAAGGGGTATTTTTTGCGGATTCTGTACTTTCCTACTGCTCCAAGATCTCGACCCCTTAACTTTTCAGCCTCCAGATAATGACCACTTAGCCATAGATTTTGTAGTTGTGTATGGTTGTCAGAGCTGAAGTTGTTTGTTTCTATGAGACGATATAATTCTTTGAAGTTTTCACGTTCGAAATGAATGTGGGCTAGGGATTTGAGGACTGGTTCAGTTTTGTGGTATTCTTCGGGAATGGAGCAGATGAACTGGTGCAGTTTTTCGAGGTTGCCGTTTTGATGGAGAGCTTGGCAAAGGGAGGTTATTTGGTCGGAGTTGAACATGAAATTGCTACAAAATAAGATAATTAATAAATGGAAAGTATTTGTAGACAGGTAAATAAAAATTCCAAAATAGCTGCATAAAGTTACTAAGTAATTGGCAATAACGAATCAGACTTACCTTTTATTAGAACTAATATCATTCCTCAAGGGGCCCATCAAATGCTCACTCTTAATATTAGAAACCATCATATTGTGCCTATCACTGCCCAACATCATATTCTGCATCTCCGTCTTGATCGGAATCATCATACTACTCAACTGTTGTTGTTGCTGTCCCAGTTGATCATACAACCCCATCATATTATTATTAGCGAAGCCATGACTTCCAAGAAGACAATTTCCAATGCCACCACCAAGCAAGTTATTGTCAGAGGGTGCAGTAGAATCTAAATGGTGGTTGTTGTTGGAAATGAGCGATTGACCATTTGCTATTTGATAAGGGTTTGTCATCGATACAAGGGTAAGGAGATTCAATCTTTTCGCAACTATCGACGATGATATTATATCTCTCCTATACTAAATTTAAATTGATACAGATACGTGTCCTGAAAATATGAGAAGGCTATAGATTTTTATATTATCAACTAGATGGTAAGGGATCCTTTTTCACGCTAAATTCACAAAAAAGATATCATTACTAGGAGGGGATATACCTTTCAAACATTATATATAAGTAGAAATACTATTTTAA
The DNA here is from genome assembly GCA_963281155.1 of Rhabditophanes sp. KR3021. Taxonomy (NCBI): domain Eukaryota; kingdom Metazoa; phylum Nematoda; class Chromadorea; order Rhabditida; family Alloionematidae; genus Rhabditophanes; species Rhabditophanes sp. KR3021. The sequence goes on along the minus strand of CAUJLY010000004.1, from coordinate 1,605,221 downwards.
AACCTCACAACTCGAATCTTCTCACCTTTCTTGGTGGTAAGACATGGTGGAAGGTGATTTGATCCCTAAAGTAAAATAATATGCCTACAAAATCTAGCCTACTGATATTCGATTATAAAAAAGTAAAAATATTTAGTTATCAAAAAAGGGTCGGTCTATATATTTAGAGTGAAGATTTTTAAATGTAAAAAATATACATAAACGAGCAAGGGCCTAATGTATATTATAAATATATTTATATACTATAGTATGAATACATTTAGTTGTTGATTGTGTATGGTGAGGCGTCGTGAACCCAGGCACCTAGACATACAAATCTTCTCCTTTCTATGCATATATCTCGAAGGTTTGGTGGGGTGATGGTGGCAGTGTTTTATCCTGTCGTAGCTTACAACAATAGGAACGTATCTACTTCTTGGTCGTTTGGTGTTGTTTCGATGTGTGTCTCCTTAGTAGTTAAATGGTGGTGCGGAGATAGATGGTGTGGAGAAAGGAATGAAAATAAGAAATTTGATATGATGAAGGCAGATGAAATTACATCCCCCTTTTTTCAGCTTTTTGCATAAAGGGACGATCTTTTAAATTTAGTTGAAGTTATTGAAGAGTTGTTACTTTTATTTAGGGGCGGTGGCTATAAATATGGCATATGAACTTTTACTACCATACGATTGGTCTAAACAACAAATTAGTGATAAGAGATAAATTGTTCTATTTATGTTACGGTTTAAGCAAATTTATGTTAAAGTGTATGAAATCATGCAATCCCACAATTCACATCATCGTCTTAACAAACAAAAAAGCATTTAGATATATTCAGTTAGATAAATTTGGAGTTATTAGCAAGAGGTCATATGCTTAAAGTCTCCATACAAAACAGAAGGTAATATTTGTTCAAGCTTGTGGTTCGATTGATGTCAGTTGTCAGAAGTGTGTGTTTTCGGAACAACTTACAAAAAGGCAAACTTTAAATGGTCACTTTTTATTGTTTAGGCAGCCGGTTATAGCAAAACAAACATTAAAAGTTAATTAAGTTAAACTACAAAATTGGGTCTGTAAATGTCTTTTAGTTCATTCATGAACCTATTTTTTATTTTGATTAGGACATCCAAAATAAGATAAGAAAGATGAGTAAAAGCATTTGTATCAAGTTACTAAAAGAAACCCAAACAATTAACTTCCATTAGATGTACTCCAGATACTAAAAGTTCAAATATCATCTTTTAAAGAGCAACTTCTCTAGACATCAATGGTATCCTAGAGTGACGTTATGAATCCTGCTGTTCAACTGTTAACAGTCATCTTCTCTCCATAGATACAAAATTGTCCCACTTGATATAGGATTACTTGACACAAATCTAAAGTATGGCATAAAGTCAATTGAAAGCGTCACCTAATCAAGTACATATATTACATTACATAAACAGATCACTAAACACACACAATTCACCATCATATATGACCAGGCATTGATCCTCTTCACTTTTGCAACAACCATCATTTTCCTTAATTTAGTCTCAACTATTTGACATGACGCCATATACAAATCAACATATCATAAACTTTCTTTGACTTGCGTATAAAAATGAAAATATTTGTATATATATGTTTTATTTAATTTACAAATAATAATAAATCTTGTCTTTTATATACACAATCAAATAAAAACTAAATTAGTTTGAACAAGAAGTTCCTTTTTTTGGGTTACAAAAAAATAATCAAGTAAAACGTATTAATTTTGTGTTAAAAATAAATTATAATAAAACCGCGTTTTGTGGTGTGTATCTTTTACTAAAATACACTATTTTTGATTTATGTTGTAGGATGAAATTGAAACATTTTGGTGGTAAATAAATGTTTACTTTTGATTTTACCGCAACTTGATGGTTTCTATCAAAATTAGTAAAAAGTGATGTTAACTAAAGGAAAAAACTTACTCAAACTTTGATTGTTACATTTTTTGTTCAAACTTTTTTTGTCTTCTTTTGTAGTTTGTCCGGGCAGGACTTTGGCTAGGCGAGAGCCTAATGGTCCTTTGAAGGCTGGCGGCAACACCGGCTCATCTTCTTTAATGACGGCAGAGACTTTTGCGTTTCCTAAGCTCTTGCCTTTCTTCACCTATAAATACAGTCAAAAGCCGTAACCTGATACCTTTAACATACCCGACTATTTTCTTTGGAGCTCCCAGAGCTTTGTCCTTCGCCTTCTTTTGTGGCACCAGTAGGAACATTATTATTATTAGGATTGTTGTTGTTATTACTACTGTTACCATCCTGTCCAGCATTTATTTCAAAAATCTGTTTACAATTTGAGTTTTTTCTACCGCCTTTATTTTCAAAGGCAAGTTGTCTTTTTGTAAAACAAGTAGAATCATCAATCGTTGGAACATTAGTTTTCCAATCCTCAGCTTTAGTTTTCCCTGCATCCCATTCACGGTCCCAGGACCTTCTCTTGTCTTTTGGTTTAGACGACTTTTGGAGGGAAGGTCCTTTGGTCTCCTTGTCAGCAATTGCCAGTGCATCCATGCCAAGTGAAGTGGCTTTGTCAATAGCTACCACCTTGTTTCTTTCTTCAATTTGTTTGTTTCGCTGCCTGATGAGAGCAATCTTGGCATCTAGAGCGGCTTCTTGTTCAAGTGAACGAACCTTGCCAGCAGCATCATTTCTAGTTGTCATTCTAATTTATATATTCAAAATAAACTTTTATTTAGACAATAGGAGAGAATATGGTGTGGGGAGGATGCAATGAATTCCTGAAAAAGACATTCAATCACATCATTATTGTTGTTATTTATTATTAAATTATTTTAAATATGATTTATACACGAGCACACATATTTAATTATAGTTAAGTCAATGGGTGTCGTTTGTGTGCAGATGATTAATTTTAGTTTAGTCTTCACTAATCAGAACAATTCAGTAATGTAAAAACAAGATTATGTTAACAAAGTTCGTGTTTGCATTGAGTTGAAGCAAGTTTGGGAGCTTATTTTAGGTGATTGAAGTATGGGAATATGTTTGAATGAACGGTGGTAGTAGAAGATTGTGTGTGAAATGAAGTGTTAATTTTTGATTTACGATATAAACAATGATCATTTATTTTTAGTTTAACAAATAAGTAGAAGTAGAATGAAAAGAGTATAGAAGTTGAAATAAGTGTTAATCAGCACATATTTAACAATGCAATTGTTTGGTGGTGATAATATCTTTATTATATGTAGCACATACAGACACACCAATTAAATGTAAAAATGCATCAAATAACTTTGATTGATATTTTATGGAGATGGAAAAGTTTCGAATGTTTTCAGAAAGTGATGACGATTCAGAATGATCGCCTGCGACTATTTTAAAAACAAGAAGAAAATGTTTGAACTAGTATTAACATTTTGTCTACAAACAAACCAGTGTATAGTGAAAAACTACATAACATATCGGTAGAATAGGACGACATAATAGATCAGTATATCACCCCGAAAAATAAAGAGTGAGGAAGGGTTGACTAGTACCAGATCAAATAAAATATTGCAAAGTGGTAGAGTCTAAATGATAACACCACGATCGGAATCAACATAGCGATCACCGCATCTTTCTCTTACCTAATATCTCCTTCAGATCAAAATACATGATATAAATGATATAATTCCAAATAAGTATATCATCAACCACAATAAAATCTACGCATTAATACCATATGTACTAAATCTTTTTGCAGAAAGTAGTCAGTTATTGTTAACTTATGTGTCAATCACAAAAGTTATTTTAAAATGTAATAATGCTTTATAATATTTTTAAATGCAATTCATTTTAAAAATGTGTAACTAATATACCCATCTATTTATTAAAGCTATAATTATTTGTCCAGATAATAATAATAAAATTTGAAATAACATTATTTTGTGTGTTGTATAGTAACAAAAATATATAAATATTATAGAAAGTGTTGGACTGGGTGTAGGTATAAATATTTGTCAGTTTTTGAAGCTTGGTTAATAATGTAAGTAAACATGATGATATGTGTTTGTTAAGCTGGTTTATAAAAAGGAGAGTTAGTGCAAAATTAAGGTACATTTAATTTGATTAAGTTTTATGACGGACGTGATTTTTTTATTTAACAATGTATGCTTGATTTACATGATATTAATTTAAATAAAAAGGTAAATGCAAATGGCGGAAAAGAGAGAAAATATGGGAAGGGTGGATGTTGAAGAGGATTTGGTGGTGGTTTCAATATGGTTTTGAACTCCGAGGTAGTAGTCAACTTCGCCAAAAATTAATTTTCTGACTCCTGCCAAGTCTGGTGATTCTGCTGCATATGATTCGTACATGTCACCTGGCAATAATGTTAATAGGCAGTTTTAATTTAAGAAACTTACTGCAATGTCCTTCTCCTTTAATTTTCATACTGATAGTATGGGTAGCAGGGTTGTTAACATAAACTCCGATAGCTAAAATTATAAAATTATAGATATTTTTATAATGTCGTTATTACCTCTCCACGGATCGTCATTTCCGTTCGGCAAAACCACATTTGAGGCATTGTAAGTTGTAACATCTCCATAGTACAACTTAGCCTGAGCATTAGCCTGGACGATGTAATTCATATCCACTGACTTGTCAAACATATCAGTACACATATTGACGAAATAACCTAATGGAACAATATTTTGGAAAATATTTCTCCCCTAAGAATAAATAAAATAACGATGCCAAATTAATACTTACTTGATCAGTTGTTTGGAAAAAGCCAAGGAAATTACATGTAAGCCATCCCTATAAAATGATATAAAAAGTCATTTTCAAATGATATTTACCCATCCACGTGCTTCTAAAGCGTTATTATTGTCTTCTTTCCATTCGACAGTTCTCATCGTATTTATCATATCCGAATAACTATTGGGAAATGGGTCATTTTTAGAAATGTTGTAGAATCCGTTATTCCAGTTGTTTACGTCTTGAAGTTTTTGAATTGGATCATTGTTGGTGAGCATAAGTTTGCAAATTCCAGTAACAGATAAACCTAAAACGGATATTATTTGGCGTTTCCAATTTTCTTACCATTTTCAGTGGCTTTGTTTCTTCCATCAAAAGTGTACTAAACAAATATCAAATGATAAATATTAAAATCAAAAAAGTACCTGAATAATTCCTTGGAAAACTCCGAAAATTGAGGCAAAGAAATTAGTGATATCCAATTGAGTAGTTGAGGCATCGAAGGCTGGAGCCAAGTTAAAGATCTTGTTTAACTTATTTCTTCCCGCAACAGTCAAAGAAGCTTGTTGTAAAGAATAGAAAGAAGTATTTACAGCAAGATAACATTCTTTGGACTGTTGAAGGATGGTATCTTGCATGCCTTGGGCGTATCCACTGTAATCGACACGGAGGTCAATTCCACCGGAACTGGCAATTCCTCCTACGGAAAGTTCGGGATGCTTGAGGCGTGAAACGGCGGTGAGCCCACCCGGATAAGAGCCACCTATAAAGCAGGTGTTATTAAGACTAATCTCATAATAACGAATCTATCCTTATTTCTTATCAATCTTAAAAAAGTATGTTTTCCTCTTACTCACCAAATAAAACGAACTTGGCGTTCTTGAAAGTTGCTCCGTAGCCTGCAAAATGGAAATTACTAGGCCAAACTTTTAGAATGTCGTACCTTTAATAAAAGCTGCAAGATCTTCGATAGCTTGTTTTGGTGTTAAATATTTCAAGTTTTCAAAACTCATAGCGGTTTTGTTGTCGAATACTTGAGAGTTTCCAAAGAATCTATGCTCAAGTTGAACAGCCATTGCATTGTGTCTGAAAATAACTTAACCAATAAGTTGAATCTGGAAGGTTACTTACTTTGCAGCCATCTTCATCCATTGGTAATTTGGGTTTTGGACTGAAAGAATAGTTAATATGGTGATAATTTAAGCACAACTTACCCCAAACAGCTTCAGCTTCTCCTTCACCACCTACCATCAAAAAGATATGAGCTGGGTCAGCTTTTGAATCGAAAAATTTATCGTTATATTGGAATCTCTAAAAGGATTATTAAAAAGGTATTTTGAAGTGTAACATGCTTGTAGGAAAGTTCTAGTATCTGAAGTATTAAAGTGATCAACTTGATTAGTAAACCATCCAATTTTAACATCTGGAGTAGCAGCATCAGCTTCAAGGGCATCTCTCATCAACAAAGCATCGATGCCATTATGTTTGGCAAAGTGAATTCTTTCATGGTGTTTCAAGAAGGAACTTCTAGTAGGTCTTCCGAATATATAAGGTGGCAGTAAAGCACTATTAGCTAATGTAGCTAAAGCCAACAGGCAAAAGAAAACTTTCATTCTTAGTCAAATTTAGGAATGATTATTTTTATAAAATTCAACGGTATTATAAATTGAGTCTTCTTTATCGCTTTACTTTTTAATCAGGCTATTTAAGATTAGATAATAATCAGTAAGAAAAGTCTACTCTTCTTAATTAGAACGAAGGTAAAAAATTATTTTTATAACCTTTCTAAGTATTAGTACTTTTAGTGGAGATAAAAGGTGACGATTCTATGTATCACCACAAAAATGTAGTATAAGATTATTTTGAGACCAAAAATTGGTCTTTAATTAATAGGGATTCGTTTTAACTAGTAATCTTTTATTTTATAGAAGTAAAAAAACTAGAAGAGAACTAGCAATGGTAAGGAATGAAAGTGATGTCAATGGTCCTGCAATTTTGGTTGTGGTTTGGACACTTTTGCCTGAAAGGTAGTATGCAACTTCACTAAAGATGAGTTTTCTGGCTGCGTCAAGGCCTGCTGGTTCTCCGGCGTGAGTAGGATACATGTCTCCGCAATGACCGATTCTAAATTAGGAGTTAAGAAATTGTTTAAAAAATAAATCTTACCCGTCAATAATGATGGCATATTCGTGATTGGCAGTGTTATTTATCATAACTCCACTTCTTTTCCACGGATCAAGTTGCCCATTTGGCAAAACAACATTAGTTCCGTTATATTTAGCAACATCGATGTAATATTGCTTTTCAGCAGCTACTCCTTTATTGATAAAATCTATGTTTATACTTGAGTCGAATATATCTCTACACATATCAACGTAGAAATTCAAAGGAACAATTGAACCGAAAATATTGTCTCCTGTAAATTAATTAGAACTAATTGGGATAATTTAATCGTACCTTGGTCAGTAGTTTGAAGGAAACCAATGTCAGAGACACTGCTGCCACAACAAAGTGCCATCCATCCTCGAGCTTCGAATGCATCATTATTATTCTGATTCCAGATTGTTACCTGCAAAGATTAATTAGTATTTTTGAATTTTAATAAAACTATACCTGAAGTTGTTTGATTCCAGCCCAATAATCATTATTAAGGGGAGCATTAGCTTTAATTCCTTCAAATGCATTATTCCAGTCATAGACATTCTTTAACTTTTGAACTGGATCAACATTATGGGTTGTCATGAATCCGCAAATTCCTCCAACAGTTTGCTTAGCTGAATTTACATCTCTGTTATCGTAAGAGTATTGGATAACTCCTTGGAAGGTTCCAAAAATGTTAGCTAAGAAGTTGGTGATATCAAGTGGAGTAGAGTTGTCGGATAAAGGTGGTTGAATATTGAATATTTTGGTCAAAGAAATTCTTCCGCCTGATGTAAGGGTTTGTTGGTGAAGTTTGGAAAAAGATTCATTCACAGCGTTATAACAGTCCATTCCCTGGAGTTTGATGGTGTCTACCATTCCTTGGGCATAACCATAGTAATCAGTCTAATTAATTCGATTAACAACCTTTTATTTTGGGAACTTACTTGGACATTAACAACAGCACTAGAGGCAATAGCTCCCACACTCATGTCGGGGTATCTTTCGCGAAACACGGCGGCCATAGCTCCTGGATATGAACCTGATAAAGGAAAAAGAATTATAAAGATTCAGTTGTCAAACTATTTACCTCCAAATACAACCCATCTTGGGTTTTTGAAATGAGCGTTAGTTGCTTTCATATATACAGCCAAATCTTAAAAAAACTCATTATTTATGTGGTTTTTAATTAGTTTGATTACCTTCAAGAGCTTGTTGTGTAGTTAAGTATCTCAAGTTATAGAAGTTCTGTCCACCAAGCTCGGTAGTATTCAAAGGTTGGGACTTGCCGAAAAATCTATTTTAAAATTCTATTAACTAATTTAATTTAATTTTACAAACCTATGTTCTACTTGAACAACATAAGCAGAATGTTCTTTGGCCATTTGCAAATATTGATATTCTGCCTTTCCAGTCCATTTAGTTTCTAGTTCACCTTCTCCTCCAATAAGCAAGAAGAGATTACTTTGTCCATCTGATGTTAAATTGAAAAATTGCTTATTAACTTGAACTCTTTGCCACCATGTTCTGGTGTCAGTAGCATTGAAATGATCTAACTTTTGTTCGAAATAAGTATCTTCGACATTTGGATAATTTGCATCTTTTTCTTCTCTTTCATGGGCGAGTAAAGCTTCTACTCCGTGAATATTGGCATAATGCATTCTTTCATGGTGACTCAGGAACGATCTCTTGGTAGATCTTCCTAACAAGTAGTTTGGTAGATAGTTGGTTTGTGCCAAGACCTGAACCAGGCCAGCAGTGAAAATAGTAAAGGCAAGCAAGAACTGCATAATTATTTGCTTTTGACAAGAGTGGATTCTATTTTAAAGAATGAATTATACATTCTTATCATCAAATTCTATACTTGATAAGATAAAGGATTGGCTTGTTAATTATGTAAAAGAATTTTCAGTTACCAGCAATTCAAATTGGATATTAATGTATGAGGAGAGTACTTTTACTGATAAAAGATTAGTTAATAATATGTAAGTTAATTATCATAAGAAGAACAAAATGGTTCCTAACTTTTATCAGTACTTTTTTTGTACTGATTATTTGTTTGGGATGGTTTATGTTCTTTATTTAAAATACAATTATGAGTAATTAATTTATATTTGAGTTTGGTGTGTTAAAAATCATTTTAGTTGAGTCTTTTGAACTTTGGACAATTTGATTTGGAGGCATTTTTATAAATGAACTTTTCATTCTTCATTTTCTGGTCACAGCAGAACGCAGTTCACTCTAACTTTGAAATTTTAATTAACGTCACAGAAAGTATGATTCGAAACAATTTTCATAAATTAAAGTTCAAGCAAATTTTTTTGCAAACTTTTACTTCTTAAGTAATCATTTTTGTATAAAATAATATTATAAACATAATACAAGTACAATTACACTCTGAATCGGCTTATTTTGCAAAATGAAATTGCAAATACAATATCGCCTTACGATGCATAATAGTGGAAAAATGAATGCTACCTAATGCAGTAAGTTTGGCAATTCCACATTATTAATTTTATTACTTAGAAACATGATTTTTAGAAACAAATGAAGCAATTTACGATGAAATTAATAATTTAAAAAATGTAAACATTTAGGGCTTGTCTTATAGATGCATTGAATATTACTGTCCTAATACATACAATTTAAATTATAAATCATTTTTGGCATTTATTGAATTAATAAAATATTCATTTAAACTTTTAATTTTAAACAATCTTCTCTCTTTTATTTAAAATAAATATATAAGTGGAATAAGATAGTTAATGAAAATTTGGATTAACAGTTGCATCATCACAGGAACCATAATAATTATCAAAATCAGCCAGATCATTAAAATGAACACATAATAATTGGTTTAATTAAATAAATCGTAAATTTAAATGATTTAATCTTTGACGACGCTTATAATAACTACAAAAACTATTGTCCTCAATAGTAAATACATTTTCTTAAACTATTCCAGGTTTTTTAAGTTTAGGGATAAAAAGTGCGTAGAATAGGAAATATTTGACAACTATTAATAATCTAAGCACAATCGTTATGTGAGACAATCATGATAGACATATCTGCTTAGTTGGCATCGTTATAGTGCCAATTTTATTAAACCCCAAACAGACTTTGATTAGAACACGTTTGAATTATATGTTGATGACTTTCAAGCTAGTTTGCTTTTTAATTGTTGCAGTTACTTTTACAGAAGGTTTTAATAAATTTAGAGATGAATATGATTTTATTGTTTGAACCGATAAATAATGCATACTTTAAACAATTAAAGAGTAAAAATAAGTACGACGAATATTAAAATATTTAATTGTATGAAGCGGCGATACATTTTCCATTGATCTCAGACAATTTCGATTCTAACATGATCCAGGAATCTCCATCAAATTGATAAATTGTGTCACGCTTTGCGTTAGTTGCATTTGTTCCTCCAAACAAAAAGACATTTGAATTGCCATAATAAGTTCCTGCATTGAACAATTCAGCAGGTAAGACATTTTTTAACAAAAACATATTTATTCTAAGATCAAAAATGTAACTATTGCAATATTCCTTTGCTGAGTTTTCTTTGCCGCCACAAAAAAGAATATTTTCTTTATATTCAGATACAATTGGGTAAGTTACTTCTTTTGGCAAGTGGATTAAATTATCGCATTGTTTTGTGCGAAGATCAATTCTATTAAAAATTGTTAAAGTAACATGGAATTTAAAAATTAACTGTGAATCTTTTCTGGAAATTCTCCAGGCATAACATATATTGAATTGTTCAAACTCAATGTTTTAAATGTTGAAGAAGTTAATTATACTAAAGACGTCAACACTTTATAAAAATATTGAATAAAATAGGTACATTCAAAATAAAAGAAGTTTAAATTTATTTCGACATGCTAAAGTTAAATGATAAACCACGTTCCATTAGTGGAATCTGAAAAGGATCAAAGTATAATTTTAGACCATCCACGTCCATAATAAACATCAACGAACTTGGGGAGACTGGCTTTCTTTGACTTAGTCAATTTTGGATTCCGGCATACCATTAGAAACGTCCATGACTTCATCTTCATCGCTGTCAAAACTGACGATCTTCTCAGCAACATTGGGCTTGTTCTTGGCATTTACTTTGGGAAGCAATCTTTTGTTTCTTGGCTCTTGGACCTTCTGCATTGGCGCCAGTCTTTTGAGACTCTTCTTGTGGAACTACGCCAAGCCCACCATCTGGATAAGTACGTTTTCTATCTCCAAAGCGACCACGACCTCTTCCACCGCGATTGCCTCTATGTTAGACAAATACGCTAATTGTAACACATACAATTGACGTTATTTTCAATGAAAGGAATTCCGTCAATGAATGCTTTATTTATTTTGTTTACTTGGGAAAAGGCATTAAACTTTTGAAGTTTAAATGCATTTTTTGCAGATATATAGAATTGGTAGGTGCCATAATTGAAGATATAGATGAATATAAAACTGTATAAAATAAATGCTATTACTGAATAATGAATCGACTATTTAAATAGCTAGCATGTGATCATATTCTATTTGACCCACTTAGATAGGAGGCTAATAATGGCGACATAATATGTCACGTTTAATTAGCTTACTCATGTTTAGCCATTATGAAAACCAATTAAAAGTTTTTTTCACAATAAGCAAGAATAAAGTGGCTGCATGACGACTGTAAACATCGATAAAGTTTTATTCGGATATAATGAAATAACTCGGTATTTATTCTTTGATTTACTATTCTTCAATTTTTTTGCAACACACATTGGATCAAAGTAGCGTTATACTTGCACAAAAGTATGATTAAATATGCGAGCAATTAAAAACTAATATAATTCTTTGATCACAAAAACCAAAGGAATACATAAGAAGAACACAACTAACAACAAAATGAGTAAAATACACTTACAAAAGACGCGACTGAGACATAACAAATACAGAACTGCTATACTTCAAAAATGTATTTTTGAGCATTTATTTGAATTAAATGTAGATGAATGGGGAAAATCAAGGTTTTTCATAATTAACTTTATCAGTAAGCAAATGGCTTATGAAAGGGCGTGTTGTGAATTGTATATATAAAGGAGTGATTTTAGATAGTTATTTATAAGTTTTATTAAAAACTAAACATGTCATTTGGTGGAAAGGTTGTTCTTATCACTGGAGGAAACTCCGGAATCGGCAGAGCCATTGCTGTCAAATTCGCTGAAGAAAACGCAAAGGTAGTTATTGTCGGACGTACTGCTAAAACACTTGCAGAAACTAAAGAAGAACTAATTGGCAATGGAGCTAAAGAAGAACATATTCTTGCAATCAACGCTGATGTTTCAGTCAAAGAAGAAACCACGCGTATTGTTGATGAGACTATTAAGAAGTTTGGAAAATTGGATATTTTAGTAAGTATTACGAAACGACCATAGATAATTAGTAATAATTTAGATCAACAACGCCGGAGTTGGAAATTTGCAAGGTGCAGACCCTGATGCTATTGAAAGTTACGATTATATCATGAACTTGAATGTTCGTGGAGTCATAAATTTGTGCACCGCAGCTATTCCGCATCTCAAGGAAACTAAAGGAAACATCATTAATATAAGTTCCATCGCAGCTTTCTTCCCAGTAAGTTATTCAATAGTTATACTTTTTAATATATTCTTAGACTTCTTCTGGTGGATTCTATTCAATGTCAAAGGCTGCATTAGACATGTACACAAAATGTCTTGCTTCAAAAGTCACTGAACATGGAGTGAGAGTTAACTCCATAAATCCCGGAGCCGTCAAAACATCCTTCTTTGCCAAATACATATCTTCTAAAGAAAATACTATTGAAACCGATGTAGGAAATGCTATTCTTGAAAAAATGATTGCACCCATGGTTCCAATGAAACGTTGCGGGGAATCAAATGAAATCGCTAGTATTGCCATCTTTTTGGCTGGGCCAGGAGCTTCTCTTATGTCAGGATCGATCATTGTTGCTGATGGTGGAGCTCTCATTGCAGATAGATATGCAGATATTTTGGAAAAACAATAAATCATTCTAATTGCATATGAGCAAATGAGATTTAAATGCATTTTCATAAATCATAAAATTCTATTCACAAAATTGCTGTCACACTGCGTAGAAATTTGAGATTAAGAAAATAAATATTACTTAAATATTACTTACTTCTGAATGTAAACTCTAACCCTTGTATACAGGGTATCTATTAATGAGGTAAACTTTTCCACTTGCATACTATTCCCACTACCTGTGTATTTATTATTGTCAAAAGAGGGTAATCTTTTGGTGTTCCCATTTTATACACCTAACTTAATATTCTATACATATACTACAATACAACAACCATTGTTGGTGAAAGTTAAAATCTGGTGTATGATAATCAGAGAGAGCCATGATGTTGCAATATAGTTAGATACACTCACTTGATTGTTTCGTTTGTTGAGGTGAATATTATTTTTATTATATTTTACACATTGGGTGAGGTGAAAGAAAAAGAGAGTTTATGTTATAAATATTTGGGGTACATCTATTTTGACACCTATACATTATAACTTTTTATTACACTCACTTATAGGCAGATTCTTTTTTAATCACCAAGGAATACTATTTAAATTGCATCTGGTCCGAGAGCCATTTATTGTAGTGTCAAAATAGATTGTCTATGTGCATCTAAATACTGCTATGACCATCTCCCCTTCTTTGGCCCCTACAAACAATAAAACATGTACACGAGCGGACCTTTTCTTCCCCATAAACTATAAACAGAGGCTCCTACATACAAATAGACTCAATATGTGTATATACTTTCCATATATTTAGACATATACATGGCGTTGTGTGATAAAAATTGACGGCACTGCCATCGATTCTGAAAACTTTTAAGAATCCAGTTGTGTCTTAATACAAGTTTGCATTGTTTTTGTCTTTGAATATTTAAATCGCCATCTCTCTAAAAGAGCACCCTTTATAGAAAGATATTTCTCATTTGCCATTAATGTCGTCAATATTAAAGTAAACAACTACAAACATTTTTTAGTGGACTTCTAACATTCTTCCAAGTTTTTGTCTACATCTCAACATCTATCTTTTATGGATGCCATTGTCGCTTCACTAGTCCATGGTCTCTTTGAAAAGCAAAAGTTTATACATATTTGAGTGATATATTTATCTACATACTTGGGATCCTATCTTATGATATAATAGTATGCGTAGTGCATTACTTCTTGAACAATACCATTTTGAGAGAAGAACTTCAAAAGAAGCTTGCTAGGGTAATTGTTGAGAAGATGACGTGTTTGGTAAGTTTGAGTTTGATTAAAAGAATGATTAAATTTTGCTATTTATAGATAGACAATCTAGAAACGGCTGATTTGTTGTTGGTAGCAGCAGATGGTAGAAAATTGGCCGTACATAAATGTATATTACGAGCTCGAGCACCTGGCTTTTTTCAAAGGCATATAGAACCGACACTTAAAGCTACCTCCAAAGAACGATTACTAAGTGGTGAAATTTTGGAAGTAGCAATTGGCGACATCGACTCATATGGCCTAGAATTTTTTGTCAAATCTGTTTATACAGAGGAAGAAATTTCTCGCTTTCCCCCCAACAAGCAGATGTTAACGTAATGAAGGAAAGTATGTCTGACAATCATGAAAATAAAGGTATGTTTTGATAGACGACCTATCAAAATGGATTTATGTTTGTTGTTTGTGTCTATCTATTATTGGATCTTTAATAAATTATAAATTATTTAGTTACATTAATAAAAAGCATGCGTAAAGTACACTTTAATTTGAAGTTACACTTTTCAGGTGATTAAAGCGACTTTTCAATTTTGCAATAGCTTAACCTCCCTTTTTGCCCTTTTTTGTTTGCTCTTTTATTCTCTTTTTTGTTGATTTGTCAGGGTGGAGTTAAATTGTTCCTATGTAATTACAGATGAAGACCCTGAAAATGAGAATCTAAGTTTAAATATTCCCAGTGATTCATTGGAACATTCCCCTGTAACTAATGAAGATGTAGAGGAAAGTAGTAGCACGCCGATGAATTTTGACGATACCACAAAGGAAGAAGAAGTAGTCGTGGAGCAGCTGACAACACGAATTCCGGTGATGACGTCGTTTAAACAATTAGGATCACAAGATCTACAATCGTCAATGGTCACTAGTGGATATTCCGAACATTCAAATCAAGACTTAATGAGTATGAGTTATGATGAAAGGCGTGCAAAATCTCCAGCCTTGGACGAAAGTGGTCCAAAAGAATTCGACGCTGAATCAAAGATATCCGATTCCCCATCTAAGGGCAAAGGAATTTTCAATATGTTTATTGGTTTAGGCGGTGAAGCAAGCCGCGAATTTCCGTCTCAAGTTGCGTATGGTGTTAGAGGAAAAACGATGCTAGCTAGGAGATTATCTGTGACGTCTTTGAATTCTTTGACGTCCTTAGATTTAACACCTTTTGGAGAGTCAAGTACGATGCCACAATATGACCAAAACACGGCATGCAAATTGGCCCAAGATTTACTTGAAATGTACTTAAATCAGGAAGACACAGACGTCACCGTCAAAACCTCGTCAGGTGACTTAAAAGCTCACAAGTGTATCCTATCAGTCACATGCAATTTTTTCAAACGTGCCCTAAAAAAAGGCAAAACAATCGAACTAACAATCTTTTCCAAAACTTCAGTCAACTTTCTTCTTTCATTTTTATATGGTGGACTAACAACAATTCCCGAAGAAGTAGATGTATGGGAATTGATAGGTTTAGCAACTCACTTAGACGTTCCCGAACTAGGGAATGTGGTCAGTTTACATTTAAAAGCATATCGATGCCATTACTTTCACCGAGTAAGTTGATATTTATTTGCCTGTTTTTAAATAATTGCACATTTGTTCAGCCTTGTTCTTCTTGTGTGTCAGCTATTTTTGATGCTCTACCGCAGTTTGCTGAAATAAAATGCCTAAATTCCTTGTATGAAGAGGCAATGGAATGGCAATCTAAGCATTTCGGAAGGATATGGAAGGGACGTGTTTTTCTTTACTTGAATGAACGTTGTCAAAGGTTGATTTTTATTGATTTCATCTAATTATATTTTGTTTTAGGTAAGACCGGAAAAACAATCAAAAATTAAAATCAAAACGTTTATTCAAAAAAGGATAAAAAATAGTAATTGAGGGATATATTTCATAGACAAATGAATTTTTTCAAGGATAATCTTTGAAATTCTCTTGACAGTAGTAGGATGTCTCTTATACATCACTTGGTTCTATTGTCCAGATGCATCGATATTTGTTAGGGTATCTTGTAGGTCAAGAATAACAGCATATTCATAGGTCAATGCTTCATTACTTGTCAAATCATCAAGATATACAGCTACCAATTGTCGTTTACCATGCAAAATATCCATAATCTTGGTTTCTTTTGCATTCAAAGGTATGAATCTTGAGAAACGACGTTGAGTTAGCGCTTTGTGTTCATACAATCTTAATTGCAAAATACTAGACACAGCGCAATACAAAATAGCTGCCATAAATTGTTTAGGAGACAACGATTTATAATCAACATTTGCTTTAATGTCTAGCAAAACATATAGTGATTATTTGTTTTCCTAGAAAGATTTCTTTAGACTTTCCTTTAGTTTGTCTAACAGTTGCTCGGCATCCAATAATTTCTTATCTTCTTCAAATACCTTTTTGACTTCAGCTCTCAACTTGCTGCATAATCTCTCCTTTAGTGAGCACCTAGAGCCGTGTGGTTATTATATGTAGTGCCACAACTTTCACATTTATAAGCACCATCCTTATTAATAGGCGATTCACTGCTGTTTGGAGACGTAGCCATAGACTTCATTGGAAAATACAAGCATTTATTCAAAAATTGGATGCTACAAATTTTAAGTAAATGTATAACAAAATAAATTGACATTGGTGCAAATGATGAATGTTTTATAAAATTCATTTAAAACGACACTTTTATTTTTGGTGAATATCTTTTTAAAACACAACATCCATACCGAGAATGGAGGATGTTTTCCATTGTCGGTGTATGACGACACCTAGTATTACTTATTAACAAATCCAATTTAGAGAATGTCTAGAATATTTGATTCAAAAAATTGATTCTGAATCAGTGATTGATGTTTTGTTAAGCTGTGAGAAGTTGCAAATTTCACTTCCAAGATCTAAATTACCACATGCAGCAGAGTCTGTTAAGTTACTCGTGAATGAGTTAATTGAATATTGCGTTGAGTTTGTGGGCACATCGTTTGATTTGATTTTAGAATCAACTTCTTTTATTAACCATGGAAAGGGATTGGCGCTGAATTTGAGTTTATTGGAGGATTTGCTGCCAAATTTGATACATTCACTCACTTCGGAGACTGCTATACGTGGCTACAAAGTTCTAAGTAAGTGTAATAATAAAAGATACGCAGAATATAAGGATGGTTTAGGTAAATTGCTTGTGGATATAGAAAATCAGCCTAAAACAGAACAAAGAGGGCCAGTAAAACCTTTAACAATTAATGAATTCAGCCCCAGATTTATGAATTTGTGCAGACGTTTATATGAATTAATCGATAAGCATTTATTGCATTATGCAAGTTCAGTCATCAAATCAGAAGCCTGGGTTGAATTATCACCAAAGGAACAAGAAAGGATCAAAGAATCGGGTTTATTTATTGAGATGCAAGAACCAAAAGGGCAACCGCCCAAATTTTCAAGTCTCGATAGGACTTATAAGAGAAGTTCGAGTGTAGGAATTTCAGCCAATGAAAGATCAGACCTTTTAAATAGAAAAGCATCGGTTGAAAGAAGGAAGCTTCTTAGCGAACATGTAATTATTGAAAGTATGGATGAAAGGGAAAGAGAAAAGTCTATGCAGATTATAATGTCCAATGCTGCAAAAGAAAGAGCAGAGGCAAAGCAAAAGATGTCAGAATTAGAAAAAGCAGCACCACCTGTAATTGCATCTCCAACCGTGTCTCCCAAAATTGCACCACCAGCAAGATCAGGATCCAGATCAAGAATGGATAGGCTAAAACATGATTCTTCTTTTTCAATGAATCGAGAAGACACTCATGTGATTATGACAGTCCATCAGAATAAAGCAGCCGGCTTAGATGCCAAAACCAGTGATCTACCAACAGCTTCAAAGAAATTAATCTCACCAAAAGTAAAACCCCAAAGTGTGGTCAAACCAATGGTAAAAGATGTCCCATTTGCAAGCAGTACCAAAGTACCCCGAATCTCATCATCCAGAACGCCGATTTCCAAAGAAATTCCCACCGCTACCACTTCAAGAAAAGCATTTATTCCCGAATCAAAACCTCCTGCTCAGCAAACAACAATTCCAACAGCCAAAACAACAACATCTACAATCAAACGTTCTAGAACTGAAACAACTCAACCAAATACAAGCAAGAAAAAAATAGTTGACGATAAAAAGTCTCCTTCAAGAGTGTCTTCTAGCAAGAGTAACGCTGATAAAACAAGCAAAGATGACAAGAATATTGTTAAAAAATAATTTATTTGATTTAAATAATAATGCATAGGTGTGTCTTTTGAAATAAATAAGTTATTTGAACAAAATCATAATGAGTTTTTAAAAGGTTTAAACAATTGTTTAAAAGATATCTTTATAATTTATTCCTATCATTGTGGACGATTCAAATATAATCTCAATGTTTTTTTGAGAAACTTATAAAATCTTTGGCATTATTGAAATGAATTTGCTTCTCCTCATACAGAATAATGTTTTCATCCTTTCTTATGTTAGAATAATGACAAAGTGTTAATACATGATCAAAGATCAATAGCGATTGTGAAAGTCGCCATGTTGTCATACCATTCCTTCGGTACATTTTCAATAAAATAGTTTAATTGCATTTCATTATAAAAAGGAAGTCCAAAATAATACCAGATATTATCATTTCTCTTCCATAAACAACCATATAATTTATATAATCGAATAGTTCAAGTTAAGGTCCGGAAATATGAAATATGGTTGTTTGAAATTTGTGGATTACATTGTTAAAAATAAACATTTCTTTCAACTAAAGATATCATTGTGGAGTGATTGTTTATGCATGAATAAAATATTACTGGTTGAGATAATGCAACTCTCGCACTTTCTTTATTAAATTCATCCATCTTGAATGTGAGTTAACAGAAAATATATTATTTAAATTAATAGATTTTGGAATATGGCTAATGTATTCAAGAGTATAGCTAACAAATAGCGAAATGGATACTATTATGGCTGTTAGTAAATTAACGCAATTGTTTAAAATTTAAGACTGCTAACAAATTAACACAAACGTTTAAAACGCTGGACTACTATTAATTTGACTTAAGCCTGAACATGGTCTACATTTGAAGATGTGGCATAGTTTAGATGCCAATTCTTCGATCAAAATATACTTAAGTATAGTCATCTGATCTAAATTTCCATTGACTAAGTTGTTTGACATTGCAGTTCGTCTAACATTTAAATTTGTACAAAAATAGTATTTCTTTTAATAAATTCAAATTACAGAAGCGTTTTACACAACAATTTAACAAATTAAATTGAACATCGACGGTTTGGCTGATTTTTAATTAAATATTGATAATTATTTTATTAATCTTGTTTTTTTTGATAAAAATAATTTTCGTACAAATCATGTTTAGCAAGCAATTTAAATTGTTAAAAATGATTATTATTTTGCAGTTGTTCTGTAATTTTAAACTCCGGAATCCAAAATTAGAAAATGACGAATTACTACAAAATAATTAATTCATGCCATATTACATCAAATTAAAAATAACCTTAACACTCACTTGGTTATGTTCAAAAAAGATCTAGGTCTTTGTATATAAACTATTTTACTACTAACCAATAAAAAAGTACGTTATCTTAACAAATATATATATCATTAAACAACATCAAAAACTTTAATTGCTCCATGTCATCCTAGTAAGAGATGTAAACAAGGCAGCAACACAGATCCTTTTGTCAAATGTTAATTGAGTTGGCTGGAGGCACATAACCCTTTTACATCCAACCTTTCACAATCCTTTTTAATAATAACTTTTTAATTCGAAAAGAAATTTACTATTTCACTTAAATTCATCAAACAATATTTAGAGTATACAAATGCGTACAGAATGCTGTGGTCAAAATATATATTTGTTAATTAAAACAATTGATGCCACAACTTTTGTTACATCAAATCCTATATCAATATATGAATGCATCCTCTCAAACTTACATCTCTTTCCCGTAATTTGACCCAATTATTTTTTAGGCCTGCATGTTTATATCAATTTTTCCTATATTTAACATACAAATAAAGATTTGCTCCCTGTGATCAGGCAGATCACAACTGGGTCAGGTTCAATACCAATGACTACTAGACTAACTGATATGGGATGATGATTCCTTTGATGATTTGACCGTTGTCTTCTTATTCATTGGAAGTTCCATTTGTCTTACGTTATTTGTGTGTCTATAGAATAATATATTTATTATTTTTCAGTTGTCTTGAAGCTATGGGTGAATCAGAACCTACCAAGAAAAAGTCCAAAAAATTCGAAGACATATTTGCCCATGCCTTCTATAGATGGGGTTTATTTGTGGCAAGACATCCTAAGGCAGTTCTTTGGTTTGCTATTATATTGACAATAGCTTCTTTACCTGGCTTTTGTTATGTCAGGATTAATTTAGATTTATATAAATTATTCGTACCTCCAGATGCACCTGTCAAGACTGAATTTGAAAGGCAAATTGCATTCGGCAAAATTCCTAATGAAAATATTGATAATTGGAATCAGTTGCATAGATTTGCTAGAGATTTGGAAGAACATGAGGCTGGAGGAAATGTTACTACTACTCCGGCACCAGTTAAAGCGAAAGGTGGTGTTTACACAGATATCCTCAGATTCTACATTGTACATAAAGATTTCGAGAATCTCTTAAATTCGGCTACTTTAGCAGAACTTTACAATTACACAGAACAAATGATGAAAGTAAAATTGGATTTAAATGGTTATACTTACACTTTGGAAGACTTTTGCAAAAAGGACAATCCAGCAGCTAAATGTAATAATCTGTTGAATGTTTGGTTGAAGCATGCTGCTAATTTGTTCAAAGGAGGGAATTCAAGAAGTAATCCTAACCTTCAATTGTCTTACCCAGTCATGTATTTATTCAATAGGCCAAAGGATATTGGTAATGTAAGTGATTAATAAATATATAAATATTTATAATTTCAATCAAAATTTAGATTATCTACGGAGTGGATGTAAAAGGTATGTTTTATGCTTAACACTCAAAATCTTTGAATGGCAAATGGGCCTTAAAAATATGACAGTACCGTCTGTTTCCTTTCAACATACACAACTGTTTCAAAAATGTTTTAAAATTTTCCTTTTCCAATACGTTGAAGTTATTACTTCGAACACACGTTTAAGATGCTCCTGTATTCCAGGAAGAATACATTCTGCTACTTCATTATGAGCAAAATTATTTCTATTTTGCTCCTGTGTATCCCAAGTTTACTATTTTATAATTAGTTTCAAATCCTTTTAGCCATTGCTCAAGCCATGAAAATTTGGTCTTAGGTTCAAGTTTTCTTTGTTCCTAGATGTCTTCTTCTGGGCGATTTTTTAAATTATACCGCTGCAGTTAATAATATAACTTTTCCTATACATTTCACTGCTACCTTCTCTTCTGCAGTTACCTAAATATTTACACAATGTTTCACATTCACCATACCGTTACATGCCTATTTGGTTACTGCAACATGGCCCCTTTCCACTTCCCCAAGGTTTATTTTATAGTTTCGCAATAAACCTTTAGCTCCAAAACAATTGTTGCAATTTCGTTCTTAAATTCAAGTAATTAGATTTGAGGGTTACAAAAGTTTTACTCATTGAGCGAACAAAAACAATTAGTTTTTCAAAGTTAGGTTCCTTTTTGAAATCACAAATATGCGTACTGACATTTAATGAGATTACTACAAGGATTATATATCCAAGTGCCATTTGATCATCAATAAAAAATTCAGAGATACCAATTATGTTGCTCGACATCTCGATGTGACTTACACATGGAGGCTGGACACCAAAATTTGATTAATAAGTAAAATGGTGAAACAAATTATTGTATTTTGTACTTCCATATAATAAGAATTAATGGTGAACACACCGAATAAATGGCGCTAAATAATAATAGGAATTTATTTTAAACTGGACGAGATCAATGTTGTTTCACAAAGATTTTGGTATTGCCATTTTCGGAGCGAAAGTAAAAAACACTGTTTGGGGTCAAATTTTGTTTCCTAAGCCTAAATTCAGGAAACTTGACAACGTTGTATCAAGCAAAATAACAGAATATATTATATATCCAAACCACATTAAAATTTGTTGTGTCATTTATGGATGTTTTGTTAATAATGTTGAAACTGTTTAGGTGAAAAAAATGAAATCTCAGGAGCAAAGGTATTAACAATCCATTGGTTTGTGGAATTTCCTTCAAACTCAACCTTGATTAGTGCTTTTTACGAATACCGTCAAGAATTGAATAAATTTTGGACTGAAACAGGTGAAAAATCTAAACTTGATTTTATTCCACATAATGAAAAAGCGATGGATGACGAGTTAAGATTAATCATCCAGACTGCTTTACCATTTGCAATTCCTGCCGTCTTGCAATTGATGCTTTTTGTATATTTCTCAAACAAGTCAACAGACCCAAAAAGTATGTTTTAAATTTGATATTCTGATTACTTCATTTTATAGTGAGCAAATGTGCTGAAGCCGTACTTGGAGTAGTGTGTGTTATTTGTGCCTTAATTGTCACATTTGGCTTTTCATTCGCATGTGGAATTGCCTTCAACCCAGTTACCTGTACAATGCCTTTTCTTCTATTAGCAATCGGTATTGACGATGATTTCCTAATCCTCGGAGCTTGGAGAATGTCCAACCCAAATCACAGTATTGCCAAGAGAATGGCTTGGACCATGGAAGATGCTGGTGCCAGTATTACCGTCACCTCACTTACTAATTTCGGTTGTTTCGCCCTAGGTTACGTACTTAGCCCTACTCCAGCAGTTGGAGATTTCTGTTTAGTTACAGCTATTGGAATGTTCTTTGATTACATCTATCAAATTACGTTCTTCTGCGCATTAGTTGTTTTGGGTGCTGAAAGAGAAGAATATGGTGGATTAAGTTCATACTTCTGGTGTGGAACAAAACCACCAACTGATAAGGATATTGTTGAATCACCAGCCCTCGAAGCTGCACGTGGCACTAATGAAATAAATTTGGAAAATAATAATGACGATGACAATGAGAATAATAATAACACAGTAACTCGCAAAGGTTTTTCTGCTAAACAAAATGATTCCGACGATGAGGATTCTGAAATTGCTAGTCACTCAGCTAATGAAGGATTAAACAAAAAACGTAAGTAAAAAGTAATCAGAAATAACTAAGTTTGTTTTAGCAATGTGGATGACAAAACAACTTGGAGAAGTTTGGGCTCCATTTATTCTTAGAAAAGACGTCAAATTAATTAGTGCTCTTCTATTTGTACTTTACATCGTTGTCAGTTTGTATGGCTGCGTTAAGATGAAGGTAGACATTTCACCTAAAAAGTATATCCGTGACTCCAGTACAATGCAAACATTCGTTCATTTAGCTGATAAATATATTTGGGGTAAGTTAAATTTAACTCTTACAAATAAATTGACTTGTTCCAATATGGATTTCTGTGTTGAGCAAACGAGCTTCAGTGCATTTACGATTGGCTTACATTTGAAAAGGTATCTGCCATATGAGATCTTATTCCTATCTTCTTCCATAACAGGGATTACTTCCCTATAAATATAATTAGCATTCATTTAATTTCTGTATCATAATCTCATTTCAACTAATTCCAGCCGACAACGTTCAACCATTGTTCCATGTCATGAATCCACCAGACTTCAGAAATGCTACTCAAAGAAACAAATTTAATGAGTTGATCTTTAGACTCGAGCACACCAAATATTCCATTGGAAGAGTTTCAACTAACTTCTGGTTGTGGCAATATCAACAGTTTTTGAATGATTTCCCTGAAGTTGACTATCAAAAGGATTTCTACAACAGAAAGTATCTTTCCCTATTTTTGAATACCATGGATTATGCCGAGTACAAAGCCAAAATCAGAATTGATGCAAATGTCACCAATGGAGAACCATGCATCTCAGCTTTCCATTTTGCAACATCTTTCTACGGCCTTGATTCCTGGGACAAAAGACAGGCAGAGTTATTCTTCTGGCGTGATATGTTGAAAGAGTACCAAGAATTTGATATCTTCTTGGCTGGCATCTTTTCGCCTTTCTTGATTGATCAAAGATTTACCATTGCACCATCATCGATGCAGTCTTTTGGATCTGCTGTTGCTGTTATGGCTTTGCTATCTATTTTGTTTTTGCCTGATAAGCAGTCAGCTTTTATTATCGCTTTTTCGATTATGTCTATTACCTTGGGTAGGTACATTCTTTTTTTGACTTTAATTTAATTATTATTGCAGGAGTTTGCGGATTCTTACAAATGTGGGGCAGTGATTTGGATTCTGTCAGTTTAGGTTGTTTAATTATGAGTATCGGGCTGAGTATTGACTTTTCCGTCCATATTTGCTACAAATACCACAGAAGTACTGAATTAACACCAGATCTAAAAGTAATCGACACCTTAACAATTGTTGGTTACCCAATCCTCCAAGCCATCGTGTCAACTCTTTGGTCAATGTCAGCTGTCTACTTTATTCCCGCTTACCTAGTCCGTGTTTTCTTCCAAACAGTTGTGCTTGTAAATGTATTTGGATGTTTCCATGCATTGCTCTGGTTGCCCCAATTTATTTCAATCTTGGATCCAGTAAACAGAGTTCCTCTTCGCTTCAAGCAAGATTAATAATGAATAAGAGTTTTATAATATTTTAATGAAACGAGTCAAATCAATAAAACATATAACTAACATTGCCTTCTAATTAATTCGTCATTTTGTAACATAATCTTATGGCAGATACATCAATCAAGATATGTAATTATCGTAGTAAAGCCATTTTAGACGTTTGTATGTGAAAGTTTTTATAATAAAAAGCGCACAGTACAGATAGTAAAGAACATTAAGTCATATCTTATCTGCTGTGAATTGGATGAATATGGCTTACCAAACACTTATTTAACAGCATATGCATATACCATGTTTGAAGATCATTGTTATATATCGTCCAAATAGTATTTATTATTTATATTGCGATCAGCAGAACATATTTATCCTTTCCATTAAATCCTAGTTTTTTTATTCTATTAAATTTTATTATTTATTCTACATACAAAGTATCGCCAAAAATATTACAAAATGAATTGTCTTAATAAAACAGCAATGGATACCGCTATTTCTCAACCCCATGTGTTGCAGAATATTCTAAAAGACTACAAAACAATGGAAACATTTTCAATGACAAGAATCAAAAATTACAATTTAGCAAATAAAATCACTGGCTCAAGTCTACAAATAATTGGAGATGAAATTCACCATTATCGTCTCAAAAATGCTCTAAATATTAAGAGAAAGAAAATAACAGGCCAAATGTGTGGAGTTGGCTTTGAAAATAAAGAAGAATTTGAATATCTTCAAGAAAATATACCAATTAATTGGCGCAATTACGATGTAAATTTTGATATTAAAATATGGTTTAAGCAGCGTAACCCAAATTTGGATAGTATTGCTTATATTTGTAATTATTTAAATAATGTTCTCAAAAAATCTTCTAAAATTAGAAGATTAAATATTTTCCTTTTAAATGGATGTTCAAATGCGAGGCAATTAAATGGAGAATACCATAGCTTCAATATGGTGGCGACTAGTCAATTCCTTCTAGAAAATATTGGTGAATCCATATTGAGGATATGTTATGGCCTGAAATCTAACTTACTCTCCCACATTCGGTTTTCATATATAAATATTAAAACGATAACGCATTTATACTCTTCTAGAGTTGATGAAAGTAAAATCAAAATGAATTTACCAAATCTTAAAGATGTAGCTTTGGAGAAATATTTCTACAAAGATGAGTGTTATAAGAAGAAAGTTTTTATTCAAAGAGATTATGATAAATGTTATGAAATCATGAAGAACTCAAAATGCAATCTATTCAAACTTGAGCTATTAATTGGATCAAATGAACATGTTTTTCGGCACAACGATTAATTACACTTGAACAAGAAAGAAATAAGAATGCAAAGATACCAGTAAGATTTTATAATTATGAAACAATGGCCCGGTCAAACCATATTTTTGCAAGATATAATGTTGACATCGAACTTCGAACTATGATGGATCATTTTTTAAATATCAGTTTACGACATATGCCAATTTTGAATAATTTAACATTTGTTGAAATGTCGATGAATCCAATTCAGGATGAAGTTGATCTTCCAAACTTTGAAACTATGGCAAAAAGGCTGGCGTCTTTTCCTAAATGTTTGAAGAGTCTTCTATTGTATGATTTGCCATATTCCCTCAACAAACTTAACACAGAGTTGGCTGAAGCATACCCAAAATTAAAGGAATTATCTTTACTTCACCTTGATAACAGGAATATTCAGGACTACGATAAAGAATTCTTTGCTTCCTTCGAAAATCTTGAAATGTTACACTTAGCTTGCTTAAATGGTAAAGAATTCATCTATCCCCCTAAACTACGTGTACTCCACATTGAATGCAGAAAATATGAAAAGAAGGCCGAAGAATTACCTACATTTGATAACTTTGAGCTTTTTAAATCAACCACTCCCGCTATAACAAATTTTACATGCAATTGTCATGAAAGGAAGCAACCATTGAAATTCTGTTTGATTAATTATTTGCATACAGAAGTTTACAACTTCATCCATTTATTGGAGCCATTTAACTCTGGTTTATATTATTCACGAGTCAATTTGTATCCTTCTAATAGATATCGTCTTTTTTATGATTTATAAAATTCTATCCTACCAAAATATTGTCCATTACGATGTTTTTGCTTCACTTTGTGTTTTTTCCAAATTTGAATGTTAAATTTGTATTATATGCAAATTTTGATAAAAATAACTTGTTTGTGTAATGTTTCTTGAGGTTTAATTTAGTTTATATCTTGTCATTTTCATTAAATTTGGCTCTAACGCAATGATTTCTTCATTTATTGAGTCTTTAAATTGTATTAACGGTCAACTTAAGGAAGTTATCCAAAGAAAGTTAGCTTTAATATTTACTTATGTATAATCAAATACTTTTAAGCCAAGTGACTTGTCTGATTCTGATGAAAAAGAATAGACTAATTCATATGTATGCTACCATTGAACAACATGGATAAGCATTATGAAGGTTATCATAGTTTATAATAGTCGTCTTTGTATGGTACAAAAACACAAAATGGACAAACCATGTGTTTTGTAAGTTTTAATATGTCTAAAATTCATATTTTAATAAGTACTAATTTAAGGAAAAGACAAATACAATACATTGAAAACAAAGTAAGTTATCTAATCAAAGTTCTAATATTATTATAATTTTAGTTGTCTATTGGCGGTTGGGAATCTGATAAAATATCCGAGGTAATCCTGGGGACACATTTTTTGTCAAAACATTGTTTGAGGAGCGAAGTCTTTATATGAATCATATATTTGTATGGCTTTGTCTTATAATATGGCCTCGTTGGTGAATACATTTCATCAGAAAAAAGGCAGGCGCTTTCTAAATTAATTTAAACATTGAAGAATATTTATTTCTATTCTGTGCATTTTTATTCAATTTTGTCGTATTGTGAGTCAATAAATTATTCAATTATCTCGTATTCTCATTCTTTATTCTCTTACACATACAGCAAATATACAAAACTTAAATAAATCTTTATTACAAAAATTGTTTCTTATTAAAGTCCTATAACATAAATATAAATTTTCTCTATTTTTGATACTCATCCTCGTTTTGTCCCGATTTCTCTCGCTTAGCTTTAACAAAACGAACACTATTTGCAGCTCCCAAAGCTTCACCGATCTTTGTTTTCAAGTTTGCCATTGATTCACTACCCAATACTTTTGCTGTTTCATCTGGCATTAATTTCTGAAGTGTTACGTGATAAACTAGACCATCTCCATCAACTTTGAATACTGAATATCCATCATACCATTTTAACTAAAAGATTACTTAGACAACAAGTAAAGACCATCAACTTACATTCTTCATTCTGTAATCACTATTAAAGTACTTGAAATTCAAAAGTAGCGATGTCCAATTAATATAACAAACACGCCATCTAAGTCTAACTGTTCCATCTTCAATAAGAGGAATTATGCTGATGACTTCAGTGTGGATGTGTGGGAATAAATACTGCCCAGCCACATTTATTAAAGATAAATGCGACATCACTGAACTCAAGCCAACTCTCTCCCGTTGAAAAATGTGATCCTGTAAAAGCACTCTCTTATGATAGAATGTAAAATCTAGTTTCGTTCTAAACATTAATGGCGTCGTTTCAAGAAGTCTAAATTTTACATGTTCCAGTTGAAATATTTCAGGCTTTTGATCCAAATTGGGTGCCATGCTACTCAAACATTTGGCTTGTAGGACCGTTTGTTTCCCGACCAACTGTAATCTCCTTACATTCCTAATCATAATCTAAAATCATTTGAATTTAAGTAATTTAATCGCCAAAGTATATATTATTGAAAAACAATTAATTACACAAAACAATCATCCTATTACATTTATTATTAACAAGATAATCTAATTACTTTCCATACATATCCTTAATATCTTTTTCAATTTTCTTTCGCTCTTCCAAATCTTCAGCTGATGCTTGAGTCTTTTTGAGAGCATTCAACTTTTCTGCTTCAACTAAATCGGTTGCAGTCATCTGTCTATTAATAATCTTAAATATCCTTCCTTCCTCATTTACGAACACTTGCAAAGCTCCTTCAACAAAAATCTCCTTTGGTTTTTGCTGGGTAATAAATGTTGGAAGGTAAGTCCGCCAACTAGATTCTAATGAGGTAATTTTCCAAAGTATGGTCAAATAATTGTCTCCATCAAAAATTATGCTTCCTTTGTGTTCTAGTTTATTGAATGGAGACTTGTAACGGTAGTAGGCACGTACTTTTGCAATATGCATATGAAGGTTCCCCTTGCCTGTTACATTGTACTTGAAAACTTTATCCTCATATACAATATCATTTAAACAAAATTGAAGAATTGGTCTGAGAGACTCTTTGAAGAATTTGGGAACCTATAAATATTTAGTTGGGGATATGCTAATTCTACTTACCAGACTTTCAGCTAACCAATCTATAGCTAATAGTTGCTCTTTCTTTGGATTGGGCAGTGTTAGTTTACCAGCTTGTTCATTTGTTTTCAGTAAATGACAAAGATGGACATGTTTGATCTGAGGTGAAAAAGAGCTTTTCCCACCACTCAGAATCGACCCTTTCGCCAGACAATTAGCAACAGGAAATACAAGCCTTCTCATCCTTAGGCTAATTTCGAAATAAATCAAACCACTTCTATTTCATTTCTGATCTCACACAGAATTTTGTAAAGTGACACTTCCCCAATCATTTAAACTAGCTTCTTATTCGTCCAAACTATATTTTCTAAAATAGCTTAGTTTTGAAATATGGAATCTTCTAAGAATGCTGCTACCGGAGTTGCCCGTGGAGAGCCTATGGCCTACATCTGTGGTGATTGCCAAACTGAAAACTCACTTAAAGTGAAGGATGCCATCAAATGTCGTGAATGTGGTCATCGTGTCTTGTATAAGAAAAGAGCCAGAAAGTGTAAGTTTTCTGATATAGCTGTACATTTATTTTGGTTTCTTTTAGTGATGATTTATGATGCTCGTTAAGTTTAAATCGGTTGGTAATTGAAGTTTGGGATCTACATTTATTGCGCTATATATTTGGACTTGTTTGGTATTCAGCAAATTCTCAAAACATTATAATTTGCTAAACCTATTTTTATTGTATTTTTGACTTTTAATAAACTTTTTTTTACTGTGTTTGTAATGTCGTAAATAATAGTCCACAATCTGATGAAAATAAAAAATAACTTATCTTAAAAAACGATGTATATGCTTCGAATGGCACTTACAGATTTTAAAAATAGAAGCCTACAGATGTGAAAAAAGAGACACGGATTTTAGCCACTAAAAAAAGTTAGCTTTTTTATAATTAGGTTATGTTGACTGTAATCTCCGATTATTGTGGCCGTAAGTCTGGTTTATCTAAACTTTCTAGTCATAGAAATCCTGGTTCTATCAAATTGATGCAGTTGCTTTAGTACCTTCTTCAAAATTAATTTGATCAAATGGAGTAATTGATAAGTCTGGCTAAAAATTAGTTAATATTTATGTATTATGAAGGTGGTAACTTGACATTACAAGGATATATAATAAATGTCAATTTATTACGTGAAAATGGCAACTATGTTGTATGTAATGAAGTTAGAAATATGGCCGAATTATTTAAAATTGACTTAAGGACGTTTGTTCTCGTAATGTGGGTGCATGTATGTTGCATTTACCTTTATCGGTCAAGAAAGTTGAGAAAGTTTGGGTGTTGAAGGTAAAAAATGTTGAGATGACTTGGATTTGTATGAAGGAAGACCATTGAAATCAGTCAGAGTTTCATTTGGTAAATGGAACTGTTTGAAAGATATTGAGAGACTGGAGAGATACTGTTTTGTTAATAGCAATGAACAGATTAAGAGGACAATTCCTTTCATTGAATTTGGAAGCCAATTTAGACTCAAATCCATTTAATCTGTTTGCATCATCCATCAATAACCAGGCGCAATGTCAAATCTATTTTGAGGAAAAGTACCTTTATATTTTGGGTAAAGTATTCCGGAGATCATTTCTTTTTGTAAATTTTCGCCTTGACTACACATAGGGTCATCAAACACAACTTGACTCAGCAAATGAGCTTTCATCTTTTCGTCATCCTTGTATCGAGCAAAGTTTTCGGTGGCAGCATCTTCTAGCTCTTGTTGTTTTTCACGTCGTAGAAGGGCTTGTGATATGCCTCGGTTAATTTCATTATGTTTTTCGTTTATTCCTTCTTGGATTAATTCCTCGCGAGCCTTCTTTTCGATATCTTCTTTTAGGAATGGTTTCGTAAAGGATGCCCGCACAACAGTTTCACCATATGGATTCGGCCTCTTGCTCGAACATGGGGCATCGTCGTGTTCATACTTTCTTTTGTGATGGGACATTAATAGTGGGATGAATAACACTATAAAGATAATTAAATGTATAATTAGCAAAGCAAGTATCTCAAGACAGTTTATTCTAATCTATATCGTTGTCGGAGTTTAGTATTTGATAAAAGTGGCAAAATATGGCATAAATGTAATGATAAGCTAAATTAAAATTATTGAATCATGGAAGTGATGCATAGAAATTTTAATTATTCTGAAACCCATTTTTGTGCATAATTTATTTAGTGCAATGTCTTTTACTAATTAGGGTACAACTCAACCAAGCGCGTTTAAAATATATTTGTTAAGGGCAAAAGCTTAATCGAGATTGTTTTCTATCAAAAGCGACTTTGTTAAAGGATAATTTATTGGATTTTAATAAACATGCTCAGGTGTGTCTTTTGAAATAAACCATATCACACTGAATTTACATCTCTAGCGAATTCGTACTTTGTTTGTAAAAAATGTGGCAAACGATTGGTGTGGTAGGAGAATTATATATTTACAAAAACCATTTAATCTCATTCAAAGTTGTCCCTAAGTTTGTTTTATACGGCACAAATGGGCCTGCCAAGGAAGTATAATTTATTAAAGAAAATTTATTGGACGGCAAGTTAAATGAAGTGTCCCAATTTTATTAAAACAGGTGTAAATCATTCACGTCATCTGACGGTTAAGCCTTCGCGTTTCCCGAAGTCTCTGGTAAGTTTGATTATTTCAGCTGAGTTGCGACCCCAGTAGTTGAATGTTGTCAAGGCGAGAGTCCAGTTGCGACCACAACTTTTGATGGCGAACAGTTTGGCGATGACGTAACCGTAGATCGTGATGAAGATTATCAAAGTACCTATTGTTTCTGGGTCCCTCATGTCGAATGTGGTAAAAGCATTTATCGAACCTTTTTCCAACATATGTCCAACTGTTCCATGGTATTGTTGATAAATAAACAAAAACAACAAGATCAGTGGCAGGATTATTCTATACATCACCAAGAAACATCCGTCCATCGTCTTGTTAGATGACATCATCAACTTCATATGGCTCATAAATTTGTCTCCTCCGTACATGTAAAAGATTATAATGAATTCAAAGAAAATTACAGGGATAAAGAAGGTTGACCTCAAGGCTACAGCGTCACTTATTTCAAATACATCCTGAACTAGTATAAATTCGTTAATTGCGAAGATAATGCCAACGCCAATTAGAAGTGCGGTCCATGGGAATTTTGTCCACAAATTGTAGAATTGAGTTGAGGATCCTTTCAAATGATCAAATACAATTTCAAGGTAAAGAGAGAATTTGTAAACCCGCACAATAAACAGACCCGTCGAGATAAACAAAATAGATCCAATTCCATACCCTTTGATATTCATATAATTAAATAACTGCGATGTCGGACCGACACTGTACATATTTCTAACCTCGACATTAGAAACTTCGAGAGTTGGATTTAGGAGAGTTTGAAAGTGAAGATACAAAACATACTGAATCGGCATAAACAGCAAAGAAAGGGCAGTATCGGCAATTATCAGAAACATACTCAATATTTTGGTATTTGATTTGAAAGGAAAGAATGTCCCGATCTTGATTAAACTCCCACTGGTCAGATGCAACTTGTAAATTACATCCAAAATACATCCTACCCAAATGGCGGGCTGCAAAATGGTACTATTCTTTGACACCATATTTTCACATAATTCTCTTGCAGAGCTGATTCCCATGATATCATAGCCTACCACGGCCATTAGCATTACAATTGGAGTCCAGATAGCATAAAGGAATTTTGTTGTTGTTTGCCGTTTCTTTTTTAGGCACATCAAGAGAAGGGTAAAAATTGCAATGTTTATGGGAGTTGTAATTGGCTAAAAAGTAATAAACTTAATCATAATTTGCAACTTTTTTACCTACATCCAAAAAATGCACCGTACCCTTAGGAGACGTAATATACTTAGTTGGAGAAGGACTTCCGTAATAAACATTCTTAGACTGCTGGTTGAAGGCATTGCAGGCGGCCATTTCCTCAGGAAGCTCATCATTCGTAAAGACATCCATCATTCCAGACAGACATTCTTTGATGATTCCGATACTCAAACAACTGTTGTCATCTTTAGGGCAGATATTTCTCTCAAAATGAGATCTGTGCAATTGAGTTGCGTAGAATGTCAGTTCGTATCCGAAGCTTTTGAGGCCTTTGAAGTCGATGGTGATTGAGAGAACAACATTAAGTAGGATAATTATATTGAGACCTTTCCAAGTATCAGATAGCTTGCCGAAGATCCTAGTCGGATTGGATCCTGAATACTGACCAAGACTCAGGTGAAACACCACCAGAGGATAAGCGAATACGACCTGCACGATCAAATAAATATACAAAGCAGCCCAACCTTCTTTAGCAATCATAAAGGGAATCAAAATCATATTAGATCTAGAAGGAATAATCGTAAACAGCAACCAGAATCGATCTACAGCCCTGTCAATTTGAATATTCCCATTTCTAATTTGATCTTGGGCATCATTTGAATCTTCCTGGACTATGTAGTTGAAGTGATCCATCAACCGATATTGAGGAGTCATAGCATTCAGGACAGGTAGATGCATTTGGGTGTATAGGAAAGCTTCGCGATCGGATGATAGTTCGGGAGGTTCATTGTATGGGAAGGCAGTATTGTTAATGATACTAGTTTCAAGGGCGTCCAGTAGGGATTGTTTCTTGACGACTGCACCAAGTTTGGCTATTTCATTTAACAACTGTTTTCGCTGTCCTTTAGTTATTGCGATGTTCTCGTGCGGTTGGAACAATGGCTCAACCTTCCCTTTTTCTCCAACTAAAGCAGGTTGTTCGTGAGGTGGCAATAATCTAGGACGGCCATCTTCACTCTTTCCCACCAAATTCCTTATCTTCTTCCGCAAACCAACCATTTTGAATGCAAAAATACTGAACCCGAAGTGGATTGTTCTCCAAAAACAACTATTTATTACTAATAAATTTACATTAATAAACTAATAAACAAATTAATCAAGTACAAACGCATATTCTTTATCGAGTTAAATATTAAAATGGGGTCGTGAATGGATGTTCTTCTCCACTTGCAGACATATCTCATCTTAAACTTGCCAATCTTTGTGTATACAGTATTATAGGAGAAATCTTATAATTACGACGTTCTCAAAACTTTTATATATGTTTAAATAACAGTTTTATAAAGCATTAGACAAAAGGTACTTCGTTTAGGATATAATTGAGAACATATAATATTATTAACAACTTATAAGAAGAGATTTAAAAGCAGGTAACAATCAACAAATATAACGATGTAAGTTCATTGGGAGTTTAGGCGGTGCCAAGAGCTGGGAAGGCAGACTCCTTCAAAAGGAAGTTTTGGTTCTTGCGTGGGCGACGTTCTTTGTTTTCTCCTGAGCGGTTTCCTTCACGGCGTTCGCCTCCATCGCGGTTGTCTCTTCTGACTGGCTTGTTTGGGTCGGCAAAGGTAAGGTCAAGGTTGATGATTTGTTTCTTTGAGTCACGTCTGATAATTTCAACTTCATGAGCGTTTCCAGCATCAGGCTTCTTCTTGGGCATTTGGACCAAGTTCAGTTTTTTGAACTCTTGCTCGCTGATTTGTCTGATTTTGAAGGGAAGTTCGCTTTTCTTGGCGTCGGCAATTTGAGCCTTGTATTCTTTTAAGGTTATGGTCTTTTGGACTTCTTCTTTGGGCTCCTCAGAAGCGACATTTTCGGTGTCACTGGCAACAGTTGTATCAACATTTTCGGTAGCACTGGTGTCAGCTGGAGCTTCAGAAGCAGCTAAGTCGTCACAAACAGTTCCCCAGTTCCCTTTGCCAGCTCCCTCGCGCTTTGGAATTGAGCGAACCCCAGTCTTGTCAGAGCCCGATGCACGTGGTTTTCTTTCGTCCTTGTTGTCTGGACGACGAGTAGGAATCTTTTTGGTCCTTGGGGAACGGACATTCACTCCAAAGTCTTCTTCACCTTCGACTTTCTGTTGGACAGACTCCTTTGGAGTAAAATTACGGGGTGGTCTTGGAGCACGATCGCCACTTGGTCTTGGAGGGCGTCCATCTTCTCTTCTTTCTCCACCTGCGCGAGTCTTACCGGCTCCTTTTTCAGTGGCTTTCTTTGCGGCACCAGCTTTCTCGCTTTTGATAGCAGCGGCTTTTTCAATGATGGCAGCAGCTTCGGCAGCTTTGGCCTCTTGGACGGCCTTTTCCTTTTTTCTGATGTCACTGGCGACAGCGCGAGCAAGAAGCTCTGAGGGGTCAGATACATCTAAAGGGTTAATAAAAATAACTAGCAGGCTCATTTAAACGTACCTTCGTCATCAGAAGTGAAATGGTACTTATTTGAGACCTTTATTCCGTATTGCATCCTTGAATTTATTCTCTAAAACTAAACAATTTTATTATAAGAACGACCTATTCAAATTAAACTACATAGAAATTAAAAACTAATTTCAAAAATACAATCTGATAACTGGTCTCAAAGCGAAGCTATGCAGAAACACTTTTATTGCAACTTTCCTTGGAATACAGTGTATTGGCGATAAGTAATTTAAAACACGTATAACAATCATAAATGTAAGAGATGTCTTTATAATAAAATAATACAAAAATAACTTGCCATTCATGATACCGTGGACGATGTAAATAAGTTGGAATATGGCGTTAATTGTTTTGATAAATTAATAAAATCGTTGATATTATTCAAATGTACGCCATATTTAGTTCAATTTTACGTGTAATCTATGGAGATGTGCATTGCGTTCTAAGCAACTCGAGAAGGTGGTTGAAATGGAATACTGCCTTAGGACTGAAATGACCAGTATTTTCAGTTATATCTTTTTCCAAATAGTAATTCCAACATGTATTCGTTGGATTATTTAAATAGCAACTGATTTCAAGAACAACTTTAATTCATTCTGGCACAGTAAATTCATTAGTTTTTTTGGTGTTTACGAGGGTTAAAAATATCATAAATGTTCTTTATTTACATCTGAATTAATCAATAAACATTTTTCTTTGACTTTGTCTAAAATATTTTTGCTATTCATAGATGTTGTAAAATATAAAAAACGTTTATTCCTTATCCAAATCACCATCAAATTCTAACAGTAATAATGTTTCATAAGACATCGTTACTCTTTTCCATACATTGAATATGCAAATCCCAATCACTAATCGACTGCAAATGATAAATTTGTACAAAAAACGGGGTATAATAATTGAATGTAACAATACTTTGAAAAGATTGTCTCTTTTTATTACAGCAACAATCTAATTTTAAAAAATTGCCAGCAGTTCCAAATCTTTCTGTATTTATTACAAAATTTTCCATCTTTATTACAGCTGCATCTGCCATGCAATACGGGACCTTCACATTGTATCTTTCGTAATAAGGATCTTTGCAGGTAAATCGCAGGACACGAAGAGTTGGTGGAAATGCAAAATCTTCCGTTGTGCAATTTAAGTATAAAATTTGAAGATTCTTGAAAGCCATAAAATAATTTAACTCATGATACTGAAGGTAGTCTCTTCCATACCTTACATGTTTATAATCAATTGCTAATTTTTTCAAATTGGGGCACGCTTTGGCTAATTTATTTCCACAATAATTCATTCCAATTGTACACGAATCTAGAAGTAAAGAATTTAATGAAGTAGGTGCACTGCAAACTATATCAGTAATTAATCTAATTTTTTTCCTCGAAAATGAATCATCATAATCTAATTTGACATGCAAAGATTTTAGATTTTCTAAATAAGAAAAATTGCTCTTAACTATTTTGATGTCATTTGACCAATACTTGAGGGTGCTTGATATTATAATTAGTATCTTAAGATCTTTCAAAAATGAATATGAATAGCCTGTTAAATAATTTGCAAATAAAGAAAGAGATGTTCTAAAATATTCCATTTTAAGAACTTCATTTTCATTGTAATCCTCAAAACTCAAATTACCACTATCATCCAGAATAAACTTAATATTCGTTCTTGATATTTGTCCAGTAAATTTTGAAATACATTCAATTATACTTAATTTCTTTAAACACAAATACACATTCATCCACTTTACTTTACATTTGAGTAGTAAATCAAAGAATAATTTATACTCCGCATCTGATATCTCATCTGTAATAAACACCTTAACATCCATTCTTTGTAAATAAGGTAGATTAGAAAATAATGTTCTTTTGAAGTTGATAAGACTGCCGAGGAAGTTTAAATTAAATTGGCAAATTATTATTCTTGTAATTTCGGTATTTTTGAAAACAGATAATATTTCGATAAATGTCTCCGCATTATAAACTTCATCACAGAAATAAATAATGATTGTGTTGATATATTTAGCCTTTTCAAAGAATTTCTTGATCATCCTGACCATAGCATTATAATGAACTTTATCTGCTTGCTGAATAACATCGAAATTATCCTTTATGGCCATTTCATAATACAATTTGATCTTTAGCGTCGTAATAGTGTCAAAAAAAACACAAGGTATGGCATCAATAAAATTACTCCATCCTTCTTCATTTTCAACTGTGTCAAGAAATAAAACTCTCGCGCTATAATAATTCAAGGACAATTCACAAATATAATCATCCGTATGAGCAACTGATCCACAAAAGTCGTTACATTTATAGAAATAATTATTCATACTATTGTAATTCCTCACACTCGTCTGACCCAACTTCACCTTAACACCAAAGGGCAAATTACAATCATGCCGAATATGCGGCTGGGCCAATGCTAATTCAATAGGAATCACATACCTCATTTAACTTAAAATATATAAAAGAAATATGGATTTACTAAAAGAAAGCTGGTGATGAGATATCCTATTTGTTTTAGATAAATTCAAGACAAAGGGTAAATATTTTTTATACACACTTCTCTTCTATGACTTAGTGCTTATAACTGTTTGGTACTTCTTGTGCACATTTTTTTCAACAAATAGATAGGTAGTTTGTAAGAATATAATTGTTTTCAGCTTTCGATTACTCGTGTAGTGAATTTTATGTCTTTGGATACGTTTGTGGAAATATACGTCCATAGAACCTATCTCGGACAATGATAAAATGTATCCGTTTCAAAAAAGTAAACTTTCAAGTCATTTTTGATTTATTACCTGACTGATATATTTTTAAATGCTTTGTTTTATGTAACTCATTATTTATATTTTATCGACTCAACTTATACTTAATATCTAATAAAGATTGATATCCTACTTGTGGCTCGCACACGTAAATTGTAAACTATCTAAAATTATTAACTTATCAATAAGTGAAAGGAGATTGATGTATCGAGTAACTTGTCTTTTGGATCCTATTGAAAAGACATTAAAAAGGAGTCAATCTTTGACTATATCTGATGGTGCTTTGTTAGTGAATGAATTAATTGGCGAATTGGAAAAGTTTATTGATGGAGGGTATAACTGCTATAAATGATCAATAAAGGATGACATGGATCATGTATATAACTAACATAAAGCTAAAATTAAGCATTCTGTACATATAACCTATCATAGTTATACCTATACCTAATCAGTAAATAAATACCATTATAATTACATTGTGTATTTATTGCAATAACATTTCTTCTCAAAGCTATCAAGCTAGTATTTCAATTGGAAGCCAAGATGTTTCAGTTTTCTTTCAAGATTCATCAAGCCCAACCGAAGATAGCGATGTTATTGTTGACTCTGCTCGTTCAGATCCCTTGCTACTATTAGACATTGATGATAATGTTATCCTGGAATTCGCTAATTTAATTTTATCTAATGTGAAAAATCTTTTCTGCCGCTAAACAAATATTATGTTCGAGCCTTATTCTTAGACAACAGGCAATCGTACAAAAAGATATCAAATTTAAGCTCGCAAGAGTGGGAAGCTGCTAGTACATGCTTCTTTCAAAACATTGAAAGCTCCCGAGAAAATAATGAAGATGATAGTTATCTGACACCAGCAACCCTTACAGAAAAGCAGCTATACATGAATTTGATCCATCAAAATAGGGACAAGGATTCTGACATCTTTTGGCTGAAAATAAGAGTTTGTTCCCTTCACTAGCTCTTGAATATGAAAGATACAAAACGGTTCAACTTACTACAATTTCATCTGAGGGATCTTTTTCGGCAGTAAGAAGATCACTAAGATATAATAGAACTAGCCTAACTCATGGAACTTTAAATGCTCACTTAATTTTAAAACCTAATAAGATGAATTAAGTTGGTCTATTTTTATTCCTTTTTTGGTAATATTTTAGATTTATAAACATTTAAGTCTTAAAAACATGTCTTTGTATTAAAAATATCTATATAATTTCAATGATTTACCATGATTTTCCGGAAATGTCCAACACTTCTTGGATATTTGATTTTTCCGGAACTTTATTTCCGTGTAACAGATATACATCACACAAATTAATAATCGTATGATGTGCTGCCGATTGGTGAGATTTCTTGTTACTTGTTGAAGACTTAGAGTTGTCTCTTGATGTTAATCTTCAAATGGATTATTTTAATTTATTTGTAAAAATATATTAACTACACTGTAAGGTTTCTCTTATTTATAAGCAATTTTGTGAATCAATCCGTAAACAATCTTTATTTTACATTTTATGTGTAATATTAAAACGTAATGCAGATTTAGAAGTAACACTGTTCCAGCATCCTCACAATGTTACGAAATCTAACCTTATTACCGCTACTTTCATTAACATTACCTTTTATTGTATAGTCCCTTTTTGCCATTCTAATCTTCTTTATATGTTCATTACGATTATTGCATAACTTCAGAAATCACGTTTAAGAGACTCAGTTGTTTATATTAAGCGAAATATCACCAGAGCCCACAGAACGCTGAAAAAGCGTGGGTATGTTTGTGTTATCTTTTATTAATGCCTTCTTTTAATCTAAGTGTTATCTATAAGCCTTATTGTGGTGTGCCATATTTCTTGTTATTAATAGAGTCCTTATCCATCCTTGTCCCTCTGTCGCTCGTGGGATCCAGTTCACTGACTAGTTGTAGGAGCCCTACTCTTAAACATATTACTCAACGAATATTTTATGCTGTATTGTTGATCTGTTACTTTTTGATAAACATTTTAATTACTTTTTTCTTGACACGAAGGAAAGGAGTGCGTTTACTTTGCATGAAAGCTACACCATATTTACACGCTACCTTTCGAAATATTGTACTGGATTTATTAATAAGCTATTAGGTATGTCTAATAATACTTTAACATACAAGAGTCTCCAGATCAACTTCAAAGTCGGCAACATAGCCGATCAAAGGAATGCTGACTGCTTAGTGGTATCTACCACTTCCAAGTTAGAACTAAAGTATGGGGCAGGAATGGCAGTATTCAGTGCTGCTGGAGGAGCTGCATGGGGCGAATTAAGTGTGGCCAGAGCAGCAAGAGACGACTCACCTATTCAAATTATAAATGGCGGCCCAAATCTTAATCAAAAAATTATGCTCGTTGTCGTTCGAAAACATGATCGTTACTCATTTTCCCGCATTTATGAGAATGTATTTCAACGAGCTACCCATGAGCATTACACCCATATTTGCATTCCAGCTATTGGAACAGGAGCCTTCCATATATCTGCGCGAGATGGTGCAGAAATGTGCAGGATGGCGTTGCATAATATCGGTCATTTCGGATCTTTGAGGCAATTAACGTTTATTGATATCAATGCGACTACGATTAATTTGTTCGAGAACGCTTTTAGGGAATTAATTGAAGCGCAAACAAGGACTCCCTTAGCTTGTCTTACTTTTCTGGACAGTCCAAATAGAAGAGAAGACGAAGTTTTGGTACCATTGACAGCTTCTCAAATTAACGAGATAGATGAAGACAATTGCGCTATTTGTATAATTTCCCTCAAAGATACCGACCCTACCAATGAAACAGTTAAATTATCCAACTGCGGTCATATGTTTCATGCAAATTGTATTACTGAATCCTTCTTT
Source organism: Rhabditophanes sp. KR3021 (assembly GCA_963281155.1). Taxonomy (NCBI): domain Eukaryota; kingdom Metazoa; phylum Nematoda; class Chromadorea; order Rhabditida; family Alloionematidae; genus Rhabditophanes; species Rhabditophanes sp. KR3021. The sequence continues at coordinate 1,564,118 of CAUJLY010000004.1, read as the reverse complement.
CACAGACAACAATGTCCTCTATGCAACAAAGTTTACAAAATTGGCAAGGGCCCTCAACCACCAGGCGGCACTATGACTATATCCAACGTACAAGAAACTGTGCCTGGACACAGTGATGCCAATGGATTCATCCAAATTATTTATTCTATTCCAGGTGGAATTCAAAGGGTAAGCCATATGATTGGGTATGTATTAATTATTAATATTTCAGACAAATCACTTAAGACCAGGAGTACCCTTTTCAGGTGTTTATAGAACAGCATATCTTCCTAATAACGACGAAGGAAACAAAGTCTTGCAATTACTAAAAATAGCTTTTGAAAGAAGATTAATCTTCACAGTTGGCGATTCAAACACAAACGGAAAAAGAAATTGCCTTATCTGGAATGGCATCTCTCATAAAACCAAAAAAAGTGGCGGTGCCTCTCGTTTCGGCTACCCTGATCATTCCTACCTCGACATTGTGACCTATCAACTAGCAGACTTGGGCATAACTGAAAACGATATTGTCTAAGTATCCAACACCAAAGCAACTCGGTCATATCGTCTTATTTATTACACACATCAGTAAAAATCTAATGCCTGCTGCACTTCAAAACTATCTCAAAATATATTAACTATGTTTATAAGTGGATTTTTTTAATTAAGTTTAATGTTGTATATCTTTTTGCCAAATAAAATAAGTTGGTAGTTTGTGACGTGGCATAATTAATTGTTGATATCAATATACTTGTTGTTAAAGTGTATCAGAATAACACGATGGCCAATATATAGATGATATTAATATGTTTAAGTAATTAGTGATTGCTTTATACATAAATACATAATGTAAAGTCTGTTGTGAGTGGATTCGTATTTTTGTAAATAGAAATTGAGTGGGAGTAAATCATGGGCAAAAAATATTTATTATAAAGTTAATATTGACGATTAAAAATTTATTTTACTGTAATGGAGAAATAAAGATGCGTTAAGGTGCCATTTTCTGGTGATTTGGAGTGAGAGAGAGAATCAAAACTGTCAGATGAATGGATTTGAAGAGAGAGATCTTGGGGCGGGAGAAGAGAAGTTTAGTTTAAGAAAGGGCTTGCAGGCGAAAACTTTAACCAAATCTGAAGACTGGCAAGTCTGGAAAGTTCTGAAGTTGAAAGTCTTCGTTTTGGACGTTGGCTCTGCCGAAGCGGAGGAGATACCCATCCTTGGGCATGACTCTCCTCTTGTCCATCAAGCGGTTGATTGGTGGTAGTTGATGGAATAGTTTGCTGTAGAATTCGTCGACGTCATAAAGTTGAGCTTCTAAACAAGGCAATTAAAAAGTAACTGAAAGTACAACCTCCTAACTTACCTTGGTTATTCGCCTTATAAGCAAATGTATTTGAAAACAAAGCTGCCAAGCCAACAAACAACAAAACACTTGTAGTCAAATTGAAGACGCGTGCCATTTTTAACTAAATAAGTTCGAAACTCTGAAAATAAAATATTTTATAATGATTTGATGAATTATAAATAAAGCCAATCGTTACACCCCATCATCACTCATAAATTCTAGGAAAGTACTAGTTCGTAGTCTGTTTAAATATTCAAAGAGAGTGGGTCGGAGAGTTGAAGGTGGGAAATGTGTTAAAAACACTACTTAGATGAAATAAATAGCTTAAAATACATGAAATGTATAAGAATAAATATAAGCGAGATTAGACCAATTAAGAGGCATTAGTCAGGCTTGGCGACTTCCTTAATTTAGGAGCGCCCCGAAAAGTTAGCATTTAAATTTGGCGAAAATGAGGTGTATGGTAATATTATGACCAAATCAAAAACAACAACTTCTGTGTATCAAATATTGTACTACTATTTTGCATAGCTATTATCTAATGCCATTATATTACTACCTTTTTGTGGCAAAAATATTACAGACATCACTATGAAAAGGCTTGCCTTGGAAACGATACAAGGTACACTTTATCGAAACAATGTAAACTTATTTGTCCAATTCAAAAGTTGTTATTTAATGGAACGACAAACCATTAAATGGGATTTCCTCTAGAATGTCTACTAAAATGATTCTTCTTCCCTAAATTGTTCCTCTTAATGAATATGACGGTGTTAAAAAACGAAGCACAAAATAGCTACATCCAAATCTAACTTCGCTATATCTTTTGTCAGCCATCCACATGAACACATCTTCCTTGGAAAAGAGGAAAGATAGGAAGGTTGGTCGTCGTGAAAAAGGACCGATATTATCTGCACATTAATTTAGGATAATGATTTAGCAGACTCTCTTCAGCTACTTCTTAAGCTTAAAAAATAAAGAGAATAAAAAATAGAAGGCATTGCCCATTATCTTGAGCTGGCAAAAATACTTTCAAAAACGCATGTGATGATGATGTCCAGCCCCAAAATGAAGTGCAAACCGGAACAATTTCTTTTTTTATATGGCCACAATTAGTAGTTAGTGAATTTTATGAGGTGGATAAGTGTTGTTAATGGCACAACTAATTAGTCTTATTTATTTATTCTCAAAGCCGAAAAAGCCATGGCTTCCCATTTGGGGGTGGTAAACGCCAAGTTTCTTATCAAAATTCAACTAAATAAAAGTGACAACAATTCGGTTAAACTTTCTCTCAAAAGCAGCATGTATTTTTGTGTTGATTTGTGGGAAAGCTTTTTTATTAATTCTAATTTTGTGGCACTACAAATAATATTATAATGAGGAGATAGAAGAAAGATTAAACGAAGGAGAAGGAAAGGGGAATGATTAATCAAGGAGTCAAGTGAAAATAGGTTTTCATTTTTAGGGAATTCATTAATTATGTTTATTAAAATTAAATATATATTTTTTATGGCTATAAAAAGGTTTGATATGAATTTAAAAATACATTCTTAGTCAATTTGTTCACGATTTCCGTAGAAAAATGATGTATTAAGTCAGTAGATGATATAGTGCGAAAGTATATGGATGAATAAATTGTGCAACATGTAAAAAGCATGGCTTAAACAATGGAAAATTAATGAAATTTAGAGTAGTACAGTGGATAAAAGTAGTGGGTACTAATAAAGTTTAATTTTAAAAGGAAATCAACTAGTTAATCTTAAGGCACTGTAAGTAATGATGTTAAAGATAAATAAATACATTCGTCGTTTTAAGAAAAGATTGATGTACTGTAAAGATGCATTCCTCAGTAATTATTAAGTTTAATAATGGCATCCATTAAAGTGCTAAACAAGTATGACATAATTGAAATTAAAAATTCCATCAATGTAATTGAAAATTTTAATTATTTAACACCTAGCTTAATAAGCTTTAATAAATATGTTGCTTTTTGATTAAAAAACGTAGTCATACCATTAAGCATGCACCTGCAAATGCAACAATTTAATAATTCAAAGTAATTGTAATAATTTAAGTGAAATAATATTTGAACAAATTAATATAAAATTCATTAAACTGTTACATAGTAAGTATTTGGGCAGGAGTCTTGTTAAAAGCAACTTCAGATACTAAAGTTGTAGCAAATAAACAAGTCAAATTTCAGTTAATAACAATTCATCCAAACATTAATTAAATTGCCATCAAACTTTTTTCTCCCTTTCAGAAAGCAAGTTATTTAATTTAGAAAAAAGATGACATAGTGGTACGTATTCCATTTTTGATATGCACCACACCACCTTCACAAACTATAAATATCCTTTTTTGTAGGAGAAAGAATATATGTCCTAATGACATTAGTCGTGGTAGATATATCAAAATTAATTTGAAAGTTTAAGAGACAGCAGAGGTTAATACAGTAGTAGAATAAATGATTGTTAATCTTTTAAATCAAAAAATTGCTTTAAAAGGACAGATACAAATATATTGGCTTTGTGTATATAAATTTAATCAAGCCAAAAAAGTTGAAATTTTTAATTTAAAAGTTAACGATGCGAGAATAACTGTTTGAATAAATATTAGGGTCTTATCATCCGTACTCTTTCATAGTTTAATACTTTACACTTTCAACGGAGCTTTAACACATGCCATTAATGACACATGCCTTTGGGATCACGTAGCACATTTAAAGTAGAAGAATGACACAGAACCATAGTTGAAAATTAATGTTTGTTGGAAGTGTGATATCATAAGCATATGCTTGTAGTCTTTGAATTCACTCTCGGCTCATAAATAGTAAATGTCAACATAATAAATATTCCATTGTCATTAAATGAATATAAATATTATCTTTTACACAAATTTAGAAGCAATTGAATTAAAATGATACCAAAAATATATGGATAATTTTTTAAAAATAGTTTTTATATGCAGCAATTAAGTGATATGACAAAAAGAAGGAAGAACAAGCTATTTATGGTACAGTAAAGGATAAAGATTAGGAGAAGTGGTAGGAACTGCTGAGGGCTGAGTTGGTGCTGCTGCTTGGTAATGTCGACGCCGGAGATTTTGGAGATGAGTAGGTTGAGGACATGGAGGATAAGGTTCTTTGAGGGGACATACCGCGGATATGGCCTACACAGTCGTTTAGATGATCTTTGAGGATGTCACATGCTTTGAGAGAGTCTGCTAGCATTTTGTCGTACACTTCTGCATCGAATAAACAATTTTGGAGGCTTTTTTCATTATAATCTATTTCTTCGCGAACGGCTCCTTTAGGAATACTTCTACAAATAACGATTACGCACCAACTAAGGATATAAAGTTACCTAGCCACAATGGGTGGTTCCTCAGCCAATGTTTCAAGCGACTGAATCAAAAAATCATTCTCCCTCTGCGAATTAGGCTCTTGCGATGAAGCCCTATAATGTCTGTCTCTCTTCGTACCTTTCTTATCTCTTTTCCCACCTTTAGGACTAGTCGCTTTCAACTCCGGTAATGTCATACTTTGAGTCATTGCCAAATTCTGCTGCGAGTTACTGTTTAGATTTTTTAATGAACTTTTGAAGTTGAATACCCGTTGTGTGAAAGTTAACTTTTGAGATTTATCTTTTTGCTTTTTGTCGGAGATAGGTTCACTCATCACATCGTCTCTTGACACCTTCAAATCAGAGCCTTCTTTGCCTTCTTTTTTGCTCATAATAATATTATTTAAATAAATGTATAGTTTTGTCAAAATAAGTAGATGATCACAAAAAGAGATTGTAAAATAATATAGCGAAAAATTGGTCTGTTAGACCATTCGAGTACCTGTAAAGAAAATAATGTTTAAAATAAACACATGACCTTGAGGAGGTAAAAAAAGAAAAGAGGATGGAGTAAAAAGATCAGTTCAATTTTTTGGTGTTGACATTGATAGTCCCTCTTTTTTCGGTTGACTTAAAATTGAGGAAAGATTTTCAAATAAATCAAATACATACATGACGACATTATAATACAGTCTGTTAAACAGAAGGACGCAATTTGTGACACGATCTGATTGTTTTAAGGCATCCTAATAAATATGCCAATTAATTGTTTGCCTATTAACACTTCCTCTAGTAGAATTGAAATTGATGTCAGGTGTAATATAGATAATTTATTGTCCAAGAGATCAATAAGCATATTAAAGTAATGGATGAATGAATATATTCAAAATTACGTCAACTAGTAAATATACGTTACATAAATCGTGCCAATAGCAAGGAAATGTTGCGGTCAACGAAAACATTAAAGACGATTCCAAAAATCTACATAACTTTATTCATATTTAATAGCATCAAAGCAATTATGTATCACATATCCTCATATATCTATAAAAATTCTTGTCAATGCAACACATTTATGAGGGCAATAATATTGTTCCCTCCTTGCTATCCCAATATATGTATTTGATTAGAAGAACAAAATAAAATTTAAAGTTTTATAACATCATCCTATGTCATTTGAACATAACATGGGAGACATTTTAAGAAGAGTCTTGATAAAAAGTTAATAGGTAAGGTGGAATGGTGTTGGGTTCGGACACCTTTTAAGGGTAGATTAAATTTATAGTGGTGCCGATTTAATCTGTTGTCAAAAAAAGATTATTTAAAATAGTTAGTTATTAATCGGGGTGATGGAATGTGATAAAAACTTTAACAAATAAGGACAATACATGTGTTGTAAAAGGGGTGTAAGAACCTTACATCAAAGGTTTTTGACATCATTTTTATGGCTAAAACATATTATGTAAGTAACCTCAGAATGTGCACGAGATCAAAGCGGCAAACTTTATTGCCCGCAAAAAGAGGCTTTTCCAAGAAGTAAATGTTATAGCATTTAAATCCAAATGATTAATGATCCATAAAGACTTTTTGCCACTGACTAGGTTCTTTTGAAGTTTAATAAAAAAGGGTTTTCGCAACATTTGGTAATGTAGTAATAGTTAATATGATATTGTGTTAAAAACCACCTGCAAATGAAAATGATACGGGTAGAAGTGTAGCGGGTAAAATTGCAACGGCTATAATTTCAACGGTATGAACGGGTCTAAGTAAGATTTATGCAAGATCTTTCACAAATTACCTAACATGCAGTAATTTAAACTAAAAAGCACAGCTTGACATCAACCACTGGCTCATCATATTTTCTCCACTAGTTTAAATAAATTCAAACTGTTTAAATAAAGACGAGACAATAGATAATGTTTTCGAATGAAAAATAGCTTTATCACCAGGTGTTTAAACAATATGCTGGGAATGTAATTATAAAATATAAATTTATCGTCCTGACTGACAACAAAAAAGTGTTGGTTGTGGTTTGGTATAATACATGCAATCTGATATTTTCTTTAAAATAAAGATCATATTGAAAGGATGAAGATATATATTTCAAATGGTGGAGATTTGAAGAATGGTTGTATATTTTTATTTGTTTAGTAAGAGTTTTAACAAAAAGGATAGCAAATGCGAGAATCAAAAATAGGTAAAATGTGAGTTAATTAAGGAAATTAATATAAAAAGAATGATATAGTACATCTAATATGAATTTATTATATCAATTGAAAACAAAAGCATATACATTTATTTGTTATCACCTCTACGCATACTCTAAATACGTTACCCAAAATATTTATACATAGATATAGTTATATTTATTTGTTTCCTTCAAATTAAATAAACGATCACATAGAAAAGATTGATCATTGGCATTATTAGTAGTTAAAAAATGAAAGTGTTAGCAATGTAAGAATGAAATTGAGGGTAGTAGGAGTAGTTCTTTGTTAATTTATAGATTTATATATCCTATATACTTTATCATTATTATCAGCATCATTAGTGGGAGCAAAACAACCATCATCGAGAAAAAGCACTACATACATTTGCAAAGTTTTGGTTCGACAAAAATCGAGTGTACTTCAAAATTAAAAAGATTAATTGCTTGTAGTAGGAGTCTTTTAGCAGTAAATAGCTTAAGAATGGAGTGATATGTAAAGTGTTAAAGATAGAAGAAAGAAAGATTTGGAGGAATTTTTTAGGGTCAGTAAAAAAGCAAGCACCACAAAAGCTATTTAATCATATAAATAATTTGGTTTGAATATGGTATAAATATTGGTGTGCTTAATCATAAAATTTAGTATAAATATCGTACTTTTCTGTTTGAATCATCTAAGGGCAAAACCAAACTAATATCCAAAATATAAAAGCTTTTAAGGGTTCGATTTAGTTACCAGGGAATGTTCAAAAAAGTATAATGCTTGATGAATAATACACAAGTTGTGGTAATATATTGGTATATCAAAAAAGATGATAGTGAGGTAACAAATCAACATTAGTCTTTTTGTTCTGATAATAGTAACGTCAACTTGTATCTTCTTTGCACAAATAGCAGAAGATGAGTTGAGAGATGTTGTATGTTGGTACAAAAAAGCTTATGCGCAGCCCCAGCCTTTGTTGTCTCAAATTAATCATATAATAATGGTGGTGTATGATTGCAACCACCCTGCTACTGACAATTATCCATAAAGACAATTTTGTGTAAGAGGGGTGGTATTTGTAAACTATTTAATTAAATGTAATCTGTCTGAGGAAAAGTAGGAACTTATTATTAATCGGGTGGGCTGATGGGTCCGTTGTAAAGTGGGCATATTAGTTGTGCAACAACGATGGAAGATTAATGTTTATTACCGTAAATAGAAGGGCTAAATAAAAGTACAAAATAGAATAAAAATTTTAATGATGGACATGAAATAGGAGTATGTATTTTTGTAAATTTCCTTAACCAGTTACATTCCATGGACAAGAAATTTCAATGAATAATAAAAATAAATAGCACCAAAGTCAGTTGATGATATTGTATGTAAAAGAAAACAAATAGTCATTTTAAAAAGTTTGCATCACAATTTTTTACTGTCACATAGCTTACTCTTGGGCAAAATAAGTAGTATCTTCCATTTAATGGAAGTATCGTCATCAAGGGAGTATTTGTTTGTTATGAATGGTTGATGATATCAAAAGTAGTAAAAATACTAGATAAAACTCAGAATTAATACAAAATTAAGCTGGTGTTTTTTGATTGTTTGAAAGAATTTAAGATAATAGACAATTTCCTAAACAACTCTAATATCTTTAACAAATTTAACGACTTTTTAAAGTAATTTGTACAAAGTTAGGCCTGATATATTCAGTTGATTATATTGGAAAGCAGAAAAAGCCTTCTCAGTAAGAATAACTAATTTGGCAGATTTTGTGAAGTACGGATTATGGTAATTTGAAAGGAAATACTTTTGCGTGTGACTCTATATTTATTTTGATGACCCCATTAAAGAATTGGCGAACATAAGGATTTAAATGGAAAGCTAGTTTATGACTAGTCTTGATTGGCACTTTTTTGGACGTTGATAAGATTGTTGTTGTTTGTGCTTAAAAAGAAACGATGGTTAAAATAACATATTTGTATCATTAAAATTATAAAAAGTTTCAAAATTTATTTTAAATACTATTATGTTATTTGCCTTACATTGATGTTTTTCAGAATTATCAGAATATAATCGTTTGTGATTTAAAAGATCAATAGAAAGCAGTTAAATAAGTTATATATTTAAAAAACATTATTAAAAAACAATGAAACATGGTTTAGAAATATTATCGAAGTCATTTAAAAATGTATTAGAGATCAGTAATAGTGTTTATGAAAGTTTTTGATGCCAATTAAATGCTTAAAACACAAATTTAGAAGCATCCAAAGTAAGAGCAACAGAACCAGCTCTAATTTCAGGCAATTTATAATTCTCTTGTACCCAATTTCTGTCGGAGCCATAAGATTCAATAACATTCGTACAATTCGTCAAGCTTGTTTGTCCTCCAAATACAGTTATTTTTTCATTGACTATTGTAGTCATGGCCTGAAAGAAGATAATTAAACGCTTAAAATATATCCTAGCTTACATTCGATCTTCCCTGCGTCAAACTTTTTAGGTTTTCATACTTCTCACAAATGAAATCATATGCTTCGACCTTCCCAATATACTTTCCCTTATCATTCTTGCCACCAACAACGAAGGCATGATTGCCATTAAGACACGTACCAGCAAAACTCTTATTAATCTTCCATGTTCTAGAGATATCTTCTAATCCAGCAGGACATCTTGCATCAAGCCTGCAAACACTTCTGCCATTTCCACCAAAACAATAAATAACATTGTTGTAAACAACAGCTGATGATCCACTAAGTTTACCTACTTTTGAAGGAACATCGATATACTTATTGTGATTCATATCATATCTTTGGACGACCGCTTGATTATCGTCATTTCCGCCAATCAAAAAGATGTGTCCAAAGGCAGTGGCAACTTCAAAGTTCTTGCGAACAAAAGGCATCGCCGCCGTTTCCTCCCCATACCATTCATTTATATCAGCTCCATAGACAAATACCTTTTTAGATTCTCGCCCCAAATGATCAACTCCGCCAAACAGATAAATGTTATTGCGCATTTCCAGACCTTTAGCTCCATTAAAAATATTTTCTTGAGCATCTAACTCACTAAACATTTTGTTTGCATGATCATATACGATGTGTCGCGGTAATTCGGGATTTTCAGCTTCATAAGCCCCACCTTCCTTTAAATCATATCCACCAAAGAAGAACGTTTTTTTAGTTGCTTTCAATAACTTAGGCTGGTGCTTTTTCATATCACTTTCAAGCTTTTTCATACTCCATTGCTGCGTGTCTCCAGATGATTTCACCAATTTTGCAACAATTTGCTCGATCTCCTGTTTTTTCTTGATATTAGGGGCTTTCGATGTTTCAGGATAAGTAGAAGAATTTAACCTCATCTCAATGATATCATTTTTGAAATTTAACATAAGAAGAGACGTCAATGGTTGGTATAAGATTGCAAATTTCCCCAAATTTGCAGTTTTCCAAGCATCTAAAAACTGAAGCATCGCTTCTTCACTAACACCGTTCACCGTTACATAAATTAACATAAAATTGATAAAGTTGGCGTAGGACATGTTGCGAAATTTCCTGATTGTTTCTTCGGAGGTAATGGTAGAACCAAAGTCTGGCAACACTTCTATGAGTTTTCTCGCTAAATCGGTTTCCGACCTTTCTAAGTGACCAACAATCTGAAGCATGTCTGTATCTTTAGTTTGAATGGATGGAGTCTCTAATTCCGTCTTTTTCGTTTTTTCCTTCCTAGAGGAAGTAGCTGCATTCTCAGCCACGACGTTATCTGGCTTACTCCTATCTTGATTCCATCCTCTAGTATCCTTTCCACTCAAGTAGTCGTCAATGAATGACGAATTGTACTTTTTAGCAAAAACCTTTAAAGCTCTTAATTCATCCGCATCAGTACATGTGATATACTGTCCATAACTTATCTTCACTATCTTTTCCATCAACTCATGAGTCATTCCCTCAGATTTAATAATAGCAGTAGATGGCGTTTGCGAACCCGAACAACTAAAAGGAAGCCTCTTTGCAAAGAAATCTGACAAAGCAATCAACACACCTTTGTGAAAAAAGTATTTCTTGTCCTCGAAGATAATAGTAAACTCCGCTAGGGTAGGATATTCGCTGTTGAATCTATACATTGAGTCAAGAGTGGCACTCAAGCCATTCAAAGAATCTTCTATAACCATAACAATTTAAGTCTAAAAGTAAATGGTTGATTTAATAAATTGCTATAATTGATTTGACGAAAGATCACATCTGAACGAATGTTATAACCAAATTATTGTACTACGAGTATGATCACATACGTAGTAGATATTCAAAAAACAACTGCCAAATGGCGTTTCTCCACAATTTGTTTGACGAGATGTCAAGTTGAGACTCCGTCAAAATAAGCCATTCCCTGTGTAACGCCAATAATGTATGGTTTCCTTTATTTAGATTCGAAAATGATATCGACTACAACAAGTTGTCCGTTCCATCACTTTAGTTGATTAGAGTAAATATACAAAATTAAGTCACCACTTTTTGTTTTGCCTAGGTGCATCTTTGCTTTGGCCTCGAGATAAATTGTATGACTACGATTTAGTTTTCTTTTGGAATGTATTTTGCAAATGTTTATATTTTGAATAACGTTTTAGTTTATTCATTGCCTTAATTGTGACAAATGTGTACTGGATGGGTTATTAAGTTGCATCACTTTTTAGAGCATTGCCCCAAATTATTACCTGGTGCGACGAATGGTCATATGTATGGAAACGCTTTTATTAATGCTGATGTCTCAGAGTCCCGATAATTATCCTTAAAACTAAATTAATCCTACAAACTACCGTTTCCACTAAAAGTACAAAACCTTCCTTGCAATACACTGTGTTTCAATCTTTAATGAGCAAATCACTTAAAACATCTCTTTCGAAAGTAGCTTCCTACCAAATCGTCATGGTGCAAGACTACGCACTGCTTATCTACGACAATTTTTGCCAAAAACGTCTAGTTGTTATCTGTAAAAGTCGATATATCATTGTTTTATATCTAACATCGTTTTTTCAAATAAGTTGTTGCTTATGACACAAATATGTGTTTTTTTCTTTGCTTTGCAGATATTTATTGGGCGTTGGGTTGCTTGGTTGTTAATTGATTTTGCGATATATATTATATTAATAGATGCACGTTTCCAACTGTGTAATGGCCATAAAATTTGAATGGTCCTTTTTTATAGGAGATTAGATTAGCAAATTATTATTTGGCCTTTCGAATTCAAATATTTTCAAGGGGCTATTTAGGTATTATTAGCTTGGCTTAATTAAGACTCAAGTAAACATTTCAAAAAGTTTGTGACCTATTTTTGGGTCTCTAAAAAATAAATAATTTCATTTTATAATAATAAAAAATTCTGCATTTGTAACGCCTTTTGATAGAAAACATTTCCTAACAATCTCTCACCACGATACCACCTACTTTTTTAAATCATCTAAGCAGACCAAGACATTTTGCAATCCATACTATTTGTTCTGCCCATCACTACTTTAGTCACCTACAAAAATATCTATCTTCATTAGCCAATGACTTGGTCCAAGTAAACATCCTTCCAACTGAACGGAGATGACCATCAAAAGCATTTTATTATATCTATCTGTTGTGCTGGATGTTTGCTAAAACATTTCTTTCTTAAACTCTATTTCTTAATTGCAGTTATGTTTCGTTATTTGGGTAGTTTGTTTTATTGAAATCTTCATAGTTATATCATTACGTTGTATGAGTCACTTCAGATTCCACAAAACTGTACCTTAATATACGCTGCTCAAAACTCGAACGTGTCATTTTGAAATAATTTTGCATTTATTAATCTTCTAATTTCAGCTCATTAAAATAACAATGGGTGACAGTCCAGAATTACTTTTATTTGGTTATCCTATTAATGGAGCCAATGACAATCTTTTAGTAGAGAAGTGAGTTTTTGAAAAATCAGCACATTTTAATCAAAAACGTTTTAGAATCAGCGATGCTTTGTTGGTGAAAGTGAATAAGGGTATTCAAGCAACTGCGAATTTTTTAAAGCCTTACAAGACCAAGGAGATTAAACAAGTCGTGGTTGGAACTAAGCATTTAGCCTTCCTATTTAATGATGGGAATGTAGGCAGGATTGAGTACGGAATCGAGAAGATAAAGATCGACTCCGGGGACCAAGACAACAAGTCTTCATCAAGTGGAAATGGCCCAGGCTCCTCAGGCGTAGGCAATGGAAGCAGCTCAGGAAACACGCCTTCCTCCAATGCAACCGCAATTCTCTCAAACGCAATCAATCCCTCTGCCACAGTAAATGGAGCTTATGCTGCGGCTGTGGCAGCTCAGGCCTCAACAAGATCAAACCGCTTTAGGAGAGTGATGATGTCTGCTAGGAGGAGTGGAGGCCTTGCTGATAGACATGGTATTTTCGTTGAGCGGTCAAGACCATTGATTCCAGCAACTTCTATTCCGGAAGAAATGATCGCTCAAGCACAAGTCGTTTTGCAAGGCAAATCAAGAGAGGTCATTATTCGTGAGCTCCAGAGAACGAACTTGAACGTAAATGAAGCAGTCAACAACCTTCTTTCTCGCGATGAAGACGATGATGAAGATGAGGTTGGAGAAGCATTTCTTCCGGAAGAACTTCTTTCACTTATTGATGCTGGGTTTCCGGACGTTCAAGCCGCCCTTGACAGCGAAGGATTAGCCGATGGAACATTCGATTACTTCATGGGTGCCGCCCTCAACAGAAGAAGAGCTGAGCGATCCGAAAGAAGAGGAGAAGCCCCCGTTCCAGTCAGTCCGGAAGTTACTCAAGATTCGCTCATTGTCAAAGGAGAACTGCAATTTTGGTGTGGTGCCAAGAATGCTTTTCCAGATCGGGTCAAAGGCTTTAGTAAGATTGGTTGCATGCACTCAGAACTTATTGCCTTGGGTAACAATGGGTCTCTTTATTCGTGGCTTTGGCTCGAGGAACATCAAGGGGGAATGGCTGCTCATGCTGCGTCTGCTCTACTATCTCAAAAAGCTGGTGACAACGTCTTTATCTCTGATTTAGACTGTTCAGCTTTTCGGTGTACTATTGCTTTTAGCAACAACAAGATCGCCTCTTTTGGGGACAGATCTTACTCAAGAACGCTAATTGCTGATAAGTTGAATATTGGGCCTCTTGCATTACCGGAGGGAGAAACCCTATTTTCATTGCATACATCTTGTATGTACTCAGTAGTTAGCAGCACATCTGGAGGTATTTATTGGTCTGGCTTAGTTCCCTTTTGTGATCGGAAGAAGATTTATGAGAAAAATAAACTTAGGAGTACCCGTACTACTGATGGGACTGCAAAAGAAGAGATCACAATTGGGAGTGAAATCGTTCTTAAGTCCTCTCCTTTGTATGCAGCGGGTTCCATCGGACTTACTTTCTTCAAAGGGGAGCCCCAGATTGGTATTTTGCAAGAATCCGTGTGGACTTTAACAGAACATTGCCGGTTTCGCGTCGTTCCAACCTCAGACTACGACACCATCTTGGATGAAGCAATTGCAACTGGAGCCGAGGTTGATGCCCCTAAACAATCATTTGATCGTAAGTTTTAAAATAAATTAGGTGCTAGTACACTTCCTATAGAGGTCTTGTACGTCCCTTTCAAAAATGAGGGACCAGGAGAGGATGCTTTTTGGAAAATGGAAGAGCATCATCTCCACCCGTTTCCTTTGTTTTTGCAAGCACTTTTTTGTTCTTGATTGCAAAAAAGTGTACCCTTTTTAAGTCACCATTCGAAAACGAGCTGCTCCTTCAGATGAAGCAGTTTCCGCTGAAGCTAGAACAAAAACTAATACCTGTTTCAAAGAGGAGGCCTGGCCGATTAATGAGACTATCTTCCTCAAAGAAGAAGCCACGAAGATTACGGCTGTTGTCAAAATCGTAAGCCAAAACACCACACAACTTTAACTTATCTATTCTTTTAATTCAGGTCGACGGAAACCTGATCGGAGCTCAATTCAAGCGAAACAGCCAAGACGCCTCCAAAGACACAATGGAGTCCATTCGCCTGCTCAGGCAAGAAGATGTTGTTCTATTCAACCCAGCCTGCAATACAAGATCTCCTCAATGCTTTCAACACGAACTTCTCAAAGTTCCTATCTCTTCTGGGTACCTCAAAAAGATTAACTCCATTCAAGTGGATTCTCAGCACATTCGTATCTTAAGTGAAAAGAAAGGACGGGCCAATATGGCGCGTTTCTCAGTATTCGGAAAATTGCTATCTGAGCATCAATTGCCTTTCCATTTGCCAGCTATTACTGCAGATGTTGACTCTTCCCCTAGATTGATCAATTACGGAGAAGATGGACCTGTTGTGTTAACTGATACAACTGGGCAAGTCCTGCCGATGTCTAGAAATGCACTGAATGGCTTCAGGGATCCCCGTTACTTTGCTTATACTTCACCTGGCATTGCTGGGGTTGGGTATCATTATGGAGTGCCTAAGGAATATCTATCCAATGTATTCCACTCCCTCCCAGTTACCTTGCCTGAAAAGAAATGGAACCCCAAAGGACCGATAACGACTAAGATGATGATTGTTGCTATGGTCATTGGAACAAGAACTGATGACGCCCCAATAGTTAGTCTCTTGGAAGGTGTGTCGTACGCAAACACTGCTATGGTCAATCAAAGTTTGATGGAAATTGCTGCTCTCAAGGACCCTAATGAAGTTCGCCAGGAAATTGTTGCCCCTAGAAGTGGTGGTAACATGAATATATTCCATGTTGGGATCATGGGAGCAAAAGCCGCAACGAACAGGGACCAAGTGGACAAGGAAGTTGCTGAATTGCCTGCCGACTTGGCTGCTATTGCTGATAGAAGCAAGATTAGGGACGAAAAGATGGAAGTTGATGATGAACCAAGACCTATCTTCCGACCCGTATCTGATGCCAAGCAAAGACAGTCTAACTCGATTGAAATAATCAAAATCCTCTGCAATGACAGAGAGATTTCACCTTACCTCTCAGAATTGCTTTCTCAAAGAGACATCAACGGAATGACTCCATTTATGACTGCTGTTGTAAATAGAGCTTATACAGCCGCTTTCACCATTTGGGAGACACTCGAAAGAAACTTCTCAAAGAACAACAAGAGCTCTCTTATGCATTACATCTTTCCCAGTGGATCAAAAGCCGACGACAATCCGATTTTCCTGCTAGCTTGCAATGATGCTTGCTCATTTACTTGGACAGGAGAAGAACACATTCACCAAGACATCTTCGAATGTAGGACTTGTGGATTAACTGGAACTTTGTGTTGTTGTACTGAATGTGCTTTTTCATGCCATAGGCATCACGATTGCAAGCTCAAGAAGACTTCACCAACCGCTTACTGCGATTGCTGGGAGCAAATGGATTGCTCATCACTAGTTGCTGGAAATCAATCCAAAAGAAAGACTTTATTCAAAGAATTGCTAAAGAAAACAAATTTGGTTAACTATATCAATGGCAGGGGAGAACATATGCTTCAATTTTTGGCTAAAACTGTCGGAAGACAGCATGAAGAACAAGAATTAAATGGTGCTATTGTTGCTAGAACTAGACAGCACAATGCTCCGGAACAAAAAGATAGACCCGAACACGGCCTCGAACCACCAAAGTTCGCTAAACAAGTGCTTTCTACATGTTTGAAGGATTGGAATACTATCAAGTCTTTCGTAACTCTTGAAATGGTAAAAGCTCCTTCTGAGTTAGCTTTGACGGAAGATATGTTTTTCTTGACTACTCAGTCTGGGACTAATCATTTGGATAGATTTGTGTTTGTTTTGCTGTCGAAGTGTCCGGAATCTCATCTAGATGATTTGATTAACACTTTTATCTCTCTTAACAACTCCAAAGCAAAGGATCCGGAAGTTGAAGAATTGACTAATAGATTTGTACGCTCAGTTGTCAGAATTATGACTTTACTGTGTGTATTATCTCCACCTTCTGTTACTCTGTGCGTTGCTGCTAATGGATTAACTAGTGGGTTGACTGTCACATCGAGTATCAATTCACATGGAAATGACAAAAATGAAAACAAAAGACACGGGGGAATTCAGGCAGTCCACATTCAAGGAATGCTTTCCTTTGTTAGAACTTCTGCTTCAACCGCTGCTGCTCATGGCAAAAAAGAAAACCAAAGAAAGATGGTTAACAATATTGTATTGAAGTGCAGACGAATCTTCCAGACCTTGCTTCCACATGCTATTGGAGAAATCGTAAAGGCCGCGGAAGCTTTAGCAATGCCCATTAGAACTGGAGTTGTCAAGAAGCATCTGATCTTCAGTGCTAGTCCCGCTGATGCGATTGAAAATATTGAAAGGTATCTTAATGGTGAAATTCCATTTGCTCAAATCTTTACCCAGGAAGAGCCTCAACTTGCATCTGGACATAGAAAACGTGGAACCAGTAAGAGGGATGAGGGAGAAGAAGCTCCAACTCCATTGCACAACACGACTCAGGAAAATATCTCCTCGGATGATGACGATACTTGGTCGGATGATGACTTTGAATTAAATCCTTCTAAGAGAAATGAAAATCAACCCTCCGACAATGAAGACACTACCGACCAGCAACAAAACAACGAGATGGAAGTTGATGCTGTCGATGAGCCATCTGATTTGTCGACTGAAGATTTATCCTCTCAACCATCCGATGATGAGGAGGAAGAAGCTGCAGCTGAGGACGATGACAACGATGAGGATGATGATAATGATGATGAAATGGAAGAAGAGCAGATCATGATCGGGAACAACTTGTTCGAAGACGACAATGAGGAAGAAGAGCATGACGAAGAGGAAGACAATGCTATTGATGAAGAAGAGGAAGACGACGAGGAAGATGATGAGGAAGAAAGAGATGAAAGCAACGTCGTGATTAATGTCCTCGAAAACCAAGGTGAAGAGTTAATGGCCGTAGATGCTCCTGCTGGATCCAGGATCAACAGAACTCCTGGAGATGGCGGGCGCAATGTTATTGTTGTCGACGCGGGAACAACAGCCGCTACTGACGAACCAGCTAATGCCGATGAGGATAGAAATGACCCATTCGGCAATCCTCGTGCTTTATTCCATGCGTATGCTGCTGCTAGAGGTGCCGATGCTCCTGTTGGACAAGTTATCTCGTGGAATACAGCTGATTTAAGAAGTGGATCTGGCGCTGCTGCTGAACAGACTCTCAGGAATGTGAGAAGGAGAGCGGAAGCTGTCAGTAACATGCTCAATGAAACAGGCGAACGCGCTCAAGCCCTAGTCGATGGAATTGCTAGAGAAGCTGCTGCTCGAGTCCCACCAACAGAAAATGCCTCTGCCTCTTCTACTTTGTCAAGGACCTTGAGGTTCAACGACGGCAATATGGCGACTGGTGGCGACAACGTCAAAGTCTCATTCAAAGCCGAAAACCAACTAGCTATTGCTTTTGCCGTACTCGTAAAGACTCTAAACAACTTGATGTCTCAATTCAAAAATCACAAAGAATGGATTAATGCTGAGCACAAAGGTATTCCTACTTTGTTGCATCTTGAAGATGAAAACTTCATGAATTGCCACGAATTTGTTGAATCCAAGTTGACTCCCGTGTGGATGTGGTTTGACTCTATTTTGGACCATTACGAATCCAAGATAAGATACTCAATGGCTTTGAAGAAAAATGCGACCGCCCAATACTTATATGGCTACAATGAGAAGGAAGAAAAGGCAATGACGATTAAGAATATGAAGTTGCAAAGAAAGAATGCTGTTAGATACAAGCCTGGGCAACCACACTCTCAACCAAAGGACGAATTAGAAGCTTTGTCGCCAAGAAAGGAGTTTATGGGGTATGTTCTTTCTTTGTTAAGATCCTCTTCAGATGAAAATGCTGATAACTTCAGTGGAATCGATGTTCAGTCCTTGTTGCCAATCGCTTACATCGCCGAAGGTTACCTCACACATTGCCAAGTTTATGAATGTTTGATGAATGACTACAACAAAAAGGATGAAATCACTGATATCAACAGTGATGATGAAAAGTTAAGAAAATTCTTCCAAAGACCTCTTGAATTAAGCTACCCAGGAATTTGCTTCGCTACCCCTTTCCATGCGATGAAATACCAAGCAACTGAAGCTATCCCATTATCACAGAACCCAAATTTGCTTAATCCTGTTGCTGAGAAGAGTACTTTGTATGGCCTACCAGTTAACCCAAGAACTAGTGCTGAATACAAAGCTATTTATCATGCTGTTGGAGTGGAAAATCCTGGACACCAAGGAATTTTATCTTTGGAAGGAAGTGAGAAAAGAGAAGGCGGCATTTGTGCTACCAAAGCCCTCCAAAACATTAAAGGAAGGAAAAGAAACAACAGTGGTGCCGGAAAAGGAGCCAAAAGCAAGAAAAGCTCTAAGAATGGACCAGTTTCCAAGGTCACTTATGGCATCAATGATTTACTTTCAATTGTAAATTATTCTCAGGAAAATCCTCTTCAAACAAGATTAACCAGATGGTCAACTACCCTTCAACTGATTGCTAAGACTTTCGCTGAAGACTTTACTCCCTTCTTCGGAGGAGACCATTCCTATTCTGTGTTGATGAGTGAACTCTCGAGCTTCCATGTTCGTGAAAAAGACTTCAAGAAAAAGATGGATAAAGCTATCAACCATCAGTCCAAAGATGTAACCTTCGATGTATGCAGGGACCCTCACCAGTTAATTTTCCAAGCTTTCTCTCAACTTAATCAGCAATACGCTAGAAGAACGAATGTGTCCCATGTATTGAAGTACAGTCCTAGTTATTCGACACCTGCTCCAATGGTCAGTTCAGTCCACCAAATTTCAACGGAGTTAGATACAAATGAAGTTTGTAAGGTTAGAGATGAGTCTGGAGGTGCCCCAACATTGAACTCGATCAACAAGTATGGTTATTTTGCTTGCAAGAGCGTGAAAGTTACTTTTAAAGAGGAGCCAGGAGAGGGAAGTGGAGTAGCTAGATCATTCTACACCGCTATCGGAGCTGCTATGTCCGGGATGGATTATCTGCCGATTCGTGGAATGCCTGGAATGGAAGAATTGCCTGACAAGAAGGAAAAGTCCTCTGGCCATGACCGTGGTAACAGAAGAGAGCGCCACCAAAGACACGGAGGAAGTGGTTCAAGAAGAAATAGAATGGCTAACGTACCTCTACCATTAACTTGCCAACCCTTCTTCCCACAGGACCAACCCAACAATGCCACAGAATCTATGAGGCAAGTTTTGGTTGGATCTGTTCCTGCTGGTGCTGGGGGAGTTGCTCAATTAGTCGACCACAACGGAAGCATGCTCGGACATCGTATTCTCCCTCGCGTCCAAATATTCTCAAGTGAATTCCCAAACAAAATTACTGGAATGATTATGACGTTGTCTTTCAATTCAATTATGGCTTTGTTGGATAGTGAAGAATTATTAAGACAAACCGTAGTTGAGGCAACTGTTATGCTTACGAATGCCGGTATGACAAATACAGACGTCGCGCCACCAGACAATGTAGCTAGACCAAACGCCGAAGCGGAGCCAAGTAAAAAAGATAGTACTGGCAAGAAGGTTTCTATTGTGCTGAGTGAAGCTGAGATTGCCGAACTCGATAATGCCCCTCTTTTCTACAGAAGCACTAAGTGTGGAAACTTTACCGTTAATCCCGGTAAAAATTCTCAGGGAAGATTGAATGCTTTTAGAAATGTTGGGCGTTTGATTGGACTTTGCTTGCAACAAGGCGAGATCTTACCTTTGCCTTTGACCAGACATGTGTTCAAGTATATCCTTGGACTTCCAGTGACTTGGTATGATTTGGCTTTCTACGATCCATTGATGTTCGACTCCCTAAGATCACTAGTCTACAACGCCACGGAAAATGCACCATGGGGCGATGATTACTACGAAGATTTGCAAATGTGCTTTACCATCGATGAACCAGCTGAAGAAGGAGGGAAGACAATTGAATTGAAAGAAAATGGAAATGATATCCTTGTGACTAAAGACAATATCGCCGAGTACATCCATCTTTACATCAATGCACGTCTCCTGGGCCACCACATCTTTGCTCTTGAAGCTTTGAAACAAGGAGTCTATGATGCCCTACCAAGAAATGCCCTCAACATCTTCAATGCCGATGACTTGAGATTGTTGTTGTGTGGAACTATGGAGATTGATATGGAGGTGATGAGGGAATCTACAACTTTCCTGAACGAAAGTGCCGCTGCCAATAAAGATGTGGAAGAATTCAAAGAAATGTTCTGGGCAGTAGTAATGAAGCTAAGTGTGGAAGAAAAGCAAGATCTAATCTTCTTCTGGACCGGCTCCCCAACTATCCCCTCAAAGAAAGAAGGATTCCAACCAGCTCCAACGGTAATGGTGAGACCACCGGAAAACAATCGCCTACCCACAGCCAACACATGTATCTCTCGCCTCTACATGCCACTCTATTCAACAAAAAAGATCATTAAACAACGGTTGTCTGTAGCGATTAAAGCAAAAAATTTCGGCTTTGTTTAAATACCTCTTCCGCTTGAATTGTGAGACTTTTATTTTAATATTAAAATTAATAATTAATTATCTTGATCTAATCAATAAATGACTTTTAATCAGTCTCAATTTACTTGTTTAAAATAAAAGGTTGTATTTATTTCACTTGTTTATTTGACTCGTGGCAGGAATGATGTAATTGATGAAGTCTAGTAGTCCCTATGATTAACAAGCAGCCTGAACGGGAGTCTTGTTGGAGGTGCATGTCTTCAGAAAATAACTCATCAAAGTTAAATAGCGAGGTTGTTTTTTAATTGGCGATGGTTAAATTTGAAGTAGTTTAGGAATGATTACATTATATAGATTAAAAAGTTTGCTTTACGTAAAATATAATTTATTATTACCAAGGTTTGTTGTATCTTTTAATTTGTCCTATATTTATTTATGATATCTTGTTATAACATTAATTAATATTGAAGGTGTGTGATTATTTAGAAGAAGTTTCAGTTAAATGCTATGTAAATATACGGTCCTTTTCAGTATCATTTGGCAATCTGAACTTAATATGTGTCACGTTTATGATACTTTTTTGTTTCTACGTTGGATATTTAACCAGTTATTATTGTTTAATTATTCGAAGTGTTTTCGTGTATGTAAATAAAGATTTATTTAACAAAAATTTTTTAATCATTTGTTTCATTTAACAAAATGCTGGCTTTATGCATTAGATGACGTCTTTGTTTATTTACAATTTGAATATATGGTGCGTCGAGATAAATATTTGGGAAAAAGTATACTCGGATAGTCAAATAGATTCTTAGAATCATAGACATGTCCGCTATTCTAAATCATATGCCAATTATTGGTTTTGGTACATTCCAAATCAAAAGTGATGATATTTTCAATTGCCTAGATGTAGCCTTGGAAGCAGGATACAGGTTCTTTGACACAGCTCAGTGTTATGGAAACGAAGCAGCTATCGGTGATGCCTTGAAAAAATTACTTCCCAAGTATTTATTAAAGAGGTTCGTTACTTTACAAATTACTTTATTTATATTTTAAGAGAGGATATTTTTATCACAACAAAAGTAGCTCCAGCCAATCAAGGAGAAATTAAATGTAGGAAATCAGTGCTGAAGTCATTGGAGAAGTTAGATACGCAGTACATTGATCTCGTTTTAATTCACTGGCCAGGCACTGCTCATTTACCTTCCAGCAATGCTTCTAACTCAAAAAATAGATCGGGAACCTGGAAAATACTGGAACAAATGGTGGAGGAAAAAGTAATTAAATGGATTGGGGTATCAAATTACAATATCAACCACCTGGAAGAGTTGTTACTTGAATGCAAGATAAAGCCAGCTTTAAATCAATGTGAATACCATCCATTTTATTACTCAATTGAATTAGTTGAATTTTGCAAGAAGAATGGGATTCATTTTCAAGCCTATAGCAGTTTTGGTAGTGCATCGCATAAGAATCTGGTTTTAGAAGATGCGGATATTGTTAATATGGCTAAAGAAAAGAATTGTACAACAAACCAATTGGTACTGGCATGGAGTATTTGTCAAGGAATTAGTGTTTTGCCAAGAAGTAAATCAAGAGAACATATAATATCAAATTTTGGCAGTGCTCAAATTGTTCTTTCAGACAAAGATATTCAATTGTTAGTTAAATCAAACTTGCAAAAATTTTGTTGGGATCCAAAATTAGTTGTTTAATTAGATTCGGTTCTTTACATCTATCACACATAATAATAAAAACTGTACCTGAATTAATTGTACCTTAATGTAAAAAACAATAAGCTTAAAGTGGCTATCATTAAATTCGTTGATTACTATTTTCGAGAAGGATAAACGATCAAAAAATAAAATATCGATATTTTAGAATTTGTTTATTTTAATTTGTTGTGTTTTTAAAGTTCAAATAAAGAATTTTGGGTATTTTTTGTTTGCACAATGGCATTACACTTAATGATATCCTCGTCATTATTTTTGTTCTACAAAATAACTTGAATTTACTTTCACAAAATCCCACACAATTATCTTGACTATTTTAGAAACAATTGTAGTTGATTACAAAAATTAATAATATTTTACTTCATCTCACTATTCACTAAAAATGCAAGGATCATCAATCACCTTAATTAACATTTTTGTATCATTAATGATACATTAATAGTCATTATATTTTCACCTAATATAAAAAGTACTAAAAATGCACTAAAAAATTATCACAAATTAGCACAAAAAATTATTATCTTCGAATGTCAAAAGAATAATCTACTCTTTTAAAGATACAATATAATGTTGATTGTTGTTTTGATAGCCAATTATAATAAAAATCACATAGTGATGGTGCGCGAGGGGTTTCAATATAAAACGGAGCCAGTGTTGAATATAATTTGATACTAAAGATTAAAACTACTACTTTTAAAATGGAAAAAAATGGAAGCTTTCAATTAACCTTCATCTGACTTTTGGTATTATCCGAAGAAGAATTGAAGGGAAGGTTAGAAAACCCACCCAAATCAATCATTTAGTTAAGTTTCTTTTTTAACTTGATCATAGTTAAATTGTGAATTTGGGTAAATATCAATTTGAATCATTTTAATTTTAAGAGAGAAGATGGTTACATTGCCTTTAGGAGTTACTCGCTTTCATGTGATTGTTTTGATAGTATGGCAGCTGACTATTTTTTTGGCCACTCAAAATATTTTTGGCATATTTTCTAATTATGTTCCGAAATGGAGGTGTTTCAACAATAGTACAGTTGATGGATTTTCCAAAGATTGTCTTGTTTTCAACTCAAATTGTACAGTTGAGTATGAAAATGATTATTTTTATTCAGCTGCAGTTCACTTTAAATGGGTTTGCTCGGACTTAGCTTATCTCACAAGTGTTCAATCACAAGTACAATTTTTTGGAGTTATTATAGGAACAATTGTATTCGGTTTCCTAAGTGATATATTTGGAAGAAAACCTATCTCCTTGCTTACTATTACAATGGGAATTTTAATTACTATTTATTGTGGAATAACTGAAAATATGTGGCACTTTGTATTTTGTAGATTTTTGTTTGGCGTAACCGTTGGAGGTGCTTTAAATGTTACATGTACTTTCGTGATGGAACTATTACTGCCTAAACAAAGAATGGCTTTAAGAGCTTTCTTCAATTGGGGAGTAGCACGGTTAATGTTAACAATAATTTGTTATTATTTCAATGATTACAAAAGTGCTAGTATTGTTTGTGGTCTAATTTCTTTACCAATTGTATTTATCATTTTATTTATTATACCTGAATCTCCAACTTTCCTTCATAATAAAGGCAAAATTGATTTGATGGTTAAGTCCGAAAAGAAAATAGCTCGAATTTCAGGAGTTCCATTTGTTTCAAAAGAGAATCTACCTGTTATCAAGATTGAGTCCATTTGTTCAGTTCTCACAAATAAAGACTTAATCAAAAAATTAGTAGTTCTGTGGGTAATGTGGTTTTGCTCATGTTTATGTGGTTACGGAATGGATTTGTATTCAAATGAAATTTCAGGCAATTTGTTTATCAATCAAATTTTCTTCTCTATCACTATTTGGGCTTCAAAGACTATTTTACCTGTTTTGGATAATAAATTTGACTGGTTTACGAGGAGATTTTTACACCAAACGTCCCAAGGAGTCGCCGTCATTTGCTTTGCAGTTTTGTCTCTTTTAGTTGCATGTCACTATAATGTAAGGGAATTAATGTTCTATAATGTTATTTTAATTATAGGGAATTTTAATTCTTCTCATCAACATTATCGGAATCATCTTTATTGAATATACGTGGGATACTTGCTATCTTTGTGGAATTGAGTTAATGCCGACAAATGTGAGATCCTCAGCGATGGGAAGTTGTTCGATGGTGGCTAGGTCTGGAGCAATTTTGGCACCAATGTTGCCTTACCTCAATACTTTCTGGCCGGGCGCTGCCTATGCGACAGTCGCTATTGTCGGTTCTATTAATTTAATAGTTTCATATCTATACTTGAGTGAAAGCAAAAACGTCGTCCTAGGCAATGTAGATTTCAAAAAAAGAGGCGATGAAAAAGAAGATGTGACCACATCGTTTATCAAGGATCAGCGTCAATTGTAACCTTTAAATTCTTGTCAATATCATTAATAATTATTAATTAAAAACAACAGTTGATCTTATCTCTTTATTTTCATTTGCCTACGAATAGATCAAACAACAAGTAAAAAAACACATGAATTGCCACTAATCATTCAGAATGACACTATCTTCTTGTTATTGTTTAATTTAAAGTTAATAACTTTTTAATTATCAAATTGATGGGAAATAATAAGCACATACAATAGTGTGTATAGTCTTTTAAATGTTAAGAGTGTCCAAGTTTTCATTATCCACTATCTTCTGCTATTCTCTTCAATTAAAGTAAAAATAACAAGTATGTTTTCAAATAAAACGCCGTTATCAAAAATTGGCACAAAAGGATTTGAGGAATGAGACGTGTGTCGTCAAAGGAATAAAAATAGAATCAAGCGGTCCCAGACTTCTAAATGTCATAAATGACCAGGGCAATAAGGCATTCGATTATTAAATATCCAACAACGTGCCATTGATAAACCACCATAATACTTGAACTAAAATAAAGAGAATGATTAATTTATGGACTGTATAAGACCCAAATTAATAATAAAAAGTGTAAGAGTAAATCATGAAAATGATAAGTTTTTTGACTTCGGTAGAAATTGCACAAGCCATAAACACTCCATGATATCTAAAATGAGTTAAATAAATACAATTTTGTACAATATGTACTTACCACTTGTAACTATCTCGAAATTTTTGTACTAATATAGAGCACATTACAGCAATACGATTGGAAACAGTTCCCCAGATATCCCGCAAATAAATTTCCTTTTTAATAAATTGTAAGCTTCAAATCATTCTTAAAAGATGATGGCTGCAGTTTTTTAAAATTAACGATAGATTGAACCGTGATTGAGTAAATAACGACCTAACTAATAAATTGTTCATTCTAAGATGTGCACGTCAAATAATGATATTTAATTATTACTTATAAAAATAATACTTAATTGCACGATAATGATATGAGGCATCGACTTTTGAAGTCCGCACTGATGTCGTCATTGGGATTGCCATCCTTATTGACAAATATCCAGGTAGAAGGAATGGAGAAGAATTGGTGTCTAACTGGTCTAGGCTTACTATCAATTTTGACAGTTCTCATTTTTTGTGATTCTGAATGATTCAGCAATTTGATGAATCAAGTCAGTGCGTTCATTAAGTCTTTTGATAGATTGTTCATCCTGCAAATAAAGATCGACGAAAGTAAATTCCGAAAAATCCTTAAAACCGTTTTCTTTCTTTTCAAAATATTTCCTGAAGAGAGGCTTAAGAATGCGATTCATGTGATGGCCATAATCATCATGTATCTTTAGCTGCATGTCGATTTCAGCACGCAATTTTTTATGGCACAAGTAAGGGTGATTCTCAAAACCAAATGAAATTGGTTTCCTATAAAATCTGTGACGGCTTGTAATTTCATTGATAAAAATCCACTTATCTTTTAGAGATATCAAAGCCAAGTACATTTTCATCATTAATTCATCTCCATACATTACACGTAAAGTTGAACTAAATATGGCGTACATTTGAATAATATCAACGATTTTATTAATTTATCAAAACAATTAACGCCATATTCCAACTTATTTACATCGTCCACGGTATCATGAATGGCAAGTTATTTTTGTATTATTTTATTATAAAGACATCTCTTACATTTATGATTGTTATACGTGTTTTAAATTACTTATCGCCAATACACTGTATTCCAAGGAAAGTTGCAATAAAAGTGTTTCTGCATAGCTTCGCTTTGAGACCAGTTATCAGATTGTATTTTTGAAATTAGTTTTTAATTTCTATGTAGTTTAATTTGAATAGGTCGTTCTTATAATAAAATTGTTTAGTTTTAGAGAATAAATTCAAGGATGCAATACGGAATAAAGGTCTCAAATAAGTACCATTTCACTTCTGATGACGAAGGTACGTTTAAATGAGCCTGCTAGTTATTTTTATTAACCCTTTAGATGTATCTGACCCCTCAGAGCTTCTTGCTCGCGCTGTCGCCAGTGACATCAGAAAAAAGGAAAAGGCCGTCCAAGAGGCCAAAGCTGCCGAAGCTGCTGCCATCATTGAAAAAGCCGCTGCTATCAAAAGCGAGAAAGCTGGTGCCGCAAAGAAAGCCACTGAAAAAGGAGCCGGTAAAACTCGCACAGGTGGAGAAAGAAGAGAAGATGGACGCCCTCCAAGACCAAGTGGCGATCGTGCTCCAAGACCACCCCGTAATTTTACTCCAAAGGAGTCTGTCCAAGAGAAAGTCGAAGGTGAAGAAGACTTTGGAGTGAATGTCCGTTCGCCAAGGACCAAAAAGACTCCTACTCGTCGTCCAGACAACAAGGACGAAAGAAAGCCACGTGCATCGGGCTCTGACAAGACTGGGGTTCGCTCAATCCCAAAGCGCGAGGGAGCCGGCAAAGGAAACTGGGGGACTGTTTGTGACGACTTAGCTGCTTCTGAAGCTCCAGCTGACACCAGTGCTACTGAAAATGTTGATACAACTGTCGCCAGTGACACCGAAAATGTCGCTTCTGAGGAGTCCAAACAAGAAGTCCAAAAGACCATAACCTTAAAAGAATACAAGGCTCAAATTGCCGACGCCAAGAAAAGCGAACTTCCCTTCAAAATCAGACAAATCAGCGAGCAAGAGTTCAAAAAACTGAACTTGGTCCAAATGCCCAAGAAGAAGCCTGATACTGGAAACGCTCATGAAGTTGAAATTATCAGACGTGACTCAAAGAAACAAATCATCAACCTTGACCTTACCTTTGCCGACCCAAACAAGCCAGTCAGAAGAGACAACCGCGATGGAGGCGAACGCCGTGAAGGAAACCGCTCAGGAGAAAACAAAGAACGTCGCCCACGCAAGAACCAAAACTTCCTTTTGAAGGAGTCTGCCTTCCCAGCTCTTGGCACCGCCTAAACTCCCAATGAACTTACATCGTTATATTTGTTGATTGTTACCTGCTTTTAAATCTCTTCTTATAAGTTGTTAATAATATTATATGTTCTCAATTATATCCTAAACGAAGTACCTTTTGTCTAATGCTTTATAAAACTGTTATTTAAACATATATAAAAGTTTTGAGAACGTCGTAATTATAAGATTTCTCCTATAATACTGTATACACAAAGATTGGCAAGTTTAAGATGAGATATGTCTGCAAGTGGAGAAGAACATCCATTCGAACCATCCCATTTTAATATTTAACTCGATAAAGAATATGCGTTTGTACTTGATTAATTTGTTTATTAGTTTATTAATGTAAATTTATTAGTAATAAATAGTTGTTTTTGGAGAACAATCCACTTCGGGTTCAGTATTTTTGTATTCAAAATGGTTGGTTTGCGGAAGAAGATAAGGAATTTGGTGGGAAAGAGTGAAGATGGCCGTCCTAGATTATTGCCACCTCACGAACAACCTGCTTTAGTTGGAGAAAATGGGAAGGTTGAACCATTGTTCCAACCGCACGAGAACATCGCGACAACTAAAGGACAGCGAAAACAGTTGCTAAATGAAATAGCCAAACTTGGTGCAGTCGTGAAGAAACAATCCCTACTGGACGCCCTTGAAACTAGTATCATTAACAATACTGCCTTCCCATACAATGAACCTCCCGAACTATCATCCGATCGCGAAGCTTTCCTATACACCCAAATGCGTCTACCTGTCCTGAATGCTATGACTCCTCAATATCGGTTGATGGATCACTTCAACTACATAGTCCAGGAAGATTCAAATGATGCCCAAGATCAAATTAGAAATGGGAATATTCAAATTGACAGGGCTGTAGATCGATTCTGGTTGCTGTTTACGATTATTCCTTCTAGATCTAATATGATTTTGATTCCCTTTATGATTGCTAAAGAAGGTTGGGCTGCTTTGTATATTTATTTGATCGTGCAGTTCGTATTCGCTTACCCTCTGATGGTGTTTCACCTGAGTCTTGGCCAGTATTCAGGATCCAATCCGACTAGGATCTTCGGCAAGCTATCCGACACTTGGAAAGGTCTCAATATAATTATCCTACTTAATGTTGTTCTCTCAATCACCATCGACTTCAAAGGCCTCAAAAGCTTCGGATACGAACTGACATTCTACGCAACTCAATTGCACAGATCTCATTTTGAGAGAAATATCTGCCCTAAAGATGACAACAGTTGTTTGAGTATCGGAATCATCAAAGAATGTCTGTCTGGAATGATGGATGTCTTTACGAATGATGAGCTTCCTGAGGAAATGGCCGCCTGCAATGCCTTCAACCAGCAGTCTAAGAATGTTTATTACGGAAGTCCTTCCCCAACTAAGTATATTACGTCTCCTAAGGGTACGGTGCATTTTTTGGATGTAAGTAAAAAGTTGCAAATTATGATTAAGTTTATTACTTTTTAGCCAATTACAACTCCCATAAACATTGCAATTTTTACCCTTCTCTTGATGTGCCTAAAAAAGAAACGGCAAACAACAACAAAATTCCTTTATGCTATCTGGACTCCAATTGTAATGCTAATGGCCGTAGTAGGTTATGATATCATGAGAATCAGCTCTGCAAGAGAATTATGTGAAAATATGGTGTCAAAGAATAGTACCATTTTGCAGCCCGCCATTTGGGTAGGATGTATTTTGGATGTAATTTACAAGTTGCATCTGACCAGTGGGAGTTTAATCAAGATCGGGACATTCTTTCCTTTCAAATCAAATACCAAAATATTGAGTATGTTTCTGATAATTGCCGATACTGCCCTTTCTTTGCTGTTTATGCCGATTCAGTATGTTTTGTATCTTCACTTTCAAACTCTCCTAAATCCAACTCTCGAAGTTTCTAATGTCGAGGTTAGAAATATGTACAGTGCCGGTCCGACATCGCAGTTATTTAATTATATGAATATCAAAGGGTATGGAATTGGATCTATTTTGTTTATCTCGACGGGTCTGTTTATTGTGCGGGTTTACAAATTCTCTCTTTACCTTGAAATTGTATTTGATCATTTGAAAGGATCCTCAACTCAATTCTACAATTTGTGGACAAAATTCCCATGGACCGCACTTCTAATTGGCGTTGGCATTATCTTCGCAATTAACGAATTTATACTAGTTCAGGATGTATTTGAAATAAGTGACGCTGTAGCCTTGAGGTCAACCTTCTTTATCCCTGTAATTTTCTTTGAATTCATTATAATCTTTTACGTGTACGGAGGAGACAAATTTATGAGCCATATGAAGTTGATGATGTCATCTAACAAGGCGATGGATGGATGTTTCTTGGTGATGTATAGAATAGTCCTGCCACTGATCTTGTTGTTTTTGTTTATTTATCAACAATACCATGGAACAGTTGGACATATGTTGGAAAAAGGTTCGATAAATGCTTTTACCACATTCGACATGAGGGACCCAGAAACAATAGGTACTTTGATAATCTTCATCACGATCTACGGTTACGTCATCGCCAAACTGTTCGCCATCAAAAGTTGTGGTCGCAACTGGACTCTCGCCTTGACAACATTCAACTACTGGGGTCGCAACTCAGCTGAAATAATCAAACTTACCAGAGACTTCGGGAAACGCGAAGGCTTAACCGTCAGATGACGTGAATGATTTACACCTGTTTTAATAAAATTGGGACACTTCATTTAACTTGCCGTCCAATAAATTTTCTTTAATAAATCATACTTCCTTGACAGGCCCATTTGTGCCGTATAAAACAAACTTAGGGACAACTTTGAATGAGATTAAATGGTTTTTGTAAATATATAATTGTTCTTACACAGAAAGTTCAGTCTTGCCATACTATTTATAATTTAGTAGTTGTAAACACCTTTTTTTGAAAATAAACTACTGTGAATATATTTAAATAAACCGATATATTTTTTTGTTTAATTTATCTAATATAATACATACTTATTTGGCAAATGCATTCATAATTTGAATTTTGTTTCATTTATCGATGTCACGCAAAGTAAATCACTTTTACAAAGTTAGATACCATAATTATGGAGAAATGACATCATTGTTTGATGTATACTATTTTTAAGATCAAATTTTAATATAAAAAAATATCTAAACCAAACGCTCTAATATCAAAAATAAACATATCAATGACGTAAGTAAACAAATTAAATGATAATTTTGTATAACCGAATTCACTTTAATTAATACACAAATTATTAGATTAGAAGTAGTCCAAAAAAGGATGTTAAATAAATGAGTGTTGATGAGGCTTTCAAATAAGAGACAGCGTTATCTTCAATGTACCTCCCAGAAAGCAAAGCAGCCCCAAGAGGTTCATTGATGGCAAACTTGACAAAATCTCGGTTACAGGTGATGGAATCTCCTCGACAACAGCAATCACCTTTTTTGCGGTTGCAGGCAATGTTTGCTCCCACAAAATTGACGTAGTTTGCACACGTTTTGTGAAACTTGGTTTCGGGAATGCAAGACGTTGGGTAGTCCTTTTGCTGTGTCGAACTGAATGTAGTTTGAGTCTAGTTTGTACTACTTTTCAGTTATGACCAATATGCAAAACTTGCAACTGCTGGAAACAATTTGGTTGAATCTTTTGAGATTAACTTACTTGTAGATGATATAATATGCACTAACCCTAATTATTATGAAATTTTATACAAACAAACACAGCTAAATTATTAAATTATTTATTATATTTATATATTTTACAAGATTGCAATTATATAGGAAAACTAAAAGAAGAACAGACATATATTTACATGATCACCTCTGTAATATTCTTTTAAATTTCGCCAGCTTAGAGTTTGTATGTTCAGCTAAAGACAGAGTTTCCAATTTTTAAATAAGTTTGTTGAGTTTGACCTCTTTGAAACAGCAAAATCGTTTTAGCAATACCTGAACGAGACAAATTATAAGGCAGTAGAGATATTAAAGAAGATTAGAGTGTATAAGCATCCTTTGTGTGAAGCTTAACCTCGGCACCAACCAATTATTATTCCCTGATCGGTTGTGAAGCGGCTTTTTTTAGCACAAGGCTCTGAGAATCCATCATCTTCTTCGCCTTGGTGTGTGAAGGAATCGTCGCATTCCATTGACGTTTCTTCTTGAGTATGACCAACTGTGGCCATGTCAGACTCTTGTCCCTCCGAATATGACCTTTCTACAAAGGATCTTTTAAGAGAAGTTTTCTGTTTACGAACGCGCGACTCTCCTAAATACTTTAACAAACATTTAATTACCCCTGTGTTAAGTAACTCCCTCCTGTAGTCGTGCTCCTTATTATCCGCCATCATGCGTCGCTTTTTAATTGCCATTCCCAAAAGAACTGATGGTGATACCTGTGGTGAATTAATAAGAGATTCGTGTTTAGTTGAAACTTTACTACTATTAAGTGATACGGCAACGGAGTGTAACTTGGCGGCGGCAATGAATGTCATCTTATTATAGTGTTTTCCAAGAGTATTTTTAAGCTGAGATGTTATAAATACCTATAAATAGAAGCAAAGATTAACATAGGGGCATAAATTATGTAAGAATAAATACTTAATCGATCTGATAGGTGATATAAAACAATTGGACGTCATATGATAAGAATATATACTATTCCAAACACAAACAAAACCAGCCACATTGATGGGTAAAATTAAAATATAAAAATAACAATTTTTAAAATTAAAATTGGATTAAACCGATAATATGAAAGGAAGTGCATGCGACTGATCTTTTCAACAAATGACAAAGATGATGTGTGCGTCTCGCTTTTATACCAACACTTTACGATCGGTATTATGAGTCACGTTTATCTAAATGAAAATGTGTAATACGCACTCTACCAACTTGTTTTATGTGATTGTCTTGCACAGCAAATTTAAAGACAACTTTTAGTCACTGCATACAAGCTTTTTAAATAGATTAATTTGCTAGGATGAATCCTTCGTCAAATTTGAATCCATCATCTAATTTGAATGTTTCATTGGGAGCATCACCTAATATGAATCCTTCGTCTAATCTAAACCCGTCGTCTAATTTGAATATTTCATCTAATTTAGGGGCTTCTCCTATGAACCCATTATCCAATATGAATCCATCGTCTAATTTGAATCCAATGTCAAATAATATGAATCCATTATCTAATTTGAACCCTTCATCTAATTTAAATTCATCCTCCCATTTAAATCCGATGTCAAACAATATGAACCCTTCATCTAATATTATGAACCCGTCATCAAACATGATGAACCCATCCTCAAACATGAATCCCTCATCCAATCTAAACCCAATGTCAAACATGAATCCCTCATCCAATCTAAACCCAATGTCAAACATGAACCCCTCATCCAACCTAAACCCAATGTCAAACATGAATCCTTCCTCCAATCTAAACCCAATGTCAAACATGAATCCTTCCTCTAATCTAAATCCAAACTCAAATCTAAATCCAATGTCAAATATGAATCCAAACTCGAATATGAATCCAAACTCGAATATGAATCCAAACTCAAATATGAATCCAAACTCGAATCTAAATCCAAATTCGAATATGAATCCAAACTCAAATATGAATCCAAACTCGAATATGAATCCAAACTCGAATCTAAATCCAAACTCCAACATGAATGTCTCTTCAAACCGAAATGCATCCCCAAACACCGGCTACAACATCCAACCCCTGTCTGGTCAACCTCTATCAAACCAAGGAATGAACATCAAACAAGAAACAACTCCCAAACCAGAATCTGCAGGAGAACCTTCTCCAAAAGCCCCACCAACTGGTTATCGCAAATTACGCAATAGTACAACAGAAACAGTCGATCCGATGGAAACTATCAAAAACTTTATTCTGAAAGATTACCGAATCGCTTTGTCAACTTTGAACAGTGGTTGTGTTTCATTATTTCAAAAGATAATGCATGAAAACAATTTGGAATATCCGGACAGTAACTCCTCTTCTACGGGAAGTTTGTTTTCCTCCCAAGGTTCAGTTCAATTACCAGACAAAGTTAGTGATGTCCCTGGAAAATCAGATAGCATTGAAAAAAATCACGAGCATTATAATAATGTACTGAACGACTTTATCTGCGTCTCAGACCAACTAGAATCGCAAGTTTTCCTCCTCCTCGAAGGCCTAAAAAGTCAACCTAAGTTAGAAAAAATGTTTTATGGAGACTTACCGGTTGCTTCTCAGGAATTCAATGCTTGGAATTATAGTGATAAGGCGAGAGGGTATGTTGAGTATCAGGACAGTTTGAAAGCTTTGCTGCAGAATTTACATGATGAAGTTGGAGATATTACTAATCAAGTAGATCAGTATTTTGGACAGGCTGAGAAATGATCTCTTATTTGTTTTAATTATGTGGTATTTATTTAAGTGTCTTTTAATAAATGTTAGTCTCTTTAACTGTTGTAAGCAATTTACAAAATTTGATTCATAAAAACAAACACAAAAATCGCAAATTTATCATGTAATATTAGTGAAATTATCATTTCTTATAATTATAAAAGAATATTTATTAAGTTTTGCAAAGTAATACCAGAGTTCTCACAACTTTGTTGACAGTTATTACAAGACACTTGCCATGAATTAAATTTACTTTTAAACAAACTAAAAATATAATTGGTTTTGAAACATCATCCATCAACTACATTCATATTTTAGCATTAATTTGTATTCCTAGTGGAAGCAAGATTTAGGACAAAAGTAAACGTAGTTTTTATTACATATATAATTAAAAAGAATAATTTCAGGCATCTTACGGTTACATCATCAAATTATTAAATACAAGTTATTTAGCAGAAGGTAATGTTTCAAGCATATTCAAATCACCAAATCCAAACCCACCACCTTAGCGTCTAATGATCGGAATGTCACAATTTGGGTTGGGTGGGACTCTCCAGTAAGTAAAGGCACTATCAGTTTGTGAATAATTAAAAGTAGTATTCAACAAATTTTCTTCCTTTGCTGGAGTCTCTTCATTGAAGTTATGTTCGGAGATTGATCCAGATCTTTGGAAGTCAACGGGTGAGGTTGGATTGATGCAGGGAGTCGAACGCCCTGATTTGCTTTCTGAATTAGAAGGAGTATGCGTCCCGCTACGACCTTCATTTTGGAGGCTTGTGATCTTGGGACCGTTGAAGTTTTTATTCCTTTGCAGGGGAGGGAAGATGTAATCGACGGTGTCCATTGCGATGGCGGAATAAGTTGAGTGGAAGGAGAATTTGTCGGCTGTTTTGACGTCTCCATTTGGATTGATTATGAAGATTCTGTTTAGAGGGACGTTGACGGCGAGGTAGGACTTGGTGTCTGTGTCGCGATTCCCAAACCCAGCTGCAAATGGTTTATCTACCGGAAATAGAGACTTCAAGTCACTTAAGCAATCAATCTTGAATTCTTCTGGCTTTCGATCTATTACTTCCCTAAAACAAACGGAATCAATGACTAAAATAAATGACAACCAGTGACTAACCTTCTAAATGCTGTCAAAATAGAATCCGGACACAACAAGACCGGCCCATCAGGCAAAACAAACGTATCCTGCGTCATATTCTTCAAATAACTTTTCGTGTAATGAGACTGCCCAATAGCCCGAGACGACAAATACACTATCTTATACCCGTTGTTCTTGATTCTCGTATACAAACCTGTGACCCCTGCTTGAGCCCATTGACCACCAATGGCTGGAATGACATGGCCGAGGACGTCGGATTTGGTGATGGTTCCATCGACGTCTGAAATTACCAATTGGTCATTCCATCGGAACAGATAAATATGGCAGAGGCAGCAGGAGGTGCCTTGGAATTTGGTGGTTATAGTGAAACGAGCTTCATTCGAACCATATTGCAGTTTTAAAGACTTTAGTTGGTCGGAGGACAGGCGCAAGGATTGTTTGTAGGTTTGTTCGGTTCCCTTGTAGTCGTCGAACATGCCGTCGGAACCAGTGCGTGGAGACATCGTTGGAGTTGATTCGGAGTTTCCTAACCGAGGTGACATTGGTGTTGGCGACATTGGCGTAGAGTCGAAACCATGACGGGGAGACGTTGGCGTGCTTTCCGACCCTGGTCGTGGAGACATCGGAGTTGAATCTGACCCACTTCGAGGAGATGTTGAGCCGCTTTCTTGCCTCATCGGAGTGCCTTCTTTTGGAGATGGAATTGAAAATTCATCCACTTCTTTCACCTCAACTACTTCCTTCACCTCAACTGTGTCTTTTGCAATTTCGTTACCATTGTTAGCCAAAGATGATGCACTCGTACCATTTCCGTTTGTCTCCTTTGGCTTTTCAATGCCATCATCTTCAGGTTCACTAAAAACTGCTGCGTGGTCATCTCCAACATTAATAGATAGTGGCGATGTACTCGTAGGTGTCGTAAAAGTTACACCACTTTCCCCAAGCTTCATCTTAATACCCTCTATTTCTTCACCATTCACAGAAATATCTGCATACTAAATGACCAAATTAATTGATCATCTTCAATAGCCACTTACCTTATTATCTCTATTAAAAACACCATACTTCCCAAATCTAATATGAAACGGAGTAGACTTCAAAGATCCATCTGGCTGTTCAACCACAACAACATCAATAGCTCCCGACAAAGTGACGGGATTTATTGAATTGTAGTATGACTTTACGCCATTTATTACGTGATAAGCATAATTCATTTTTACAATATCAAGGGTAATGTCATGTAGATATGATTCTGGAATGGCAAATGTAAATTTATAGTAGTGAAAATGGAATATTATAACTAAAGCAACGATGATACAAGCAATAATTCCAACTATTATATGCTCAATTAAGTACACATTAAGCTAGATGTAAGTGTGATGAAACAATTAGACCAAACAAAAGGGCAAGTATATCTATCGATGGTTTCACTTTTGGAATAATAGAGAAAGGGCCCAAGTTGTCCTTTTAACTTGGAATATTATAAAGTCTCGTTTTGTCATCACCAATCGTTGTGGGGTGTTTTGTTTGTGGTTGATGGTAGTGGAAGGAGTGTATATGATAATAAAGGACAAAAAAAGAACGTGCTTTCATTTCAGTGATAGCTTGTTTAATTGTCTAATCTAATGGCAATTATACACCAACTTTATATTAGGAGACTTAATAATTTGGCGAGGGTTATCTATATTATTAGGATGATTTTATGGAGTGAGGATAAAAGTATTAATCAAGTCAATAGCATCATCTAAAGGGAAACCTTATCGATTGCCAAAAGAAGGTACTACTCATCGTTATTTGAATGGTTTAGGCAATTAACGATAATAAAGAGTCTTCCCCCTAAAATATCGAGATACTTAGAGGAAGAGGATGATTTTATTGGGATATACGTGTGTGATTAAACGATTTGGAACAGCAATATCACATGATAAATAAATAAACAAAAAAATAATATGTTGTATATATTATGTGTGTGTTAACCTCTGAAAATGATCACAAAACGAGGTAGTATTGGGAATAAGTGAGCTGGTTAGGCGATGAAAAACCTTATTTTAAACGGTAAAAAAAGAAGAAGTATGGGCTATCTTGTTAAAAAAAGAAGTGCAATAGACGACAAAGTCGACGACCTTTTTGTGCGTATGGAAAATTATGTTTGTGTACATGTATTGGTAATTGTTTTTTATTATTTTAATTTATACACATCTACATTAAATTAGACAAAAATTAATTTTCATGTTAACATTTTTAATTGAATAATACTTAGTGGGGTTCGTTTCTGTATCAAATGGGGATCATTTTTCACGAAGCAAGCATAAATGAGCACAAAACGGTAATAAAATATAGTTGAATTACTCATCTACTCCTAGATCAATGTTTCATTTGATATAAACTACGAAAGTTAAAGAAAGGGTACAAAATGCAAATGGTTATTATTAATTTAAACAAACAAAGATATAATGAATGAAAAAGTATTAAGAACATTGGAAATAATATGATGTGATAAATTAAAATCGTTTCATTGCATTTGTTTAAGTTGTCAAAAAAAGGAAAGTGAAGAATGGTGTGTGTATGCATAGATGAACTGTTGCGACACTTTGATTTGGAAAGATAAGCTTAGGATGGATATAAAATAATAAAACATAAATATATATGCATGTCACATGGTTTTAATTAGTAGGGTGAAATATGATCTATCTACAACTGGGGAACTTCCTATCATCTTGGTAATATGGCCTGATTTTTTATGGTTGGGTTGTGGGTGATGGTGGTTATACATTTTATTAACAAGAATGGATAAATTGGATACTTAGAGCAAGAAAGTATTTAGTACTAAGAATATATTCAATTATTCTATGATTTTATATTTACCAGGTTTGTAACAATCCATCACAACATTTAGTATCATTCAGTTTTGTTTGATGTTATTTTATGTTTAGTGGAGATTAAAAGTTGATGGATAAAATAATAAGCTTGTTTGTATTGACATGGGTGTTATTTAGTAGTTAGCAAATACATTTAAATTATATGAAATAAAGTGGTATCTTTATAATAATTATATAATATTTTGCAACAACTAGTGAAGGCTATGAGTTTTATGAATCAGACACAATCAAAATGTGTATCAATATTATATATACTTTCTACTTTAGTGGTTGATTGCAGATGGTTTCTCAAAATACACACAGATTAAAGTATAAGACAGGGGTAAATGGTAATATTAAGAAAAAATGGAATGGAATATTTTTGTTCTTTAGATAGTGCCATATAAAGGCAACTAATGTATTTACGTACTTTGAAAGACAAACTTTATAGAAAAAAGGGAAATTGATGTTAGTACTTTGTCACGAGTGAATGATTGTATTTTCTTGAAAGCCATTTCATGCATGCAACTTGAATGTACCTTAGCAATCAAAATCGAGAGATAAATAAATGGAAACTAATAAATAAAAACTAATAAACTGAAACAAGGATACTAATTTTGCCATCAAAAATTAACATTAAGCCCCAACTAATAGAAGACCAAATCAAAGAAATTTGCACCGAGTGAATCATAATTTATACCCAAAATATCGTATATTCATTTGACAAAGACTACAAAAGCGAAGAAGTTTCCAGCACGTACACTTATTACTAAATACAGATAACAAAAAAGGATGTTCATTTTTAATTACACATTACTTTTATTCTATTAAAAAATTATAGGGATACTGATAAATAAGTATGTGTATTTACTAATGCTTCCTTCAAATGTAAGAGACTTTTTGATGGGAGTTTTAGCCTCGGAATGTTTGATTGATAGTGGATACATGGCTTGTCAGGTTAAATGATTCTAAAAAAATTGTTGCTGTCTTCTGAAATGCGAGTTGTTGGTTGTTTTGAGATGGTGGGGAGTTCTGTTGGACTCGTAAAAATTGGAAACGCCAAATTTTTGTCGGGAGCCAGAGGTGAATGCTGGTTGGTAAGAGGGAGTGCTGTCCATACGAGCATTCTCTTTCGTCATGTTGTAAAAGTTTTCTCGGATTTCAGGCATTTGACTGTTGGAGTTGGAAGAGAAGTTGTAAAAGTAGTTGTTGATCCTTTCGAAAGAGTTCATGTTTTTCAACATTTCCATAGAAACGGCGATTTTCTTGTGTTCCATGATCTTTGAGGTTGAGTCAATTGATTCCCAGTCCAGTGTGTTGTTGTAGCGACTGTGATACCCTAGAGCACATAACTCACCATCGAATTGCTGGATTAGGACATCGTATTTTGGTTCATGATAGAAGCCATTGAGTTCGAGATGATTCTTGAGGTAGATGTAACTCTTTGGGGCGGAGTGCATGTCATTATACTTTAAGTCAATCAAGTTGATGTCACTCTTCATCTTTCCAACCTCATCTCTGTCAACGGAGGCTCTCCAAGGTAATTT
Organism: Rhabditophanes sp. KR3021; assembly: GCA_963281155.1. Lineage (NCBI taxonomy): Eukaryota > Metazoa > Nematoda > Chromadorea > Rhabditida > Alloionematidae > Rhabditophanes > Rhabditophanes sp. KR3021. Next base: position 1,523,824 of record CAUJLY010000004.1, on the reverse strand, counting down.
TCCAAGAATGTTTTCAACAGCAATGTAGTAAACAGACCACAAATCATCACTTCTGCTTAAATCTCTTCTCTTGTGAGCGTTTAAGGAGGCATACCTAATGGTTCCTCTGAAGTTACAAGACTCTCTTATAGGTTTCAAGCTTCCATCAGAACCCATGTATCTTCTGGCTAGACCAAAATCAACAATAAACAAGCGATGTCCCCCTTCTCTTCCTAATCCAATCTGGAAAGGATTGTTATAGTGACTTTTATTTTGGTAATGTATCTAAAGGTTTGGTATAAATATCCTACCGTGAAGTTAGCTGGTTTGATCTAAAAACAAATTTAATTAAAAACCAAAATTAGCATAAAACATACATCTCTGTGAATCCACCCAAAATTATGCAACGTTTTCAAGGCACAAATCATCTTCTTTGCGATCCAGAAAGAGGTAATAGGGGAAAATTTGTCAAACTCGGTTGATTTCTTCAACTCTCTCAAATTAGGCCCACACATCGACATGACCATCATCTTCAAAGAATCGGTCTCAATATAATCATAGAGTCTAATGATGGGAGCACGGATATGGGTAAATCTCTTGAAAGCACTGCGATTAATCTTCGAAACAATCATAGCCTCTTCTTTCAAAAGAGAAATCTTACAGCCCTTTTTTTCCGCCTTAACAGCAACACAGTGTCCAGTCTTCAAGTCAGTAGCCCAATAGACTTGACCGAACCCTCCAGCCGAAACCATCTGACTAACTTCATATCTCCCCTTAATAATCTCACCACTATCTAACCACTTTGGCTCTTGATTTGCTGGAAGTTGAACGGCCATATAAATTGTTATTTGGCGCGACAAAAGCAAACAACAACCTAAAATAAGGTACCTGGTGGTTGTGAAACATACTACTTTTCAACCCTTATTTCATTCTTTCTTGGATGTGTATAATTTGCAATTAAGACTACTTTTTAATATTCAATATGCTAATTTCTTGTTGGGATAAATAGTTGTTGGTGTTTATTTTAAACAAACTATATCAGCATTGACATTTAATATATTTAATATATATAAATCGAAACTAATTAAAGTAGAGTGCTCATAGTACGTTTTTTTGCATTATTTACATTTGTTTAAAGGAAAATGATTAGTCCCCAAAGAGCAAACTTAATTTGGGCAAACATTAGAAGAAAGACTATTTTGGGAATAAGTATAGAATAATCGTAGTTTGGTCGTGAAAGGCTGTGATGAAAGGTTATTAGAAAGATTAAGTATAAACTGACGCAAGTCATTTGTTGATAACATTTGGGAACTTACATAGATAGAACACGCAAGTCACTTCATTAAGCAACGAACCATGCCACGAGAAATTCCTTAACAATTTCCTATATTCTCATCAACCACAAATATTAGAAAACGTCAAGGAACGTCTAGTGGTACAGTCTTAGGTAAGTTCTATCATCGAATGTACCAAATAAATCAAAACAATATGAAGTGACTTTTACCAGATGAATGTTTGGTTCTCCATATGTTTAATTTAATATATTAATTTAAAACAAAGCAGAAATATCCATACCACCAACTGATACTCCTCTTAACCATTTAATAAATATAACATTTCTCCCTTGACTAAAAAATAATTATAAATAGGAACAAAAAATTTGGTTGTGTATGCAGAAAAGAATGTTGTAGTCACCCCTTTTCGTGTTCTCCACCATCAAATAAATATCAGCTTAAAGCAAAAGTATCATCTGGTCTAAAAAAGATGAAGAAATGTAAAACTAAAATGAATGTATAAAATTCCAGTTAAGTCAAAGTATCGGAATGTGCTCAACATTCAATACGAAGGTATATTAGTTGAAGCTTTAGCATTCGTTTATTCTTACGACGAAACACCCTTCATCGCAATATCATTTTTTGTAAAAATTTATAAAAAAGTCACCTAACATATTAGTGTTCGTTATCTATCTATATTACTAAGCTTTTAGATAAATCAGTCGAAAGGGAAACCTAGAAGCTGGATTAGAAGAAATATGTGTGGTGGACGACAACCCCGTTCTCTCTTTCATTGGGTAAGCCTTTTTGTTGGCGTGTATAAATATAATATGAACGAGAGTGATAAAAAATGAAAAGGGTATTTTCTAGTTTTGACAGGAAAACCCTAAATCGGAACTGAGAACGGCGCCCCTATTTTTTGTTTATCTCTTACTAGATGACGACATCATCCTGATACTTAAATTGATGGAATGTAAATGGATCGGTAAATGAAATATATACAAACTTATTCACTATAAACATCGGCAAAAAGAGATTGGTTAGAGTGTGTCCTTCGTAATGCCCTCCTATATAGTTCAATATCTAAACAATTTCAATACTTAGCCATTTTAGCAAAATGAATTTCTTTCCAAAATACTAGGCAGCAACCAAAAAATAAAAGAATGCAAAAGAAGACACAATCTGTAGATTGGTTTTAAACAAAAAAGCGTATTTGTGTAATATCAGCACAACTAACAGAAAGATTGATACATATACACTACTTGACGATGATGATAGAAGTTTAGAAGTATATGGTGTGGTGTTGATTTAAATAGTATATTATATCTGCTGCAGATACCTAACAATACTAGCCTTTTTCGTGATACTCACAAAAAAAGGTAGCAGGTAATATCACGGACCATTGATGTAAAAACTTCTGGAGCCGTCACTTTTGTAATCGCCTTTAGACACATTCTTGTGTTTATGGGCAAAAAAGATGGAGATGAAAGTGTGGACGGGTTTAACTAGATGGTGTTGTTTTTATGCGTGGAGATGAAGCTTTGTGTCTAATTTTTATGAAAAAGTACCCTTATCTTCTACAACGTCAATTTGTATAATTATGTATACACAACATATTATAGCAAACGTTTAGAATGTTGTCAAAATCAAGAATCTTTGTGATTATTATGTTTTGTCAGCCCTTCTAAATACAATAAATGTCTGGAAAAAAGGAATATATTAATGGTATGTCGGTGAAAGAATTTGAGCAAATTTATAATGAGCATACACAATATGAATTGTAGTATACAGTTGTGTCATTTTAATAACTATATTACTGATTATCATAATTCTCAAAGAGTATATAAAAAATGGGAATTATCATCTATGCACAAATTTTCAATACTAGCGAGAGAGAAAGTATGTAATAATCAAATGATGGTGGAGTATGTTTGATAATATTAATAACGACAATCATTTACCTTGCTGGAGAATGTTTAGCAATTTCCCGTATTCCATTTTTTTTGCAAAAGTGAAAATTTGATTGAATGACATTTCTCTAGGGAATGTTTAGCAATTTGGTAAAAATGGTGATTAGCCCTGTGGACGTTTCTTCTGCAAGAAGGGAAAATAAAATTTCAATGAAAAGATCATGCAAATATTGTTATGATTTATTGTTGTTACTAATTTGGTGTGTGAAAAATTATTTCTCAATTACAATGATCTTATGCATAAATAAATGTATTGTTAGCATTAATTCTCTGCCAAACAAGTTATTACATCAAATTAAAAATATAATGGCAAATCTTATACATTCAGTGGTCTCAGCTAAAATGATATTTTGTTAGGTGTGTGTATATTACATTGATTGGGTCAGATAACATTTTTGCTTATTATCTAATAATCATATATTTATTTATATTGTTGGGTAAAGACGACATCTCCTCAAATACATATACACTTCCTACTTTTAATTGCATTTTTGTTTTCCCAACGGCATAGTATATAATATTCAAATAGTTTTATATACTTTTTTGGTGGTAGTACATTTGTGGTGTAGATATAAGAGACGAATAAACTATATACCGAGTCTTGGATCGTCTTTTCTACATTTTGTTTCATTATTTACATTTGATTTAAATATACTCGAACTAGGCTGAGCTAATTTTTTTGTGTGAAGTGATTGCTTTAAAGATCCAGCTTAAAAGTCTTTTTTATCAAGTTATTTAACCACAGAATATCTAAAGAGCAGACAACAAAAAAAGACAATTGAAGTTTCTATAAATATTTGTGTGTATGTCGGGAACCTTTAGCCTAATAGCAAAAGTTCTTCTCATTCTAATTGCATCTATACAAACAAAAGGTGGATATATCCTTCGCAAATATTCAGTTATCCTCACCAATCTTAACATATTTGATGAACTCAAATACAAATAAATATTGAATACATTTAACCAATTTTTTATATCCCCGAAACTTGAGGTACGTATCAGGTTCGGTGTCGCAACTTACTTTGTTCCCAGTTGGTAGGAGATTGTTGGTGAATAATATGTGGTGAGATTTCACATTGGTGTACCAAAGGCGTTGGTATCTTCTTTTTAATTATATACTTCTATATTTTATGTATATTCATCATATTTAAAGAAAATGACGACGACAACAAATAAATTGACGAATGAATTTTATTTTCAAAATTTCATATTTCGAATTGTTATTTATGGTTTATTTCAATTGGTAAGAATTGTTGTTTATATTGAGTCGTTGGTTTGGCTTATCGTGAAGAATTTAATTTGGCGTGAACAAGCTAATGGCCGTGATCCGACTCTCGAAAATATCGAAATTTATGATGTTGTGTTGAGGTGAGTAAATGCATTCATTTGCTTAGATAATTTATAAAATTAGTGAGATAGGCTTATACATATAATATTTATTGGATAAGTCTGGTGTTAAAACATTAATTAATCATAATCGACAATTGCAGGCACAAATTTTATCAAAGTGAAGTTAGTCGAGACATCGACTTTGTTTTATTCCACAGCTGTAAGTTCAAAAATAATATCAATAGCTTTATTAGCAAAAATATTATAAAACAAAATAATTTATAAAAATTGAATGAGATAAAACACAATAATTTATAAGATAAAATGAGATAAAACAAAAAAGTTTATAAGATAAAATGAGATTAAATAAGACAATTTATAGGATGAAATGAGAAAGAATTCATTTTTCAGACTTACTTAATTTCTTTTTCAGTTCATTACCACTATATTTCTTCATTTCATCCAAAGTGCGTAAAGGTATTATGATTTTTTAATAAGACGGATATTATCCTCATTTTCTCTTGCACTAGTACGTTTAACTTCAATTGCCATAACAGCCTTAATATTGTCCTTAGTCCACAAATGAGATAACTTTGACATAACATCATTTCTTGAGGCACTTCTGTTTGCTTGGTAAGTAGCAGTTCTTCCACTGTTTTTCGCTTGGTATCTTTTACTTGTATTTCTTCTACTTTCAAGGCATTTTACATTTTTTTCTTCGTCTGCCTTCAATACTTTGCCATTTTTCAATAACTTTTCAGCTTCACGACCCAAATCCATTCTTATTTGAGCGTCATCGACTTGTTTCTTTCTTCGATTAACAGCTCCTAATTCATCTTCAGTCCATTCAGTTGCTGGCTGAGATAATGAGGGCAGAATTATTATGATGGGTTTTATCACTACACAATTTCCTATAATAAAACTGGTACTTTAACTTCGCGTTGTTTTTTAGTGGGTATACGCCAACACTAATTTTTACTGTACAGAGTATACTAAAATATTTTAAATCAGGTTAAACTAAAACAATTCAAATTAGTATAGGCAAAAATTTAAAAAATAAAACAAAAAGTTCAAATATTTTCTCTTATCCCTCTAATCGCTTTAGATGTACAATTCATCTCATTTGAGGAAATATTCGCTTCTAATAAGTGGCACTTTTATTCACTTAACGCCAACTATGCATACTTTGTTTATTGTGAAAAGGCCTACCCGGCCACTGACGAAGTATCGTTTACAACATTTTTGTTTGACAATGCAGAAAGGGTAGGTGAGGTCAAGTTGGAGGATTTTTTGAAGACACCTAATTATCTCAAGTATTTTAATGGGAAGACTATCACCTTCACGGCGATGCCTAATTCAAGTTCGGGTGATTTGTTGTCTGTTTTTCAAAATTTAGTCCCTGCTCCGAAACATGATGATAAGTGTATCAAGGTTATTCGAGACACTAGCTCTCTCTCGAGTCTCCTCAATTTATTCGAAAACAACGATCATTTTTCACTTGAAGAATGCAGAAAGTTGGCGTTATGTGCACTACGCTGCCTTCTAAAAGACCAAGGAAGAAACGAAATCTGGATAGTCGAAATGAGACCCGAGACAATAAATCTAATTCCTCACATCCACGCCATAGCACCCTCTATATTGCACGTTTTCTTTGCCCGCAACTACGTAGATCAAGCTCTTCTATACATGCTCAAAGAACACGAACACAAAGACAAAATGCTGAAAGAACTGCTTCTAATGAAACGCAAAATGGGCCCCCTAAAAGACTTCTTCACCTGGAAACTAAAGTTAGAAAAAAGTATTATCGAAAAGGTGAAACCAGAAAACGAACTCCAGCTGGCGTTGTCTATGATCTCAAAATCTGTCCTTGACTATAGGTTTACATTATTACTTATCTAAATATATTCAACTAATTATCTTATTTTTAGGCAAGCAAAAATTTATTAAAACAAATAATATGATTGAAACTAATTAAAACCCCGTTGCAATCTCTACTTTTTCTGTGACATCCTTTCAATAATAAGTTTGTCCATCTTTTGAGCGCTTGCAGGTCACAACATGTAGACATCTTCTATTGAGCACTTTCCATGGTCAGCATTTGCGACTTTATCCTCAAAATATTCAGTCAAGATGCATTCCAAGTTTCCTGCTACTCTTTTGAAGCTACATTTACCTTGACCACTAATGTTTTGGAGTTGGCATCATTAATCTTCTTCATATTAATTTGTTTTCACCAGCATAGTAAGCAGCTCTTATAAAGTCTTCCAAAATCCAATCCGCAAAATGTTTGTTGATGATTGTTAGGTCCAAGAAAAGATAGAAACTATTGAGATCATTTGGATTAGTGGGGAAAGCCACATCTTTCCAAATTTCCTTTAGCATTTAATGTTTTATTGAAAGCCACTACTTTTTAAACGATTATCTTCAGGAGTTAAAACCCATACACATTTCTTTTGTTCTTACTACAATCCCCAGACATTACAGCTAACATTCCTTCAGCCAGTTGCTTGTCATCCAAACCCGCCCATTTCAACTGCACTTGATCTCTTTCTTTTTCAGTCCATCACAAGTAAAGTTATCTATGTGAAAGGTATTGGAAAATGACTCCAACATTCTGTACATGTATGGATCCTTTTGATACTATCCAAATCACCAACCAACTTGAACCTTGTCAGCTACTTCCTTTTTGTTATAACGAACTGGAGGTGGAAGTCGCATATTTTCTTTTATCGATACCATTAATATTGCCCGTTCTTCAACAACTTCATTTGCCCTCGGAAAGGCATTCACAACGACTTTACTATCCTTAATTTTGCCAAATTGAAGGTCAGCCTTGTCAGCAAACCCAACAATCTTTGCTCTTTTTTACCCAATTCAAGCTCGTCTTTCTCCTTAGTTGTTGGAACAGGTTTCTCTACATACACTTGACCGGATGGATTGCGAATTGAGAAGAATTTCGGTTTCTTCTGCTTTGGCTTATCTAGAAACATATTACAATATTAAAGATATTACTAATTACCATTTTCATCAACACTAAATTTGATTGATCGATCCTTCGTCAGGATTCCTTTCCATAAACTCCTGTTTTCTTGTTGTCATGGTGGAATAAAAATACAGGAGGTTAGATTCTTTTACCTAAAATATAGAGATTATTAATAAGAACACGTATAAGACTCGTTAAAATAAGAATGAAATAGTGAAACATCTTAAAGATATGCTATAAGCAAATTTTGATGTCATATGTCTTATCTTGCAAAACGGTATAAAACATCCTTAAATGTGTACACTAAATCTTTAAAATTTGGCTTTAACCTCATAAATATAATAATTATTCGTTTTTCAGGTTAGCGGCAACTTTCTTTATTGTAGATGTCATTTATTATGAAACTTTTGTAAGTAACCTGTTTTAAAAAAGTACAACTTTCTCTTTTTTCCTAATTTGATCAGTTGATTAAAAAACTTGTGACTCTAGACTTGTACTTTTGAAAGAATCGTGACATTTTTAAAACATTTTTTATGACACATTTTGTAAGAACTCTTTTGTTTAGATAACCGAACCTTACCGAGTAATCACGAGACTCCTTGAAAGTTGTGGCTTGTTGAATCAATTTTCAGTTCCAGACATCAAGTCAATCAAAGAACACAAAGTGAAGTATGAATTCAGTTTGGCAGAGAAGGAAGAAATCCAAATGATTACCGATTTAGTTGGTTTATTTCAATTGAAGAATAACAATGTCAATATGAGACAAGACGACGTGATTGTTTAACTATTATGCCTTACAAATGATCTTCTTCCTAAATGATTAATATTTTTCGATGAATGTTTTTTGAGATGCTCAATAAAATGTAGTTTTCTTCATTTCAAGGATAATTAATTATCTTTTCCGTTTTAAATCAAAACAAATTGGAAGAGTTGTTTTTTGATGGTGTTGTTTAGTGTTGTGGTTGCCGGATCCAACACCAAAGACGATATATTTTGAAGAAGATCAAGGCAAGAATACTAATTCGATTGCTGCCGTATTTTATTGTACCTTTTTCTTCAACTAATTAATATTCCTTCCTTTAGTGGATGAAAATTTATGACAGATACGAGCAACTCCTTGCATGAACATATATAAAAATGAAAAGGTCAAGCCAAATCCGTCATTACACAGCAAAAGTATTTGAGCCCATCAAAAAGAATCTTTTTATTCAATCTAATTAAATAGAAGAACTATACATAAACATATAGAAATACATACATAAAATATATTCAAAGACAATCACAATAAATTGTCAACTTTAATTATGTTTCTTTCTTATAAAAGAAGCCATCAAAGTAATGTACACTCTCCATTTACTTCCTCGTCTCCAGCATGAAAACATACTTTTATTATGTTCAAATGTTCATTACCATAAAATAACGACCATCATGCAAACCAATACTAGATTTAGACATTATTTTAATGTGATCTTTAAATAATGATATACTTAAACTTTCCAACAAATTAATCATTAATTCAAATTTGATGTGACGACGTCTTTTTTTATTACATTTCCGTTGCCTAATTGCCCTGCTTATTAAGAGTTAGATAGTTGGTTAGATCGCGTCACCTGAATGATGACCTTCGCAAAGGGTGAAATTAAAACTAATTTCATTTTGAAACTTCAAGAAGTTGATTTTATGGAAAATGAGAATTGTCACAAACTACACTAAAAAGAAGTACTACAACAAATTGGTGGAGGTAGTGGTATCCTTTGTGGTGGGAACAATGGTAATTGTAGGAAAAAAGATACTTGCTGAATTACTTTCATTACTACTTCAAGGAAACAATCTTAACCCACGCATGCGGGTTCACACCAATTGCATTTCCAATTAAATTGTGTAATGTATACAAAGAACGCCAAAAAGTTGGTGTAGGTTATTTTTGCACCTACATTAATAAGTATCTCCTACATAATACCTGCCCAACAACAATAACAATAACCTTTTTGATACGAGACAATTGTGGTTGTTTTTGATTGATTCGAGAGGGTGTATAATGTCTTTTCCAATTCACGTCAAATTATCCTACAAAGGAATACACAAATTCAACCCACACCAAAACTTAATTGCAATATTTGTCCTAAACAATGTCCGCAAGATCAAAGCGAGCATTGATCACCAGGCGTCACTAACTCACCACCACACCAGCTATCCATCCAAAAAAGGGTTAAAAAATAGAGGCGCTGCGTAGTCACGCCTTGCCAGCATCTGTCAAGTATATATCTCATACAACCTTTTTTTATGTCTCCAACAATAACCAATGCCCCCTAACAATTAACTAAATTATATGTCAAAAAGTTGGTACCTTTCTCCTTATAAAAGTTAGCACAAACACTTATTGCCGTTCATTATCTCTTTCTCCAAGATACACAAACTTCATTGTTGGCTTGATTCTACCAAGGAGCATTTATTAAAGGTGGATCCTTTTGTCATTTATTAATTAAAATTGAAATACAAAAAGAATATTTATATACTTATTGTATAGTTTTGTGATTTTTCAAACACCAATCATACACTAACAACTCTCTCTCTTCATCAATAATCAAACAAATAAGATGAAGTTTCTATTTTTCGGTTGCTTGGTTAGTTATATTTTAGGTAAGTTAGATTGTTTTTTGTGAATAGCGACTAGTATTATTTTGTAGGCTCACTTTCTGCATCTAAGCCATGTCCCAATGAATGGGTTTATTCGCCACACGACGAAAAATGTTACAAATTGTCTACATCTAAATCAGGATGGAACGTAGCTGAGTTTTCTTGTTCAATGTCTGGCGGCCATCATCTTTCAGTCCACTCCGATGCTCACAATTCATTTGCCACTGAAATGGGCAGAAGAGTAGCTGATTATCTATGGTTAGGAATCGCCCAATTCAGAAATGATGGACGGTACGTTTACTCAGATGGAACAAATTATGACTTCCAAAACTGGATTACTGGTATGTTTAAAAGGGTGACGAAATTTGGATTTTATTAAATTGGTAATAGGTTGCAAAATGTAGATTAAAATTAAATGGATAGGGTTAGAATAACATAATTAATAAGTAAATAGAACCTTCAACACATAGCTCTTCCACTAAATGACTGAGTTTTCCCAAACGTGATATTATTGGCAGTTCTAGAAACCTTAGAACCAGGGTTATCCCCAGACTAGCTTGTCTTGCTAAATCATCACTCAACACACGAGCGGCTTCGGCATCTCCATTTCTTGATGTGTCACCAGTTTTAGAATAAATAGCACCAAGAAAGAGCGTAATTCTAAGAAACTAAAATAAATTAAATCTTGGCTTAAACACGATGACACGTAAAATGCCTTTAAGCTAATCATATTTCGAATTTGGAAAGCATTAAGAACAATTGGTATATTCTAAGTATTTAACATTTATTACATTAAACTAAGACTCTTTTTTGTTTTAGGAAGAAATCCACCTTTCAAGAGAGCAAGAAGATGCGCCAAGATTAATACTAGAACTGGAAAGTGGGAGCAAAGTTGCTGCAAGAAGTTGGCTGCACATATTTGTGTGAAGGATCCTAAGGTTTACAAGGATTGGGCTAAGTCTTCGGATGTCAAGGCTTACCCTTCAAGAGGTGTTGATAGACATAGACAGGAAGAAAGAGTTGAGGAAAAGAAGGCTGAGGAAGTCAAAGCAGAGGAAAAGAAAACTGTTGAAGTTAAAGTTGAAGAACGTAAAATTGAAGTTGTGACTAAAAGCTCAGAAGCCGGTGTTCAACTAAACAAAGACCAATCAGAAGATAAACAAAAAGACTCGACTGACTCCGAATCCGGCCTAGATGGCTTCAAAGTAATCAAAGAAAACCAAGAAATGAAGAAAGCCTCGGACGAAAACCCCATCCTCAAGAACCCCGAAAACAGAGAACGTGTCATCCTAACCTCCATCAACAACGGAGAAGAAGTCCGGCCCGATGCCTCAACCGATGACAAAAAGACAACGCCCTCAACTGGCAGTTTCAGACGATCTCGCCTATAAACATTACTTTAACAAAATAACTTTATTCAAAACCGTAGCACAAACAACCAACAAAAAATACTTTACTTAGTTTCTCGACGTGTGTCTTCTTTAATATAATTGTAAATTTAATATCTTCTACCGAAATCGAAATGTTAAAATAAATAAAAAAAGTTTTAAATCACGATCACCAATCTATTTATTTGCTGTAGTACAAAAGACAACACACTTTTATCACGAACCACCTTATTAATGCATGGTAGAAAGATAATGTACATTATAATTCAATTTAAGAAAGTTAATTGCCTTGTCAAGGATTGGATTAAGTGGTGATTGAAGGGGAGATATATGTTTGGGGAAAGTATCAACGAGAAAAGGATGGATGTGTGAGGTGGGCAGAGGATGATCATTGTAAGGTTCAGATAAGTTAGCCTCCCGGCATTACATACATTCATTTTTGATATATTGTTAGTGATGGTTGGTGGTTCCGATCCAGAAGTATTAGTGGCTACTAAGAGATTTCATTGGGAGGATAGACGAAGTAGGTTTAAGTATTTGTTTGGGAAGGTTTTTCCACTGGAAAAGTTGCTTTCGAAAGTAGTTGTTTGGCATTGTAATGTGGTGGTTAGGAATCCTTGGCCTTTTATTATTATTCCGTTACTATTCACCTGTCTATGCGGGTTTAGTATCTACAAAAATTTCCACATCGTACGAGGAGTTCACATACTCTACTCGCCTATAGATGCTCCATCTATCCTTGAAGAAGACATCTTTCGAAAATATTGGGCTGCAGATGATGATCATTTCTACCCCGGTAATTATTCACCTTCACCTTTTTTATGTCAAACCAATTTCAGGAAAAGATGTGATGCTACGTAAAGGTCTTTACTTTATTGTTGAACCCAAAAACCCGAATTCAAATATTCTTGACCCCGAATTATCCAGACAATTTGTCAATTTATTGGATTGGATTTCGAACGTTACCATTGAGACGAGTGGTCGGAAAAAATATACTTATAAAGATATTTGTTTACGCTTCAAAAATGCATGCTTTACAAACTCACATGCTCGCTTTATCGGGGAAATATTTTCCAAACAACACGAAACAATTATGAACATCACCTACCCTTTGTATAGAACCCGTTTCTCCTCTGAACCCATTGACATCTCCAAAACTCTTGGCGGTGTCTCAGTAACCCCTTCCGGAACAGTAAAGTCAGCAAAAGCCTGGCTTTTAATCTACCAACTCCGCCAACAATCACCATCTCTCGATCACTTATCAACTGATTTCCAGTCTAAAATCACTCAACTAATTTACTCCGCTCAACCGGCACCTAACTTGACCATCCACCACTACCACTCAACTTCCTTTGACCAAGAATTAGATGAAGGAAACAAGAGAATAGCTCCTAAATTTACTTTGACTATCACAATTTTGATAGTTTTTTCAATTTTATGCACTTTTACAGTTAATTGGACTTATTTAAAGGATCAGGATGGAAATAAAGTCAAAGGATGGTTGGTTGTGGATTGGAGGGCATCAAAGCCGATTTTGGGAATCTGTGGCGTTGTTTATACCTTGATGGCGATTGTGACAGCTATTGGGATATTACTGTTTTTTGATGTTACTTTTGTGGACATGTGTGTGGTGATGCCGTTTTTGAGTTTGACCATCGGTATAGACGATACTTTCTTATTATTAGCCTCATGGCACGAAACGAACCGGACGTTGCCTTACCAAAAGAGAATGGAAGACGCAATCAAACATGCAGGAGTTTCGATAGGAATAACTTCTTTAACAGACAGTCTAGCCTTTCTAATAGGCTCCTTAGCCCCTCTTCCAGCAGTCATCTACTTTTGCTACTACTCCTCCGTCGCCATTCTATTCATCTTCATCTACTCGATGACATTCTTCCTAGCCTGTCTATCTTTGCAGGGAAAATTAGAAGAAGAGGCACGACATTGCCTCGTTCCATCAATTACCACTGAGTCCTTTAGAACGAAAGAAAATGATGCCTCAAGTATCTTTTCTATTCTTCTAACAAAAGGATATTCATCCAAAAAAGTAGCTCCTCTCAACAACATGTGGTATCAAAAGTTTTTCCAAAACTATTACTCTAAATTTATAACAACTGGTATAGTTCAGTTTTGTGGTTTGATAATTTACTTGGCGTACATTTATATCACAATTACCGGAATACAGCAAATCAAAATAGGGTTCGATATTACAAACATTGTACAGGATGACTCTCCGGTCAAGACATTTTTTGAGCAGAAGAAAAAGTTGTTTAGTGATGATGATACGATGATTGATGTGGCTATTTTGAGAGCTCCTAATTTGGCTGTGAAAGGGGAAAGAGAGTTATTTTTTAGCTTTTTGAACCAAATTGAGGGGACCTTTTGTTCGGCAGGAAGGAATACTACTGATTTTTGGTTCTTTGGGTATAAAGAGTACTTTAAATCTCTAGGCTTTGGTGGAGAAGATATTTGGGAGAAGGTTATTAATGACGCAAATAACTTTGGGAAGAATCTTAAGCCTTTCTTTATGTCAAATGATAAATACAACTACGACGTTCTTTTCAAAAAAGGAACCACCGAAATAGTTTCATTTAGACTGTCAACTCAACTAAAAGTCCTAAAAAACGACGCTGAAATCATAGAATGTACAAAAACAATAAGAAACATCTGCTCGAAATACAAAGATTCACTAGTTCCCTTTACATATACTTTGCTATGGAATTTATCAGATCAATTCGAAGTAATCTGGCCACAGACGATGCAAGATTTGTATATATCAATTTGTGTTATGATAATAGTTTCTTTGTTATTTATTCCACAACCTTTTTGTGCTTTGGCGATAGCAGCAACTATTGGTTCAATTGGATTTGGCGTTTTAGGATGGATGACTTGGTGGGATGTCAATTTGGATGCAACTTCCATGATCACTATTGCTATGTCTGTTGGATTTTCAGTTGATTTTGCAGCTCATGCTACTTATTCCTTTATATCTTGTAAAAGGGAAGGAAAAACACCGGAAGAACAACTTTCTGACTCGTTAGCCCAAATTGGATGGCCTATTTCGCAGGGCTCGATTTCTGTTTTATTAGGAATCAGTATGTTAGCAACAGTCAAAACATACGTAGTCGAAACATGCTTTAAAACCGTCTTTTTGGTTATTCTTTTCGGCATGTTACATGCTCTATTTTTCCTACCAATAATTTTATTAAACTTAACTAAATTATTTAATTTATTTTCATCCCACAAACATATAATATCTCCAGCTTAATTTAATTAACAATAAATAATTTATAAAAATGAAACTCGCTTAATAATTTCCATTTGACAAACAAACTAATTCTCAAAGTTGCATCTAAAATCAACCCCCATTCAATTTTGTTATACACCACCACAACTTATGATGTGCAGGCACCTCTGACACTTTATCTTCCAAAGAAGTGTTGGAAAAATGTTCCTTTTAGTTTTTAATATTTTTTTGAGTCTTTGAAATTTGCTAGTTTGGCGTGTAAATAAAGATGTTTTTGAGGAGATTAAAGAGTAAAAAATTAGTAAAAAATTATATTTAAAGGGTTTGGGAATATTTTGTGTCGATTTTTGGCTTTTTCGGGATATTTTTGAGATTTGCGGTTGTAACTGTTTTGTTCGTGTATTTTAATTTATATTAGGTCTATTTTGTATAATTTAATTGATTTTGATAAATTAAGTTAATTTCAGGTTTAACATAAAAAATGGTTGTCCAAAGCTCTGGTGCTATTGTTATTTCTACCAAGAAAATCGTCAACAACAGACTTCTTAACAGAAAACAAATGTGCGTTGATATCCTTCACCCATTGAAGGCTACCGTCTCCAAGAAAGATATCCGTGAAAAGATCGCTTCCCTCTACAAGGTTACTCCAGACTTGGTCATTCCTTCTGGATTCATCTCCCAAATCGGAGGAGGAAGAACTTCAGGATTCTGCAAAATCTACGACTCAGTCGAGGATGTCAAGAAGTACGAATACAAATTCATGCTCGCTAGAGTAAGTTCTCTTCCAACTAAGCTCAATAATACATTATTTTTAGTTCTCCGGAGTCAAGGTTGAAAAGGCCGGACGTAAGCAACGTAAGGAAAGAAAGAATAGACAAAAGAAACTTTCTGGAACTGACAAAGCTAAGGCCTCAAGTGGAAAGAAGTAAATTAAATGTTTTGTATTTCAAGATGTTTGTTGCGCAGTTGTTAAAAATTTGTTTGCACATTTCACAATAAATGTTCGTTAAAAAGATTATTTACTTTTTTTGTTATTCTTAAAATAATAATACAAACAATTTTGTCCTCCTTTTATTAAATCATCGGAATATTCGATTTATTATTACAAAATGCATATTAATATAAAAGCACATATTAATAACACAGAACAATAATTTAACCTCAAAAAACACAAATTTCTTATCACAAAACGCAAATTTTATACCTTTATTAGATGAAATAACATTGAATAAGGATGAATTTCCAGGGATATTGTTTGCAAATTTTGTCCGCAGTTGTAAATGTTAAAATTGAAGCCTTGCAGCTGTTGGAAAGGTTTTCAGTAAAGTAGTTTGAATGTTCAGTGATTATTCTGACTGTTATAGTAATTTTTTCAAAGATTGAAAGTGAAGGATCGATTGAACAGCAAGGATCTGGGTTGTGCTTAGCACATTGCTTGTATCCATAATTTGTGCCATGAGAGTACCAAATCTTAGTTCCTACGTGGACGAATTTTTCATTCAGAGGATACTCAGTTATCAAGTCATTTTGATTGACAACACGATACGTCAAAGGAACAATAGAATTATAATGATCTGCAAAGACTTTGTCTCCAGATTTAGGTGCTCCAAATGAGATGACTTTAGTGTTATCACTTCGACATGTTCCATGTGCTACACAAAAATAAGCATTAACTTTTGATATAGAACCAGCAAGAGAATGACCAGTAAAGATAACATTCTTATACCTTCTTGTTCTATATAATGAAGCTAGCTCTTGTATAAGTGTCAAAGAATGCGAATGAAAAGCATCTATTTGATAATTCCAAACTCTCCCTTTGCCAAAATAATCAATTAATGGAAATAAAATAGATGTTACAGCTTGAGAGGCCAACTGTACTAAACTACTAGATCCTTTCTCAACAATAATCAAGGTCCCATTTTGATCCAAATATTCATAAATTGCATACTTCACCGTTCCACCTGAAGTAACATCAAAATACTTAGATTCCTTCAATAAATTGACAGCATACTTAACTTTAATATCAATCTCCAAACATTCAGCCAACTGATTTCCATAGATATGAGCGCAAAGATGAGCACAAACCTCACCCTCAGAAGCAGAATACTTGCCGGTAAAGTTGTTTTGCTTCCCTCCAAAAGCTAAAGACACTAAAAGAAGGAAGTAAAATGGTAGAATCATGTGTATAGGCATTAAAGTCATATATCCTCAGATAATATAATATCTTAGTGTAATTCTAAAACATATCGTTTTTGTTGGTTTTAAGTGGTGATGAATAATGTTACATTGTATTAAGTATTGGTGATATTCTTTTAATTGCTTGATGTCGTTTAACAAGGTGAAGGTGTGTGTTAAGGTATGACTTTTGATTGATTTTTGCCAAGAGTTTGTTTTGAAATGTAGGGGTTGAAGTGCATTTGCTTAGATGATTATTTATTAATATATAAAGAAGGTTTTAAGAAACTTATTTATTTTTATTGCATGAATTTAGTATTAAACTTCTTTAATGCATTTGATTTATCTAAATGCATACTCCAGTCAGTGATGGGCACTTTTGCTCATTTTGTTCATTTGTTCCTTTTGATTGTTTATTTCCAAAAAGTATAGAAAGATTTTTAAACGGATTTTTATTTAAAATTTTACATTTACTTTGTATTCTCACAAGGTTTTATTCTTTCAATATCACGGATACTAAATAAATTATTCAAAATATGATTGAAGTATCACTTGAAGAATTGCATAGATATTTCTATCTTCTTCCAAATAAGAAACTGAAATGCAAACACTGTTTTTACAGAAGCAGATACAGATGATAGCAACGAATAAAACTATTTCAATTGCAAGGAATCATTTATTGCGGAAGCACTTTTCATTCGAAATCTATCTAACAATTAAAGAAGAAAATGCTGAAAAAGACATTAGAATAATCAAATAATGGCTAATTAACTATTATTTTGCCTTTAAATACGACAGAAAGCATCTCGAGCAAATGAAATATAGCAAAAGCTTGATGAATATGGTTTTAATGCCGTCTGCATTAATTAGTTAATGTTTTAGATTCTAAAATCAATCTAGTTTCTCGAAGAACGTAAACAAAAAATGTCTAAGTAACTGCAAATGAAAAGAAAGAAGAATTAAAGAAAACAATAAGCTACTTCAAAATTTGCATTGCCTTTGAATTCAGCGATTGGCATTCTTGATCATTTTGTTAACTTTGATCATTATTTCGATCATTTTATTTTGAGATATGAACATGGTCATTTCATTTTCCGTTTATGCCCATCACTGACTCCAGTAAGTATGGCATGAAATATATGGTTAGTTTTACAAGCACAAGTCGGATCAAATTGTATAATTGCCATAGTCATTTAGCAATCACGATGAGCACATGCGGGAGGGGAGAGTGAACAAAGTACAAGGAGTAATAAGACATATTTTTAATTTGATGCAAGTAAATATGCATACATTTAATTATAGTAAGGCAGTAAAATTCTTACAACGATCTTTGTTATTTTGATTCATTGGTAAATAGACCATTAGCATATTTTAACTCTTTTCCATTTAATAAATAACATTCGTTAATCAACAATATGGTTGACATCAAAGACTATGTACCTAAGGCTTTTCAACCAAAGAAAGAGCCTAATTCATTGGCCGCTATCTTAGACAGAGGTTTAAGCTATTTACGGCACATCAACCAAAAACCGATCGCTCTTCAGTTTGGTTTGGGGGCAGGTGGTGGATTGTAAGTTTTATAGTTATCAACTTTACGATTTTTTGAACTTTTTAGAGTCACAGGCTTCATCTTTGGCAAGACTTCAAGATTCATGGCAATCTGTCTTGGTCTCAGCATTATTCTTCTCCAATTCTGCAATTTCAGAGGATACCTCCGTTTCAATCAAACAGCCCTTGAAAGAGATTTGCGTGATGCTAAAAACTCACTGACAAGAGAACTCGGCATCGATAGACCTCTTATACCAACTGATAATGAAATGGAATCGTTCTTCACCAAGAATTTGTACTTATTCAGTGGTTTTGGGGCTGGATCATTGATAGGATATGGATTAGGATAAAGAGCTTTAGTCAATTTTTTTGTGTTGTTGCTGGCTAGGAATACAATGATCTTATAAGCATACCCAATATTTGTTTCGTATTTTGTATAACAACGTTCATAATAAATTTTTATTTATGTGCGTGACATAATGACAAGAAAATAATTTAACAACAATATTTTAAATATCTTTGTATAACGCCATCTCAATATTATTTCTGTTTTGTAAAGGAATTATACTTAGAAATAATAATATGAACATCAAAAATGGACTGATTTAAATTAAAGAATGATCGAACAAAATATTAAGCATTGATTTTATTAAAAAAACATTTTTTATGAGAAATAATAAATAGCCATACCCAATGGCAAACACACACCAATTTTTAAATTCCCGTTTCTAGGACCCCTACTTTTAGATTCATTAACATCAATCGCATTGCCTTTGCCCAGCGTTTATCTAAAAACAAAATGATTAACATAGCAATCCATGTTAACTTACCATTGTTGAAGCTAATTTTTCCAGAATACCAGTCAACACATTTGTCATTGACATCAGATACAAATCCTTCAGCTATACTGTCTTTATAAATTGTATTAGGGAAAAGTCTATTATTTGGCACTTCGACTTTGTTACAAAATTCAGTTTCGAATTTACGTAAACAATTAAAAAAGTGCAATATCGCTTTGTCGAAGTCAGTGATTTTAAAGTCCACAGATATACCTTCATACATTTTCATTTCATCCACCACTCCTGCCTCATTAGTGTATGAAATTGTGGAGTAAGCCCCAGCCAAATCTAAGTAATAAGGAGCCATATTGATATCATTTAAAGCAAACAATCTTTCAAGGCAGTGAATACATTGTCCCCAAGCAGCGTTTGATTCAGCATTTGATTTCTTTTCACCTGAAAAACGGGCCAACTTTAAACCGTTGATACTTCCAATATTATTTTCATCAAAATTTATATAAAACAATCTGGGAAACATATTTCTGTTAGTAGACAACACATCAAGTGCATCTCTGGTAGAACTGATCATTCCATTACGCTTTGTATTTTCTACGGTGAAGATTGACGAATCAGAGTGCAGATTTCTTAGATTATTAAAAACCCTAATACATTCTTCTTCATTTTTTTGATGCATTTTGTTGAAAACTCCTGTTTCTCTTAATATCATTGCTTCTTCATCATTTAGTGCTTGTAATTCCTTAAAGAGAATGCTTTCTCGTTCCTAAACAAAAGTAATCAAAAGGAATATTAGTAATAAATCACTTTTAATCCAGCAAGTATTTTTCTTCCGTTTCCTTCATCTTGCTCGACCTTAGCTCTTGACTGAACCAGATTTTCCAAATATTTCTTGCGACAGGCATTTTGTTCTCTCTCAAACGAGACTTGTTCTTCCATATTGCGTACCAATAGTTCATGGCAAACCTAAAATAATCTAGCTAACTTTATATTATTCCTAAACATACCGTGCACATAGAACTTTGGAAGTCATATGTTGACTTTGCAAACTCTGCCACTATATCAGTAGGGTCTGCTATCTAAATGAAGAAATATAGCTAAGGAAATCATACGAGTAATTAAAAAACAAATACAACTTATTAACGTGTAACAAACTCACAATTTTTTCGTCTAATATTTGTGGAAAAGAAGCGGCACTACTTAATTCCAAATCAGCATCACACTCTTTGCATCTTGAATTCTCGTCAATATGTTGAGAGTTAACAGCATTATTTTTGGATAGACTCATTCTTAATGGCATTTTATTTCTGTAACGAAACGAGTAAATTAGCAGTAGTAAAAATTGCTGCGACAGGCAAGAAAAATGCTTAAGTACGCAAATAACTTCATTTGCAAAGCTATATAAAAAATAACCATAAATGTGTAGATCTTTCTTAAGAAAATTGTTGATAAATACGTCTATCATTTCATCATATTTAAAGATACTTCTGCTGGTGTGATGAAAATATTTGAAGATACTCCTGTTGAATATGATGGCCACCCTTGCAGGAACTTCTGTCGGATTACTGTTTACAGTTACTCACCATGGGGATATAGTGATTGTGTTGTTTCAGATATGATGTGATGACCATTTTAAGCATACTTCTTTTAAATGAGGTAATTATTTTAACAAACACTTCGCGGATACTTGATAACTAAGACTTATTACAAACAATTAATTGCTGAAAAAAAATATCTAATTTGTTTTGTGATGAATATAAAATATTTGTTGATACAGAGTTTTAACCAACTAATTATATGCTTTTTATTCAAATGTTAACATTTCTGGTTTCCCGCTACGATAGTATTGGTACCCCGTTGTTAGTTTTGACATCGAAACTGATCTAAAAAATTATTTCAGCTATTAAATCAAACTCAAATGGCTTCTAAACTGCCAAACAATGCAGAAGACTTTGATCCCGCGGCTTTCTGGAAAGCTTCCATCAAACTAAATGATCCGAAATCTCCAGACATGGTCCAAACAGTTATCGGTGGGAAATTTAACTCGGATCGTTCAGCAATCTGGAGTACTTTATCTATGATGAATTCCAATGAACAAGTAAAATTTATTTCAAAAATAGTCAATTACTGGCCAAATGACCTAGAAAGACGAGCCTTCAACTGGCCAGTCCACCTCAACGTCGTCTCCTGTGCCATCACAACTAGTCTAGTCGCAGCCAAAGTCAATTCCGACTTCTTCCTCCTCGACAAAAAAATACCTTTCCTCGAGTCAATAAGACGCTGCCCAAAAGCACCTTTTGTAATGGGAGTTTATGTCTCTGGCATCACCGTTTATGTCCTAAATCAATTATACGTCTATAATTTACTGTTCAAAGAAACTGATCCTTGTGAGTCTTGTGTTCTAACAAGAAGTATAGTGTGTGGCTTGGTTTCAGGAGTAATTATGCCAATGGTTTCAGTGCCTTATTTATCTTATTATGTGATGATGCAGCAAAAGAATATGAAGTTTCCACCTGTCAAGAGTTATATTGAATTTGCGGCACTGTCTTTTGAGGGAGTCAAGGCTTGTAGAAGAATATTGCCTTTAGTGTTTGGAATCCAGATTTTGGCTTCGGCGGGTGGCGCGTATTCGGCTTTGTGGGGCAGGAGTAGAATCTTTAAGACGATGGATGTGGATCCGGAATATATGCAATCGGCTTTGAGACAATCTCAGAAATCTATTCCTCTGAAAGAACGAGTGGAAGGATTTTTGCAAAAATTACCAGTCTTTGGAAGTCTTGTCAACTCGGAGCCAGACTTAAAATAGTTTCATATTTATCTAGATAAATTAATTATAGTTTCATATTTGTTTAGATAAATTAATTATAGTTGTTAATACAAATTTATTTGATAAAATAATATATTTCTTATTAGAATGTTAACAAAGGAATTTATTTTCATGTTGTTTATTATTTGAGACGTAAAGTTTATAGTGGAAGAATGGGATGGTACAAAATCCAAAAAAATAAAGTATTCAAATTGTTACCTGTTTTTAACTAATGGCAAAAGCTATATAGCTTATATCTGTTCCAGTGAAATGTGAAGATATCAAATAGTAAAAAGCAAATTACTCGATGTTTTAGAAGAAATGGCTGCAACTGCTATGAACCAAAAGAGTCGTTTAATTCAAGTTCGATTAATTATAGTATTTGCAACTCATTTTATTGTGCACATTATAAAATGAAAAAGACTCATAATTGTATTACAGTAATCGGCGTTGTATGCCTTTTGTGAGTATGTAACTTCATTAATCCTGTTGTCAGTGAAAATTTATTGAATAAAAGTATATCTTTGTTAAATATATATAAAAAGAATCATATGTCAAAAGCACTCATATTAATTAATTTCTCTCTGGACCCATTAAGCTATTTTCGCTGTCCTTGCGAATGGGACCTGTGCCTGCCAAGGATGAATTATGGAATAGTTTGTACCAGCCGACGATTGGTTGTGGTGAAAGTTGAAGATCATCTAATCTTATTAAAGTTATACCCATGAATGATTTTCTTTCGAGACGACCGTAGTCTCCTAGAACTGTGACTTGAATCATCTTTTTGCGGGGGCTTTCTTTGAACACCAAGTGTTGTTGGAAGGTTGGATTGGTTGTTTTAGAAACAGTGCTTGTTTTGGCCTTGGCGATGCTGGATTTATCTTCTAATAAATACACCTTGACGTATGGAGCAGGATTTATTTTTGATCCACTCTTCACTACCAAATTCTTGGCTCTTATAATCTCCACATCAATTTCATTTCTATTTGCTGCAATTCCTATATTAATTTCTCCCAAACAAGGACTAGCCAACACTTGTCTGCCAACAACTTGCCCTGGCCCTAAATTCTCTACAAATGTTCCCAAAGGACCATCAGGCATTATGGGCATCCAATTTTCGGAGTGCGAAGAATCCGTACTAAAATTAATTAACTTTTTGTTGTCATTGATAAACATTTAGTTTTCGTTTTTGCAAACTCAAAAAAGATATGACTCACCTCACTGTACTTTCTTTGCTAGCTAAAAAATAGAATGTTAATTTATAAGTTTAAATGTGTTTTTAAATAATCGTTTTAGCAGCATTCTATATCAAACTTTGATGCTAGACTTTTATGCTTAGAATTTAATATTAGCTACAAGCTAAATTGGCGATATCTTAATTAGTCTTCGATGTAAAACAAATTGTTGATGCTAAATTTTGTAATAAGCACTTGTTTTACCCTCTTAATTTACCTTGTTTGAGGAAAGGGGCTTGAAGGCGATCTTGTGAGACAGAAAGTGAATCTGGGACACCAACTTCTTCTGATCTTGCAAAGCCAGTTCTTTTGCCCTCAACGGGAGCATTTCTGCCTGGAATTAGTCTAGTCATGATACTTTTCTTTCTCTCCTTCATTGACATTTCCTTGGTCTGTTGAATTTCAGTCTTCTGTGAATTAGCCCTTCGAATGTGTGGTCTGTTAGCAATCTCGATTGTATCATCAGGATAATCACCAGGTGGCGCTTCATGTCTGACAGTCACGCCACTAGCAGTATTGTACTCTTCCGTCCCCATATAATTCCTCCTGATAACAGTAGTCTGGATAGATTGACCTGAGTTTTGAGACAGCGTCTCGCTAGCATCACTTCCATAACCTCCGGCATTCTCTTGCATTGCCTCGTATTTGAGACGACCTTTTGCGGATCGAGTATCTACGTTACCCCTGCCTTCGTAATACTGGTCTTTGAGTTGATTTTCATAAACACCGCCCTCTTCATAAGTGACTAAACTACCCAGCTGAGGTTGTTGATGGCCTGGAATCATTTGTTTTTTTAATCTTAATGAAAGAATTAAGTCCAAAACCTCTCTCAAGGGTTGGTTGTAATTTGATATAATACATTTTTATTTTACATATTGCTTCGTCCATGCTTTCCCCTGTCACATGTATACTCTACCTGACACTATATTTTAACTAAGATGCTTCGCACTCATTTTGCCAGGCAATATAATATGACTTCAAAATTAGTTCCTAGCATAGCTTTAACATGATTTGTTATTTCATTCTTATTTTAACGAGACTAATACGTGTTGTTACTATTTATATTGTTCTCTATATTAATCTTAGTGTTTTAGAGTAAGAAGGTCAACCTCACTGGATTTATCTCACTAAAACAATGATAAGAAAGCGCACAGATAGGCCGGAACGCCGAGGAAGCATCTCACTGAAGCTACAGGAGTCAAAACAGTGGTGATTACTAGATCAATTGCATTTGTGGAAAGGGAAAATGGCAAGTAAAGATGATGTTAATATTTTAATTCTTTTTTAGTAATACCCAATCTAATCTTACTTTGAGACAATTGTAGTAAAAGTGGGTGTTTCTTCGAAAGAATTGGCTGAAAAGCTAGAGTACATTCTGACCGAGTACTTTGGTGTCCAAGTCAACAATGTCGATCCTGGCAAGTGTTCTTTCGAAGACGTCTACAAGTTATCGCCAGCTAGTGCTCAATTAATTGGTCAACTCGTTATTGAGAAGATGTTTGCCGTTAAAGAAGAAACTCATTCTGGCTTTTAATATATTTTTTAATTTTTTAATAAATGTTTGATGATCATTAAAAGCCGATGATACCTGGATCCATGGGCTGTTGTCTGAACCCAGAAGCTGAGTGAGGCCGTCTAAATCGACCTTGTCCCGGAATATGATTGCCTCCATTATATCTAGTGCCACCTAATGCGTTCTCTCCGAAAGGCTGCATCACCGCATTAGGTCCTCTCCTTGAAACAGGAGGTCTTTCAGAGTAAGGATTGTCAGACATATAGCCAGAACCATTTTGTTGTTTCCAATTATAACTAGCTTCATTTTCCTCATATCCATTGACATCTCCATTTTGGGGACCACCGTTTTGTTGGAAATATCCAGAACCACCTACGGATCTTGAATTAGCCATTTGGTTGGAACGGTCGTAGGTTCGTGATCTTCGGATATTTGTTGAAGATTGGTAATTGGTTGGTGGACGGCTTCTTTTGTTCATATCCATGGTTCCATTGTAGTAGTCATAGAAGGGGCTGCCATCTGTTTCGAAGGTTTTACCTGCATTTGAATGGTACGTAGAGTGATGGCCTAATTCAGAATGAGGCCTCACACCACCCATATTATGCTGCTTCGTGATGCGTAATTGCTAAAAAGAAAGATTAATTTTTTGTCAATTTAAGTTACCATTCTAATTGGATTTTCCTCATCCATATCTACTAAAGGATATAACAAGGCCTGATTATCAAGCGGGGTTGAGTCAAAGGGAATTAAGACTTCGCCAAGAAAGGCATTAGCATCGTACTTGTCGTAATCCCACACAGTGACTTCCAAAACTCGAGAAAATAAAAGTGCCTCCGTAATGCCTTGGTAGTAAAAAGATTCATTCCACACCGGTACAAGCGAATCCGCCAAAATAGCAGATTGTCTTCTGGACTTCTCACTTCTATCAGGCAACAAAAATATCTTGACATACGGGTTCCGCATCGTCCCATCGGGCCTAGTTCCTAAGTCGATGGCCCGATGAATAGTAACCATCAACTGTCGATCAACGAACGAATAAGCTAGACTAATTTCAATCCTTCCAAACATCGTCCCCTTCCCTTGGTGAATTGGATAGTGGGAATACATGTCAGTATCAACTGGATCAGTGGCTGAAAAAGAAATGGTACAAATAGTTTGGCCAAATAAAGACACAACACACACTCAATAACAACGACCAAAAGCACAAAGCCTTATCCACACAACTAAATTACTCTCCCACTATCTACACAATTACATCTCAAAGAAGGTTGTGGCCATCATTTTTGTGGTGTAGTATTTTTTTATTATATATTTTGTTATTAAATAAAAAGTGGTCTTCTATTTTGTTTAAGTTGCCTGATTAAAATAAATTGGTTTTGGTTATTGAAGCAACAAAAAGAGGAGATGGCGAGGATATATATAGATGGTATGACTACGTGTGTAGAAGACTTTAGTGGGTTTTTATCATTATTATCATATCATGAATTTGTATTATCTCTAATGTAGAGGCAAATAGAAGTATGGTGTCGTCAAGCTTCCATAGATAAAGAAGAGCTTTAATCTGGATAATATAAATATACACAAATATTATATTAAGTATATTTTGTCGATATTAACATTTTTACTTATCCTATTCTCAATTTCTTTTGTAATTATTTTAAAAAGACAACAATAGTACATTTAAAGTTAATACAAGCACCTCCTATTGTTTAAACGCATAATCTATTGTGCAAATTACCTGAGGGAGAGTGAAGATATGCAGTTTGTAGAACCCTTTCTCCTTTCGGATAAAGATGCCTGGTTTGGTGTAAATTTTCACGAGAAAAGTTAGTTCCGGAGAGCAGAGATTGTGAGTGGGTTAGGCCATTTGCTGGATTTAGTTGTTCGAGTGGGTTCAGAAGATACTGATTGGATGGGTAAGGACGAGATGTTTGGATATTCATAGCATCCGTATAGTAATTGTCCTCGAGAAGAAGACTACGGGCAGAAAGGGGTCTTTTAACATTCAAAATGTCATCGTCATTCGGGCCTAAAGTCGACCTGGAGACAATTAACTCTATGGAGGGTTCAGTCCTCGAAACCTTGATAATGTTGTATACTTGGTCATGGGAAATATTCTGCAAAGCACGTCCATTCCATTCCAATACCTCGTCTCCCGCCCTTAAATGACCAATAGTATCGGCAATTGATCCCGGCTTGACTTTAGAAACAAAGGCACCTAGTCTTCCATTAGCAGTCCTATGCCCCCCAATAACTTTCAAGCCCAAATCTCCCGTCAAGGAAGCGCATTCATTCCTCGACAAGATCATATGTCCGATCATTCTTCTTTGATCAGCAGTTGGCGTCCACGTAACAGGTGAACTCAAGTACTTTTTAATCCTCGAAGCCAAATTATTGGTGGTACCAGTCTTGTCACTCATAGTCAAGCCAGTATTCTCAGTAAAAAGACCACTCGAATGGATACCCCTGTCGCTTCTGAACGAACTACTCCTCTTTCCGATGCCCCTCATCATAAATTCGCCATCTTGTTCAGCTTCTCTATTATCATTTTTGCATTTAGAAGACCCGTAGATGTATCTCAAAATATCATTTTCACTCGAGATGTTGCTTGCTATGTTTTTGTGGCGTTGACGTTGCCTGTAGGAGTTGGAACGGGTGTGTAAGCCGCCGTGGTATGAGTCGTCCACGGAGTAATGGGTGTCAGAAGTTGAGGGGATGTCTTCATCTGACGAGGAGAGACTTCGGTATTGTCTTGTTAAGGACTTGGATGTCGCTTTTTTGTGCCGATTGTGGGCTGAGTTGAAAATAGTATTGTTGTTCTTAGGCACTGCTGGGGGTGGTTGGGAGGTGGTTGGGAGTGTTGATGGGGATTGGACTTGATGCTGAAGTCTTTTGTCATTGCTGTGTTCGTGAGTCGTAATAGAATACTGCTGTTGATTCGTATTATTAGGTAGCATCGTTGTGGTAGTTGATTTTAGACTTAAGCCGCCGGTAGGATCTACCGGAGAATGGGAAGGAAATGGCTGTTGTTGTGGGAAAGGTTGTTGGTGGTGGTATTGTCCAAACGAATTACCTCTAGCTATGTCTTTTGAGGAAGAAGTTCTTTGGCTATTACTAGTCTTTACCAAATGGGTGTCTTTCCTTCCATTGGCGTCACTGCCATTTTGGGCTAATTGAGGTTTGAAAAATGCGGTGGGGCGGCTGTCGCTGACTTGTATCTGAGATTGGTGTTGTTGTGGATGCTGCTG
The DNA here is from genome assembly GCA_963281155.1 of Rhabditophanes sp. KR3021. Taxonomy (NCBI): domain Eukaryota; kingdom Metazoa; phylum Nematoda; class Chromadorea; order Rhabditida; family Alloionematidae; genus Rhabditophanes; species Rhabditophanes sp. KR3021. Next base: position 1,495,698 of record CAUJLY010000004.1, on the reverse strand, counting down.
AACATTCCCATTGACCATACCTGGCCCCATCATCTTCTGCGGTGGATGCTGCCTTGGAATATGATGCTGGTGGTTATTAGCAGCAGAATTATTGATATTATTAGTTGAAACAGGCACAATATTATCGTTTCTCCGATACTCAGCGTTAGGCTAAAATATGTAAAAATGAATCAAGCCCAACTACACACAACCCTTTCTACTCAATATTTTGTATAACTTTTTTAATGACATAATAAAGTAATTTAACTGCACATATGGTAACTTGGAAAATAGATAACTTACCTCTAGAGAAGGCTGCCTGAGGATAGGGTGTTTTGAGGTTGCTAAATTCGTGTTACCACTGCCTTCGTCTCCCACATTAACTCTGCCATTTGGCATTTGATGGACAGGCATTATAATGTGGTTGTTTGAGGTTCCAGCAGACATCGAATCCATCTCATCTAGGGGTGGCAAAATGGAGCTGGAACTATCTTTCCTGTCTGGCATCAACCCATCCTCGGGTTGGAACCATTTACCTGTTTTTGCTAAAATTGATTGCCGTTTTTGGCAGAGCGAACAAGCCCAGATGGATTTGTTTTTGGAGTGGGTTCGACTTCCGCACCGCATACATGACCGAAGTTGGCAGTAGAAGCATTTGTTACCGATACCATCCGCGAATTTGGTTATTACACAAATTTGGCAGATCGCATCATCGTGAGTTCCTACTAGTTTTTGAGCATTGTCTTTTCGTTCGTTGATTTGTCTTTCGATTTCAACTAATTCTTTGTCTGCCTTTCTGAAAGTAATCAATTAGTTAGGTTAAAAAGGTTTCAGTTAGTTATGCTAAAGAAGTTAAAAAAAGTTCCAATTCATGAAGTCTAAAGGAAGTTAAAAAAGTTGAAACTTACTCCGTCACCTTCACCTCCTTCTGTTCCTCTTCCTTCTGCCTCTGAAAGACTTGTTCAATAATAGCTCGTTCCTCTGGACTGAGATGTGACAAGTCTGGCATCAACGGATCCGCCATTAAAAAGTGACCCTCTTTTGGTTTATACTTGGTAGAGTGTAGTTTGTTGGGGGGGTTAGTTTCTCAACACAACAAAATCAAATTAGAAAGTTGTGTGTTGATGAGGCTTGATGATAATCATTAGACAGACTAAATAATAATTGGCTGTTTGGGTGTGATGATTAGGTTTAATAAATATTTAGTTCTAAATTTAATTTCAAAAAGGCAACTGTTGTTGGATTTTGTTGGTGGTAACTGATTTTGGACTAAAAGAAAGGAAATGAAAAGATGAAGTAATGGTAGAAATAAAGAGAAGTAATGGGACAAATAATTAGAGTTCAAAATATCGAAACACGAATTGTAGAAGTAATGGTTGGTAAAGGGGATAAATAATATGAAAAGATATGGCGCATACATACACTTCACCACCCCTGAACAAATTTCCTATATTTCATCAATTCTCAAGTACATACTTTCAATGGGTTCAAATTAAATTTTTTGATTTTAAATTAAATTGGGTCTGTTTATGTGTACAAGAAAAGGAAAGATGAAAAGGAAACAACGTTCATTGGTTTGTTTTTTGCAGAGATGAAATGAATAAATAAATAAATGGCTTTATGTGTATATAAATACAAATATATATCTTTTTTTTGGATTTAACAAATCGGCAAAGGCTTATGCATATATTATAATGTATGGAGATATTTATATGATATATCGTCTCTCTTATCACAATGACACTTATATACACATAAATACTTTCCATAAACATTTAAATTGTAAACGTTATGTCCCTCCAAAAATCTATATTAAAAGTTTTTTTGGCACTCAAAAGGCAACAAAAAGGGGAATAAATTTTATCACATTTTTTAATATACACAACAAATAATATTCGAAACGTTCAAAAATGGACTAAACAAAAAAACAAACAAAAACATGTTGTATTTTTGAAACACAGAGTTGTATTGTCCAGAGCTCTCTCCGCATCCTTCTTATATCAGTTAAATCTCATCATTTTTTAAAACAAACTACAGGAAGTAAACTATAACAGTTCGGGTAGTTTAAATTAATGAGCCTCAAAAAATATCTCTTTTCATAAATAGTTCCAAGCCAAATTAAACAATTGTTATTTGATAATTTGTAACAATATATCTAAATATATCCCTCAAATGGTGTATGTAAATTTGTTTTCTACATATCTACAAATGACAGTTATTGATATTTTGCTGGTTGTTACAAAGGGAACGCGATTTATAAGGATGTGGAGTGTGGTAGTTGGGGGGTTGATTGAATAATTGATTATATCTGTTTTTTGTTGAGGAAGATCCTCAAAATAAGGGAATGTTAATGAGAAATAGGTTGTGTTTTAAAAAAGGAAAGATATTAGTTGGTGGTTATGAAAACATTTGAAAACTTTTCACACATATTTAGTTGGATGTAATTAGTGGTGAGTAAATAGATACATAATTTAGTAATAGATGGCCTAATAGCAGGATGTCTTTTTTGGGTGGCTCATTAAATAAAATAGAAAACAATTTAATGAGTTGGATATGTTTTTATCTTCTAAAAAGTATAAATTGATCATCATTTAAAAAATATTAAAAAAATTAATTTTAATAGGTTGTATTTGCTTGATGGGAGTAGCTTAAACTGCTATAAATAGATTGGACACTAAAATACATTGAAATACACTAAACTAGTGGTGAGAATAAAGAATAAGAGGACGATGGCCTTATTGTGGTTTATATCTTTTGAATAAATATCTATGGTGAAAAGCTTAATATTATCTATAAAGAAAAAAAGGATATTTGCGTTAAATTATATCCATAAGAAAGCAAAAATGTATCATATACAAAATATACTAGTAGTATCAAATATGGGTATATAAATGATATTGAAAAGACTCTTTCCCTTCTCAATAAATTAAAGTAATGGCTTAACTTTTCGCCAAATTAAATATTAAGGTGGTCTTGGTGAAAAACAAATGCCAAAATAGTTGCTGTACTATTAGTAATATAAGTGACACATATCTAACACTAGCCGAAAGATAATTATGATAAAGTAGTTTTGTTTCTAGAAAGGGTACTTCTTTTGTGAAAGTCAAAAGTGTGATGGTGATGATGAGTTTTGGTACATATGATGGAGATAAAGTTTAAATTCCAAAAAGGAAACAAAAAGTGCCTTCAACGGGGTACCCATAATATAAAAATAATTTGTTTACTTGGGGTAGAAAGGATTGGATGAATGAATGGTGTGTGGTGGTGGATATTTGAAACTATTAAGTATGTATATAGCTTTTAAAAGAATTGTTGTAATAAATTGTATGCTTATACTTCAATAATTTACCTTCTTTTTGTATTTGGTAGTCTTCTTGAAGTTTTAACACAACTAACAAAATTTGTGGTTAAGGGAAAGGCCTTTTCTAAGTACATTCACCTGAAAGGGAGTTAAACAGAAGATTATAATATAGAGATGGATAAAATAGACAAATCTTATCAAAGTAACGAATTATCTTGTCATAAGCACATGTTATATGTTCTTTATGTTCGAATAAATTATTACCAACAAGGTGCATCGTTAAAATCGGCTTCGTGCTTTCTAAAGATTAAGGATACATAAAGATAAATAATGGTCTATTTATCATCTTAAAGAAACTGAATTTATAGGATGCATTTGAATAATCAAAAAACGATGCCCTTTTCCGCATAATAACTGTAATTGAAGATAAATACACACTGGTTAGCTTAAATGTGGTTTAACTATATTCTGTTTAAGTATTTATATTCCTGCAAAAATAGTGCAACACATGTCTTTCTAATGAAATTAAATCCATAATTAGTGTCTTTTTTGAAGTCATTTGCACTTATAAGTTACTCATTATAGTTAGGTTCATTTGGCGTGTGTTTTTTAATTATGTGGAGGAAGTAGTTAATAAAAATATTAAATATGTGAGCAAATTTAATGTATTTAGATGCAGAGATTATGAAACAGATCAGAAAGCAAATAAATACCACAATTTATATCCACTAAATGATGAAGAGCAAATTTCCGGGATAATGAATGTGGAAAGGAATAAATATATAAGCTTTCTTATCATCAAGTTTGGAGTGATAGTAAATAGTCTATAAAATAATGATATGCCATGGATTAGATTTAAATTTGTGCGTGGGATATTTCTGGGTCTCATTAAGTTAAATGTGACGTTTAGATTACTGCTTATAATTACGGTTGACACATTACCTTTTATTAGACAAAAAGTGAGTGGATAAAATACATAAAAATAGAAAAGAAAGATTCTAAAAAAGGCATTAACCATATGATTATATGTGATTGTTCCATTTGGTTTATTTGTGAAACAATAGTTCTCACACAAAAGGTACATACAGAAAAAGATAGTCATATCGCAACGCTTCTTTACCACAAGCCTCTTAAGCCGATAAAAGTTTCTTCCAAATAGAGGAAGAATGGCTTTTTGCGGCACCTTTCAGATAAGAAAGGATGAGGAGTTGCGTTTTGGTTGGCACATAAAGCCTTTAAAAGTGAATAAATTTGAATGGTTGCGGCAATCGTGTACGACAAAACTTTTCGCCACAGGAATATAAAAATATATATAAGTATAAAATATATACATTCTATATATTCACTTTAGCACTTTTGTCTCTAGCCTTCCTAAAGCCGAGTTGTGTTTGTATGTGTCTCTTAAGAATACACACATACATATTATAACCTTTTGTGGCTTTCTTCAAGTTTTGAAGTTGACGGGGTTCAATAGTAAAATGCGTATATATATTTATATGATGTTGTCGCCATTACATGACCGTTGGACGAACAAAAGTAACTTTGAAAGCATATATACAATTTATGTATGTAAATGTATCAGATATGTTGTGACTAAAATAGGAAGCTTTCAAGTTTTAAAATATAAAATAAAAAATTATGCACACTTTTATGTTTGTAGTATAAATAAAAAATTGGGTTTGATTAATTTAAAAAAAGATAGAAGTGAAAGGTCAAAATATATATAAATGACATGCTTGCAAGAATGTTTATTTCAAATGTTTGTTTCGAATGTTTATTTCAATTGTTATGTTGTAGTTTGTGGTTCAATGGTTTGGAGGCCTTTGTTAATTAAATTGGTATTGAAATGGTGTGGTAACACAAAAGAGTATCAAATTAATGGGATAGATATGCCATTTGTTAGATGGTAAATGAAACAAAAGGCCAGCAAAAAGTTTGTTATTGTTTGAGTGAAAAATGGGATAATGATGATGCCAATTGAGCAAAGTTAAAGTTGCCTTTCATGTTATTTCAGCTGATTACAAATGAGACTATCTTTATTTATATGCATGACTTTAGATTAGCCATAAAAGCGACCGTTTTTGAACTGGAAGAATGCGGTGAACGTAATTTGAGAAATTAAAGTCCACTATTCTTTTAAGTTGGTGAAAGTTGAGAAGTAATGACGCCATATTTTGCAGAATACCGTCATTCAGTGCAGCTTTAGTTCAGTTTTAGTTCGTGGGTGTTTGAATCAACACCGATTAATACCCAATCCAATGAATTAAATTAAGACCGAATGAACCAAACTATACAACACGAGAAGGTATTTAATTTATTAGTTTAATTTATTTGGTGTGATTCCATGTGAGTTAATTTGTGACAGGTAAGCTACATTCGTAGCTACACTTATGTCAATTTCCAACAATTTACCCAAAAGCAATTTTAAGTTTTTAAAACCATATATGCACGTAATTCAAACAAATGCAAATTATTGCGTCATTTACAAAGGAAATATTTCACCAATTTTAAGAAAAAACGCACGACGACGTACTCTTCCAAAAGCTTTAAAGAAGGTGCGGCTGCTAGTCTTTCTTCATTTTAGTCTTGCCGCATTATTTTTTAGCATTCAGTCTTTTTGGGGGATTCTTGTTAAGATAGTTTTTATTTATGTTTGCCTTATCCTCATCTTAATATGTCTTTAAACCGACTCCTTCATGTACAAATGTGCGATATAGCGCAAAAACGATAAAACTGTTAAAAATGGTATAAATCATCGATTTAAAAAAATGTGTTTATTGCTTGTCAGGTTAATTTATTATATAATATGTCTTCTTTAATATGTCGCAACTATTACATTCTTAAATAAGCAGTACATAGGAGGATTGTGATCTTTCCGTGCCAATCTCGTCAAGAATAAAAAGTTCAGGAGTAATGATTATTTATTTTAGAATTGAATGCCAGATAACGTTTGTTGTGGTGTATGCGGTGAAATCGTTCCTTTTAGTACGTTAATGTCTAATCACTTGCCAGAACAACATCCTGAAATTATGATCAACACGGAGACTGTTGATTTCGAGGAAGTTCCGTACTCTGAATGGTTAAAAGAAAAACTAAAGAACACAAAAGCGGACGCAGATGCTTATGATTCAGTTTCAAGAAAACGTCCTCACAACAGCTACACTCCATTGGCTAGAAGACCCCCAAATGATAGAGTTCTTCGTAAGGTGTCACAAGTGCGTGTCAATCCCAACGAAATGACTATTCCCCCAACTTGAAACTGCTCTCAAAAGAAAGATGATTGAAAAGATGGGGAGAAAGGTTCCGGTAACTCTGGTAGATAAGCAACATGCCAAGTGTGGTATTTGTCAAGCTATAGTATCTCTGAACAAGAAGTTTGAAATCGTTCATCTCGTTCGACACTTCAATGCCTGGCACCCTTCCTCTCACCGGTGCAGTGGCACTTGGCCGGGAATGAAGAGAATCGCTCATCAACAGCCTGTATTAGTTGGTGCTCCTAAGCCATTAAGTAATGTCGACTTTGCCATCGTTGATTCCAGCATTAATGCTACTGACAATTTGCAATGTATTTGGTGTGGAATGGTAATGGACAAGTCTGTCTTGGCTATGCATTTTTACGAAGTCCATCCAAATGATGTTGAGGTCCCAAAATGTCAACTTTGCCTTCAGGAACTTGTTGTAAATGCAAGATTGACTGAAAAGTTTAAGCAAGATTTCGACATTCTCTTGCCTGACGAGTATCACTTCTTTTGTGGGAAGTTTCAAACTAAATATTCAACCGAAAAGGCTATGGAAAGAGGTAAAAGACAAAAAATAAGAGTAGTTAACTTTATTGTTTTTAGGTATTAGCGGTAAAATAAAGAGACTTGACACAGGAAAAGATCAACCAGAGGAAATTGAGGAAGATGACGAAGCTACAGGAGATAGCTCTAACGGCAAAATTGCTCCTGTCTCAGAATGCTTCTCCAATAGTAGAATGGCCTTGGGGAGAAGATCCAAACCTAAACGTCTATTTGTCCAGCCTTCCCTCAGACAAGCAGCACCAGAAAATTCGAAATTTATTGAAGTAGTTTCCGAATGCCACTGGAAGTGTAAATTATGCGAAGGAAGCATCATGGCAGCCGTAATTAGTGCAGGAGCCATCAGGCATTACCGTCAATATCATGCATTGCAATTAGATGAACTTCAAGTTGAGTTGTGCAAGGCTAGATTGAAAAAAGTATCGGACGGTTGCATGGAATTCATTAATCCATCCATGATTGAATGCAGTGTTTGCCAAATGACGTATCCCTTACACAAACCATACAATATGTGTAGAGCAATTAGACACTTGAAGGCAAAGCATCCTGAATACATGCCTGAATATTGTAATGATAATGCAACAGAAATCAAAGGAGTTGCCAACGAGACTGGATGTGAAGAAGAAGTCGAGGAAGTCATCCAGGAGTCTCCTGAACATTGTCTACGTGCATCTTCCACATCTCATGATTTAGACTTGAAGATGGGAGAGTTTGTAACAGACCCAGACATCTTAGCAGACTTTAGACTCAAGTTCGGAGTTGACTTTGACAAGGTCAAGAAATTTACTAATGCCGAGGGAGAGTCGATGTATATTTTGATGACAAACGATCAGGATTTGGATGGGATCACATTTAACAGTATAACCCATACACCAAACGGAGAGGTTAAGCAGGCTCATGACAAACTCTTTGCACATTTCAAAGAAGATGAACTCGAACATTTCAAAGAAGAGGAACTCGCACATTTCAAAGAAGTTGAAATGGAAGAAATGGAGGAAGTTGAAGAAATTGAAGTTGAAAATGAGTACTCTCCAGAAATTGATCTTCTTGAAGACTAAAAGATATTCAAAGAAAACGAAACACCAAACACATTTTTGCTTTAATAATACCAAGACTCAATGTCATAATTGGTAGTAAAATATCCTTATTAGAAAAAATTATTCCAACGACTTTATATTTATCAATTTATTGCCTTTCTCTTTAAATAAAATAATAATTTTATTAATTTGTTATTGTATTATAAAATAAATATTTCGTTAATCTGTGAGTATATAAGATGGGACGGGGTTGTGTATTGGTGAGCGCTAATTGATTAAGCACATCCTATTTTGGCTGTGTTATATAATTAGCATGTTATAATATTCAAATGTTGTTCCATATGTTTATTTTTAGTGTATCATATAATATATAGTCATCATTTCTATCAAATAAATAGTTCTGTTCACGTACTCTTTCTCTCTTAAACAGGCTGTAAAGAAAATTTGAATATAGCTTTAACTCATAAATAGTACATTAATATAATTTAGAATTATTTATTTTTATCTTATCGTTGGAATTACGGACGATAAAGGACCTTCAAAACGGAAATGGAGTACGTTTAAGCGACTATAGAAGCCTGCTCAATTCCATGAGGCACAAAAAGGTTTTCATAGTGGCATTCAGTCATCTCTCCTCTGGAACAAACTTATTTAATTACTATTCAAAATGCTTTCAATCTATAATTGAGTTTCTTATTGCTTGTAAAATTTATTCAATTAAAATATAATTTCTAATTTAATTTTCATTGTAAAATACAATATACTTTCAATAAAACCAATATCTATAAACTGCTGTGTATTTTGTATATAATTAATATATCTGGTTGGCATCTTTCTAACATTCATAAAATAACTTAATAAAGCTTTGACAAAATGTTTTGCCTCAAAACATACAAGTTGTGGTAATTTCCTTTGACAATCTATTGCACCTTTCATCATTTCCTACTTAACAAATGTCAGGTTATAACTTTGCCACTAAATTAAGATTCTTCAAAATTACTAATCTAAATCCTAGCCTAATCTATTCTAAAATATATAACAACCTATCTTTCACATTAAATTCACCAAGACATCGCCAAAAAGAAACATTGCAGGAGACGGCGATTTAGCATCCGTATGCCCAGCCATATTTAATAACACTATTACATCAATAGTGTGTTCGCAAAACAATTTATGCCATCTTATAGAATGTTTCGGGACTATAAGATGAAGTTAAACATCTTACTTGAAGATAAAATAGAATAAATGCATTTAAATAAATTTATTATGGGAATATTATTAGCGATAAAATAATTTGGTTATTAGACTTTTTAAATAAATATCAAAGCTAGGTGTTAAATGTAATTGCTTCTGTTTTGAAATCCTCTCTTCGGACTATTTCACAAAATTTCTCCATATCGGCGTCTTCTAAAGTTAAGTAACTAAGGTCATAATGAGTTCTATTATCCTCAAATTTGAAAGTCATTACTAAGTAAGGGATGTTTTTGGTGCTTTTCCTCATCTTGATGTAGACTCCAAATGATGCTTTCATAAATTCCTCACTAACGTAGTAAATTTCGCCATCTTTCCTTATTTCATACTTGTATCGTGTGCTATTCTCGTTAACGATTCTTTTGATATCTAGTTCACATGTGTTTTGATTTTGCGGCGCTCTTGGATCTGCTCTTGATACCAAAAACAAGTGACAGGAACAACTAAATATAATTTCTTCCCTAGGTTTGATGGGTTGTAAATCTTCAGTGTAGATTGAGGAACCTGTTGTTGAAGGAGGAATTGGATATGACAATGAAGCAATGCTTGATGCATGCTGCTTTGATAGTATTTCCTCTGTGTAGATAAATGACCCGTTATCAGTATTTGCATAAACGGTGTTTTCTAAATTGATATTTCTTTTCCTTTCTCCTACTGCAATTTCGCGCGAAACGTTCCAGTGATTTTTGATCTCATTTTCCTCCCAAACTTCTTTCTTTGCTTGTTCCGCTTCAAATTTTACTATATACGCCTTGTAGCATGCTTTAATCTCAGCAGAATAGTCTATTTTATGATCGAATCCAGGTTTAGTGTTTACATCATCTTCAAATGTCCGATCGCTCTTAATTGATGCCGTTGAATTAGCAGACGATTTGGTTCTTTCCAATTCCTTATATTTCTTGCCGATCAAATCTGTGTCAGCTTGAAGGCTTTGATTAGCTTGGATCAACTTTGCGTATAATTCTTCGCAAATTAATTTGCACTCTCTAAGAGTACTATTGGCAACATCCCGTTTCTTCTTAGCCACAACATTCTGGCTTATTGCATGTTGCATCAGCTGTTTGCCATCTCTCACAATATTACAGGCTTTCTCCATCAGTTTGTGACCGTCGTCAATCATTTTCATAGCTTCCTCCATCAAATTATCATTTTCATCGATCAACAGTTGCTCAGTTTGACATATTTTCTCGCTTTCTTCCAACTCTTTCTTAGCGTTTTTGTGCTCATTGATGATGTAGTTGATGTCGTCGTCAAATTGGCCGTCCTCAAACTCAAACACCATCTAAATAATTGAAACAATTATTACAACTACATGGATACCTAAACTTACGCTGTCACAGTCGCTCATTTCAAAAAGATATAAAGAAAAGTCCCACCTTAAAAAGTCTTAACTAAAATCGGAGGTTCACTTTCTCCAAAACACTTCTAGACAAAAATTCTTTTTAGGATAAAAAGTAAGGCAAAATTTATGTACGAAGTAAGACGTAGTTTGGTAAAAGTATTTATTCAAAAATAGTTCATATTAAAAGGCATAAAATTAGGATTAATATACAAAAAAATAAGGAAGATATTTTACATTTCCAAAATAAAATCAGATGGATAAATTACTCCGTCGTCCCTTGAAATGTAGACGCACCTATCTTTTTCCCTAGCATGGTTGAATTCCTTTTCGGTAAGAGTCGCAGTAATAAGTTGGTTTGATTTGTGCATGGCTTCCACTCTGAAATCTCCGAACCAAAAAGTTAAATTGGGGCTAAAGTTCTCTTCCGTAATTTCTAATCTAAATGATGGACCCGCTCCAACTTTAACAATATCTTTAATTCTCGGAAGAGGTGTAACGCCAAGTAAGAGCCATCCTGACGGCATTCATACAACTATGTCGGCCATGAACCAAATTGCTAATAAACGTGTGTAGAATAACAAGAAATCATTCTCAAATAAAATATATCAACTAAAATTAGTTTAATAGCTACCATATTAATTTTTGTCTAATTACAGGTTATTAAATAATACGCATATCAAAATTTTATGTTTTTAAGAAGACAAAACAGAAGTGATCCGCTAAATTGTAAGAACAAGACATCCTAATTGTTTGCTAACAACTCATTCATAAAGTGTACAATGTCTGTGCTCATTAAAGCTTTGTGTTTATTAAATGGCAAATTGAGGCAACCGTGTTCAGCATGCGCGTAATTTTTGTGTGAAACGTCTCCTCCAGACAGTTTTAATTTGTGTGCATACATGATGGAATCATCTCTAAGAATATCATATTGTGCTGATAATATAAACGTTTTTGGCATTTCTTTGAAGATTTTTTGATCGGCTAATAAAGGTGAAAAATCATCTTGTAAAAAAAGAACCATGGCTTCTTCTTTAATTTTTTCAAAATCTGGACTCAATTTTACACTAAACGTCTTTCTTTTATAATTTTTCATATATTCTTCGGGCATGTATTCCATATTGTAAACTTTTTTGAATTCTTCATGAGCAAACAGTTCTTCCCGAATATGACCATTCGAATTCATGAAATGTACTAATTCTTTTGTTGCATTACCTCCCATATAAAGAACCCCATATCTAGCCATGTTTTGAGGAGTTAAAAATGATTTGCTTTTATGACTGTATGTATCAAATTCTTGATGGCTTAAAGTTTGATAATCAATCATGTTAGTGCAAGGGTAAATTAAACATTGTCCAATGAATCGTTGACAGTTTAATTTGATAGTCTTTTGAACCATGACGGCTGCAAGACATGCACTGAAATGTTAACACAAATTTACTTATCAATTACATCTTAACTTACCCAGCCGAATCTCCCATAATAATTGCCTTTTTTCTATCAATGTTGTATTCTGATAAAGCGTCGCCGTTTAAAATTGTGTCACAGACAGTAAAACATTGGTTCACTTGGGTAGGATACTTATTTTCGGGAGTCTTTGAATATCCAATTGATACAAATACACATTTCAATTCTTTGATAATTGGAAACAGAACATCATCATAATATTCAGGCTCCATTACTGCAAAGCCTCCTGAAACCCAAAAACATTATTGTTTAATTTATATAATACTTGCCTCCGTGAATGTAGATGCAAACAGCGTCCGATTTGAGCTCTTTAGGTTCGTAAACCCTAACTTTAATGCCACCAATTACTTGATTGCTAACATTGATCCACGATGGAAATTTCTTAGGAAAAAGTGCCGGCAACCCCACAATCATTCTCTTCCATTTTATTTGGTAATGACTCCCAAGGAATAAATCCACTAGATCTCCCTAAATTAAACACATGAATAAGTAAGCGAGAACAAATACTTAACAAAACGTACCAGCTTATCATTAAATACATACAATCCAACATTTATGATGCTTTTTTTCTGCATTTCGTTTCCGTAATTCACCAATATTAACAAAGTTGAAAATACGAGAAATGACAGTGAAAGTGCTACTATTAAAAGAATAACCATTTTTGACAGATTGCTTCTATTTTTGTAAACTAAGGTCACAGGGCAGTATCATATGTTTTCACACTCACTTTTCTATGATTTTATTTTATCTATTGTGAGCGAAACTAATTGCTGTGGTTAAACTAAAAGCTTAATTTAAAAAGAATTATTATAAATAGAAAGACACTAATAAAGTATATTTAATGTTTCGACAGATGAAACATTGCTTTTTATAAGTGATTTATCAAAACAGAATTATAGAAATATTACAATAGACATTTGTGTTGTTGAAAAGCATATTAAAATATCGGATGTTTCTCTTTAATCAAGCTAGGCCATTGTAAGATACGAGAAAACTGCAAGACTATAAATGATAATTTATCATCGTTGTATCAATGTAATATCAGGAGAGAGTAGAAAGGCTACAGACTACGTTTGTCTACTCCATTTATTTGGGAAAATATTTGATGCAAAATTTCAACTTTTTAAAGTTAAAACATCGTAGTTTTAGTTTGTAGTTTAAATTAAAAAATAAATTATTATAAAGTATGTAGTTATAATTTGTTTATTAGAAAGTTATGTGCAAAATATTTTACATAAAAATTAAAAATCGGCCATCTTTTATTATGAACATCAAATTGCCATTATAAAACTTATTATTAAAAGATGCATCTACATCGACCATATTGAATGCCAATCGTTACCATGAATGTTGTTTTTGCCAAAATTTTATATATAGAATATTCGTTTAACAATAAATGGGAGATTCCATTATCCCCTTTTCTAGCAAATAGATATGGTTATGATCATTTCCATGATACATAGTTTCAATCATAGTATCAAGTATGGGAATATATTTTTTATAACCGAATTGCTTTGTTCACCAGAATAAGTATTAAGGTTGAATTTGTTTATAAAAGAATGTTATTATTTACATCTACTGGAATACTATGTTCTTTAATCAAACTAAATATGTCTACATACATTTTTCTCTTGTGGAACCTACAGCTTCATATGTATTTAATTCGATTAGAACTGCAGATTTCCAACATTTTAAATGTATATTAAAATCAACAAATATGTGCTTTACAACCAATTCATTTTTACAAATTGCAAAAAAATAAAAATTGTACATACATTTTTAGAAGGAAAAACAAACTCAATTTGTAGCTGCAAAGTTTTAAAATTTGCAAAAAAATGTTTCACAATTTTGTACGGAAATTTTATTAGTAAATGTAGATTCGAAAATGACACATTACAATGTTTACATTTTATAGATATCATGGAGTTTGATACTTTTACCAAAATTGCTAAGCAAAAGGATCAGAATACATTTTATCTTTTCTATGATGCAATAATTGGTCGATCGAACTGTTTCTTAAATCTTTAACCCTATTACAATTTTATCTAGTAATCAAACAGTTTCATAATTTAAACCACTTTTTTATAATATCTGATCATTTTTACAGAACTTTTTGGTATTTTTTGAATTGCCTAATTTCATTCATCAATCTTAAATACTGTTTATCGTATTTAAAAGCGAACGTACTGAATAAAATGTGTCAATCCATAAATTCATAAAACATAAAAAAATACATTTCTTTAAATAAAATATTATATAGCTATCAAATAAATATATATTTTGTTTATACATAATAATAATAAAAAATCTGTCTTCACACCTTTTGAGATAGGAAGAAATTTCTTTGTGGAAAGAATCCCAAAGACCAAATTAAATATCATTTGTTACTCGTCCAAAAAGCTAACCGTCTTTTGTTTTTTAAATATATGTGATGTGGATAAAATGTTGAAAGATAAATTTGATATCCTTGAAATAGCCATTCTAATACCTTTTAGTGATTTCCATTTGATTGATGGTGAAGATTAGCATTTTCTTGGCTTGGATGGGGATTGGAAGATGGTGAAGGGTAAGCATTTTGAACATTTTTTTGCTGGTAATACATTTGTTGTTGGTTGGTGGTTTGGATTGGTATTTGTTGTTTATTTAGATTATTGAAGTCATGACTTGGATCGACTACATTTTGCCGCATTTGTTCTTTCATTACTTTGATTTCGATGGGAACAGGTTGGTGAGCGGCCGAACTTTTCCGGGACACTACTTCTTGGGGTTGTTGCTGCGGAAAGTTATTAGGTAAAGCAAATTGATTTAAATTTTCGGATGAACCCGAGGAAATAGTAGATTGTGGTGAATGGTTAGGCTGAGCTGGCGGTGATGTCGGCTGTGGATGACCATTAAAAGTTTGTTGTTGGTAACCATTTGATTGATAATTCTCCATGGGAACATAGCTATTCACCTGCCCACCATTTATATAATTGTTTGTTCCGTTACTATTATTTTGTGGTGGTGAAGTCATAGACCCTTCGCCATTGTGAATGTGATCGGTAACAGCATGTGCATAGGTTGGATGGTTTTGCTGTTGAGGGGCCATTTGAACTTGTTGTTGTGTATTCCCATTTTGTTGGTTTTGGTTGTTTTGTTGGATCTGATTGTTTTGTTGGACCTGATTGTTTTGTTGGATCTGATTGTTTTGTTGGATCTGGTTACTTTGTTGGATCTGATTATTCTGCTGCTGTTGCATTTGCTGCTGGATTTGTGGTTGTTGACTTTGTTGGATCTGTTGATTTTGAACTTGTTGTTGATTCTGAATTTGCTGCTGTTGATTTTGAGCTGCTTGTTGTTGATTCTGAACCTGCTGGTGTTGACTCTGAAGTTGGTGTTGTTGAAGGTTTGTGTGTTGTTGTTGTTGCTGAATTTGTGTTTGCAATTGTTGTTGTTGTTGAATTTCTTCGATTGGCTGAACACTGAAGACGGGCGGGCTAGGATGTGAGACAATATTTTGTTGGAGAGATTGTTTGTGTTGTGGGGCAACGCAATTCATTTCGATTTTTAATTCCGGGGAAGTACTAGTGCTGTGGTTGGGGACAAAGTTGTTTTGGGAAGCATTTCGGGCTACTCTTGCACTATTACTTCCGCTTGAAGTGGTATTGTTGTTTGTTAATCCAGCACTTGAACTTTTGCTACTATTTGCATTCAACAAAATTTCCACATTGTTTACTATTTCAGATGGAGCAAATTGCTTTAAAATATTATTTTGGCTTTCCAATACTTGAATCTAAAAAATTAAATTAACAAACGAAATAAACAAATAAATACTTACCTTTGATTCAAGCTCAACAATAGTAGCTCTCAAACAATCAACTTCCTGTCTAATGGACAAAGTCAAATGCGTTTTCACCAAGTCCATAGCCAATTCAATTTTATTATCTATTACAGCGTTACTGCCATCCACAGGAATATCGTCCAAATCACTCATTCCAGCCATCACCTTCGCGACAGTCGATTCAATGGCAGGGCAGGAAGCAATATTCACATTATTACAAACATGGTTAGAAGAAGGGACAGAAACCATCGTGGCTGTTGACATCTTTTTACTTGGGCCAAGGGAACCTTGACGTGACAAGTCTATAGGAATACTGGCAGAATGAGGTAAAGTAGAAATAGCTTGGGGTTGATTGTTTTGGATGGTATTACTA
This sequence comes from Rhabditophanes sp. KR3021, assembly GCA_963281155.1. Classification (NCBI taxonomy): domain Eukaryota; kingdom Metazoa; phylum Nematoda; class Chromadorea; order Rhabditida; family Alloionematidae; genus Rhabditophanes; species Rhabditophanes sp. KR3021. Next base: position 1,479,331 of record CAUJLY010000004.1, on the reverse strand, counting down.
TTATTAGTAGTCACTTGTTGTGGATAATTTTGGTGTGAATGGTCGTAACTGGATGTTCCAGGAGCAATCGTACCGTGTTGTAGTTGATTTAGTTGTTGATTATGTGAAATAATGTTTGAATCAATTTGTTGTTTATTCTCATTCATTGGTGGACATGAATTATTAACATTATTATTCATAGGCTGAACTTGTTGAAGAGGAATAGGTGGTGTGATTGTATTATTAGTGATTGCCTCTTTCAAAACTATTTTTTCTTGATCAGGAACTTTGTTGTCATCCACAATAGCATTATTTGCATCTTCACATTCAGGTGAAACTGAACCATTTTTCTCTTTCACATCAAAACATTGCCACCTTCCTCGGACAGATTGCTCGGAATTTAAGGGTTGGACCTGAAAATAAGTAATTTAAATGAATGATTCACCAAAAATAAGTAATTTGATTAGTGATTAATAAAATAAGTAACTTAATGAATGACTTATAAAATAAAATACTATTAAGCAGTAATTTAAACAAATGATTCAGGAAACTTACCGCATTACTTTTGTCATCTACATCAGTTGTTGGTCCATTTGAAGATTGGAGATTATTTGTGGGAGATGATGTCGTCATTACAATAGTGGAAGTGTTGTCTTTTGTCGATGTTGACGAAGATGAAGACAACGACTCGTTATTTTCTAAACCAGAGTTCATCTCAATTACAGATCATAATGTTGTTCTTAATTGTGGGGCAAATAAAACTCCTGTAAATTTGATTTATTTACCAGGACACTGCAGCTTGAAAATATTATTTGATAATTTTTTAATCTTTATGTTTGACAACAAAAAGAAAAATTCACAATCTACTGAAATGAAATACAAAAATGAGTCAGAATGTTTAATAGAATTTAAAAATCTCGAATCGAAGAAAAATTGCAACATAAAAATCGAGAAATAATGAGGTGTTGTATAAAGAAATGCAAATTATCTGGTAAATAGGTGTTTAAAGTAATGTTGTTACAAGAGTATACACCATTTAAATAAACATACGCACCTTTCGATTCTAAACATAGACAATGGGATCGGAGCTTATATAGATCGAGACAGACCATATACAAAGTATTTAATTGTGCTTATTATACATACCGCACTAATATACTCATTAATTTAAGTCTAATTTAAAGTCTAATCTTCGTAATGACCAAACACCAACCCCAACCCCATTCTCGAATCGTAGATATCAAAGCAGGGGATTAAAATTTAATATACGCTTTCTTTTGATGCTTAAGAATCAATAGGAAAGACTTACCAAAAGTTCAAACATGATACGTCTTTTTAAATCAAAAATTCAAAAGTATAATTGTTCAGACAAAAAAGGATAATACTTACATGCATATACTTTTTAGTTCGTATAATATAGATGCAACAAAAAAAGGCGATAGGAGTTAGACGACCTTTCAATAATTATTGTTAACAATAATGACACATAAATGGGTTGTTCTTTTTTTATCAATTAGTTATGTATGTGTGGTGGGTGATACCAGCAAATTTTATTTCTTCCTTCATGAGACGAACTTTCCATTGTATTTCTTATAAGAAAAAGGAATTTTGCTCTCATACTTAATTAATGAAGAAGGGTTTTTTGGGATTCACATAAAGTACATATATTTTATGGAAATGAAATACAAAATATACGTATAGCTTGAGGGTAACTCTTTTAAATGATAAAATAAAGTTTTGTTCCTAAAAATAGAGAAGATGTTATATAGTAATGTTATAAATATTCTGTGTATGTATTTTTCTTTGTGCAAAGACAGAGATGCAGAATAGAGAAAAAGCAATTATGCAGATAAAAATTGGGGATGAAATGTTGCGTCCAGCCACGTTCGTGCGATGCGACAACTAATGGACGCAACTACTAAACAGATGTAGCTACTAAACAGGCCCAGCTACTAAACAGACGCAACTTTTTTTGGAGTCTTAAAGAGCGGGAGCTTAAATGCGGTAACAATTTTGACTTGCCACAAGGTTGTTGGCCGACATACTACATTTAATATATAAAATATGCACGAATTTTTTACTGCCAAAAGAAATGCCTCTCTTTTGTTGAAATGAGTAAGTAATGACTTTTGATAAACTACTTTGCGCTCCTTGCACCCAAAATTCAATCAACCTCATCATAAACCCCCTATTTTATACATATTTATGCTGTCCTCAAAATCTAAAAAAAGATACTCACCAAGAAACTAAGGGGTGAAATGCCATTAAACATGTTGCGATAAATTGTAATAAAAAGTCATTATACACTAACTTACACACACTCGAAAATCGTTGTTCTTGGGGCTGGTTTATACAAAATTAACTTTGAATAGAGAAAATAATTCACAATGCACAAACCACAAAGATAAGTCGTTTAAATTGAATAGTTAAATTTGTAATGACACAACTGCATTCATTACCCTCTTTTTTAAATATTTTTTGAAGTCAAGTTTTGAAGATTTAGAACAATGATACAACATGGTATTCGTGGAGTAGATGAAGTGAACTGTTGAAAAGGAATTTTTCGTTGCATTTTTCGAATTATTAGATGAAAAAAGGAATTGTACATAGACATCAGATAAAAGCAAATATCATAATTATTAATTGTTGTTATCAGGTTCATTAATATCTAGGAGCTACGTGGACAAAATGTTGCCAAAATTCAAATAGAGTGTCGTCATTCTTTAAAATAATGTTTCGTTTATCACCAATTCCGAAACACAATAATAATCCGTTTAATAATATACTTTTAGATATGCATTTAAAAAGCATCTAAGATTTGATTTGGTTTTCTATTTAATCACTTATTTAGTAAGCTGTTTAATTAGTTATTTAAATAACTATTTAATCATCTATTTAGTAATCCTTTTTGGGCTTTAAAAGTGATGTGATATTGGGTACAAAATTTGGAAAAATAATCAGACAAGAATTTCGTTATCAAAAAATGAGGTTTTAAAGGATCTCGCCACACTTTAAAGGCCAAGAGGGAGCAGTCGATTGTAAATAGTAAGCATGGACCGACCATTAAATAAGAGACCAGGAACTTAAACTAAAGTTAAATATAGCTTTTTGAAACTTAAGCAATCCTGCCTAAATCTACACATTCATTCAAAATGATTCAATGGTCTAAACTATTCTATAACAGCACCTACTGACAACACCGCATAAACTCAAAAAGCATGGTTTATATGTTGATTTTTTGTCAAATTTAAATACAATCAACAAAAAATAGGTCTAAACTATACTAAATAATGCATCAACTCTGCATAATACAAATAATACTACTACTTAAAATACATGTCACACAGACCCAATTTAATCTAAAAGTACATATAGATAAACTTTCTCGTTTTTTAAACAATCTACCCTACTCAAAACTGATAAGTATAAAATATTTGACTTGATTGTTGGAATAAGGTAAGTTATTTAAGAAATCACAATTATTAATATCATATAACATCATATATTATCAACATCTCACATACATATTCAGTCCACAATTTTTACTGCTTTTTGAACAAAAAATAAATAGTCATATTCTATTGAATTCATTTTAAAAAATGGTTGTCATAACAAATGTGTTAATGACAGGTTTGTGGGGTGCCTTGTCAAATGAATATTTGGTCTGTATATTTCAGTTTAAAATAATTTTTGGGAGAAGAAATTCTTTCAAATAAATGTATGAAAAGGATGTTTTTAGGAAAATCACATGGTTAAAAAAATAAATGAAATATATTTTTACCATACAAAAAAGTATATTATATATATGTTCAATTCATCTTGTCAACAACGGGTGCAAAATGGCTTTTGCCAACAAAAACAATTTCAACATTAAATTGCCATCAAAAAAGGCTGGTTTTGGTGGTGGTGTGTCTGTGTGAAAAGAAGTGTAATATTGCTTAACAGAGAACTTAATCAGAAATGCATTATTTTAATAGATAGATATTCATTTTTAGACAAACTAAATTATTCATTTTTAAAAAATATAAAAATTTTATAATCATCTTAAAGTGAGGATCCACTTAAATTCTATTTCAAATTAACTAAATTATAGTTGCTTTTAAGTGAGTGAAGAATACATTGCAAAATGTGAGATGATCATCATTTTTTGTCAAAACATATATTATCTTGAGGTCTATTATCAATATTTATTGCTTTATATTAAGAAATAATATATGAGCATCACTCATTTTTATTTATTTCTTCATATCATATCACTTTTTTAGATTCTCATTACTTTCCACCTTCTGGCTAATTTAGAACGTTTATCCTGATCATAGACTTTTAGATGATAAGCTTCCAACTCTTAGTCTAAAGCTCAAAACGCTTGTAAGAGAGCAAAAGTGATATGACGAACCCTCTTTAGCTACTACTGTTCCTCGTTCTAACTTTTGTTTATAAATAAAATAAATATTGTACAAAGAGCATTTAGTATCAGAGTAGAAGTATCAAGAATTTATTAAATTACCTCCTATCTTACTTAAACCATCCATCTTCCACACAAAATAGTTAATTGTGTATAGTAAATAAACAAATAAAAACAATTAATTGAGACTAAATCAAATTAAAATAACTAAAAGTAATTGAAAGGAAATATTACCATCTATACACAAATTTACATTTATTCCCTTAAACACAAACAAAGATAAAAATTATGAATGATATAATAAATAAATATACACATTACTATCTCCTAAAGTTATTCACAAAAATTTTTGCAAAGAATAATGGTTTTGGTGGTGATAACAATTATTATATAATAACCTTTACCAATCACCGTTGCAGAAAAGATTGCACTTTATCAGAAATGCAGTGTCCGTCTTCTGGTATAAATTATTATCATTTACATACACGTCAATGGGTCAAAAATGACTTTTGTCAAGAGTGGATTATGTCACATTATTAAGTATCACTTTGACAAATCACAATACTCTGAACTGATCAGATATACCCGACTTCTAGCCACTTATAATTGTATCAAAAAAACTTTATAAAGCAGATTAGACCTATTAATAACGAAGATTAAACTTATAAAACACAAAATTAAACCTATCACCAACTGCACTTTATAATCAAATCCATGAATAACTAACTAACCAAAAATTCAAGCCTCCCACTCAAAATAATCATCAATACTACGCTTTTTTAGTTCTAATTTTTGGGATGTGTATCTACATTTTATATTAATACAATATAACTATTGTCAATCTTTTTTTGTTGTATGGTACGAGAATACACTAAAACACTATAAGGGCTGCATCACTTCCTCGTTTGGGGAAAATTCAGTTGGGGGAAAGTTGTATAGATATATTTATTCGGCCCTTGTATATATGTATATCTTTTGGTCAATTATTTATGTGTTTGTAATAAAAAGAATTTTGTTTTCAAATAAATAATAATGCATATGTGTGTGTATGAAGACAAACACAATTTTTTCTGGTACTATTGTATTAAAAGACAATTTCTCCAAATAAAGACATTAACCAAGGATATTTAATTAGCACGAAAAACATGTTCATATCAAATCCTTTCAAATACGATTCTTTTCACAAAAATCTTGTTTATCAACAGACTGGATGACAACTTGTGTCTAAACTTCTTAGACAATTACGGCACACGTGTCCATCGCAAACAGTTCCAGATAGTTAGTATATAAATCACCCTAACCATTCTCTTCTCAAATAGACCTTAAAATCAACGACGATTGTTACGAAGTAGTACATAGACTAGTTTAGATCTTGTTTTCCCTAACCTTTCCCAATTACCCCTTCACATTTTGCTAACTTTTGGTGGCGCTGTCGCTTCAACAAATTTTTAATTTTAATTATATGGCACATCATCCAAAAAATGGCGAAGAACCTTTTTTTATGATCAACCAAAATGCACAACTTATTCCAAAATAAGAAGGCTGCTGATGGAGAAGAGAGAGTATGTGTGACGATGATCGTCCATCACTTCTCACACAAAGAGCTCTTGCCATCAACAAAGATCGCATCTGGTTCATCTCTACTTGCCTCTACTCGGCAGAAGGCATCTATGATCAACAGAAAACAATCAAGAGAGGCGGCACCAGCCACGTATACAACATTAAGACACCTCGTACTTATTTAAAATTAAAAAGTATTATAGATAATATATTGTGGCAAAGGATATACCTTCTCCACACTTATTATCACTTTCATTCTACAAAAAAGACTTAAATATGTTGAGTGCTAAGATCGTGTGTTGTTTGGCTGTATTGGCTGTTTTAGGACAAGGTGCTGAGGAGGAAAAATATTCATGGACTGAGGAAGATGGTCTGCAGATCAAGATTGTTAAGCCTATTGCACCAGAAAAGTGCCTTATTAAATCAGAGGCAGGAGATGTTGTTGATCAGTATTATAAGTTGTCTGATAAGGATGGGAAGACTATTGGAACTAACTGGGGAAAGAAACCGTATGTTTGGGAGTTATGTTATTTTAATTTATTGTTCTTAGATACGTCTTTACTCTCGGAAAATCACAAGTCATCGAAGGAATGGACAGAGCCATGACTGGAATGTGTATTGGAGAAAAAAGAAAAGTAGTCATCGTAAGTTTAAACTCATCATCTAAGTGTAGATCAAGTTGTTTTGCCACGATAAGAAACAATTAATTGTTCTGGAAGTATTGCCTACCCTTATTATGACCCAAAATAACAATTTGACCATTTTTTGATTAACATTTCATTGAAAATAGTAGTCAAATTGAAGTATCAAAACATTTTATCTAAAAACAGTCGCACATAAATAGTCATGTAATAATTATCATTTCAGCCAGGGAAATTAGGCTTTGGAACTGAAGGCAGAGAAAGAGATGGAATTAAGGGAGATGAAACTCTTTATTACACGGTGCAATTGGTGGATCTCTTTAGACCAGTGCCAGGCAAATCATGGACCGATGAAGATGGTCTTAAGATCGAAGTCACCCACGCCATCGCCGAAAAAGAATGCAAAAAATCAAAGGCCGGAGATACTATCCACCAACAATACACCCTTAAACTCGAAGACGGAACTTTCGTCGACTCATCATTCTCAAGAAATGCTCCATTCATCTTCAAACTCGGAACCTCCCCCAGAGAGGTCATCGAAGGTATGGACAGGGCCATGACCGGCATGTGTGAAGGAGAAAGAAGACACGTCACCATTCCCTCAGATCTCGGGTACGGGCCAGAAGGTCGCCTTCCTCAAATCCCAGGAGGTGCCACCCTCCACTTCGACATCCACCTCGAAAAACTCATCCAAAAAGGAGATGAACTCTAAATTGTTCCCATCTCATTGTTGACTTAATGTTCCTCTGCATAATATTAATTAGACCCTTATTTAAAAGGGCCTCAAAATTTACTATTACTTATTTTAATTTATATTAATTTAATCTTAATATGCCGATTTTGTCAACGAAGTTCATTTTTCTTAGAAACGGGTACGTATCTCTGAAATTTTTATTAAGTTGTAAATAAATGATTATTCAGTTGTTGTTATGAGTAGTATCAAAAAAGCGTATAAAAATTTGTATAATAATTTATTCAAACTAATAGATCGAATCAATATCATTTTTCTTATTTTCACAGGCCTCACGGTTCCTTAGCCGTCCCTCGCATTAGGCACCATTCTCCGCACTTCCACATGCCTCTATGAGGAAAACCACTCTGAGACAGCACCTACCTTATCTCATTGAGTCTTTAACAACGACTACCAGGGCACACCATTGTAATGTTATTAAATATTACGAGATTTATAAGCTTCCTGATTTATTGATATGTCCTAAGACTTCCCACATGAAAGTTAATATTTTGAGTTGTGGCTGTATTTTAGAAGAGTTAATAAAAAGATGCATTTTGTTGAGAGGACGTTCTTAATGCTCATCTTTATTTTTTTGAATCATTAGGGAACAGTGGAGTCGGATTTAGGCGATGGATGTTCCTAAAAACATTGCCACGGGTCACCAGTATATTCAGAATCTGAATGAAGGTGAGGAAGAAAAGTAATTGAAGATTATTCCTTACTTAAGAAATTCTCGGGAATGGTATTCGTGAGGAGATGACTAAACTGTGATCTCAGTTCCTAAACTCACCGGACAGATTGTGTGAACAGGTCTTCTTAAAAACAATGTCTTCAATTGTGTCTTTACCGGAAACGTCAGTAGCAACGGCAAATCATTCAAGACTCAAACATTGAATAGCCGCTACATTTCAAAGTTTCCTCCATCCTTAACTAAAGTAAAGAACAATAAACTAATCAATGTGTGTGTTGTTTCTTATCTTTTCCATGATTAGATGTACCCATGCAATTATCATCCAATTAATTTTCTATTCATCTTGACATTTACCTTTCTCATTACAACCGCTTTATGATTTTAGATGGTCCCTTTTCTGTTTTAATTATTTATTTGGCTTTAATAAATCATTGTTCTTGTGATGGATTAGAATGTTTTGTGGGTGTAGCATTGGGTTCGAAGTTTAACTCGATGGACGTTGGAGCAGCCTTGATGCCATGTCCAGAAGGCATGTGCTCCAATGTGACATTAAATGTCCATAATACGGCTGTATCAATTTATTCGTGTGATCCTTTTGATGTTTGCGCAACTTTGCATATGAATAATGAGTGTGAAAAAGCTGGTGCGGGTAAAGTTATTAAATAAGTTAGATATTATTAATTGATTTAGACATGTCATTGTGTTGTTGCGATTTAAGTGACCACTGCAATGTTAAGAATTGGATTTATTCAAAATGGGTTGACGAGTCGCCTTCAACACACACGGACACTCCGCCTGAACCAACTACCTTTCCTTATGATGGTCAAATAGAGTGTTATGCTGGGATTGATCTGTACGAAAGACTTTCAAACGACATTTCTTCATTAAAATTAATAAGTGGAGCACTCCAATCCCAAACACATAACGCTGACTTCTCAACATTTCTTGACAACGATGCTGGCCTAGTTGTCAAAATGAACTGTACAGGCGCATGTGCAAACATTACTTTGGGATCCGAAGGCATGCTTTACTACTGCGATGCAATTTCTTTATGTAACTCCTACGAATTAACTGACAACTGTGCAAATATAGATAAACTATTAAAAACGTGTTGTTGTTCATCACCACTATGTAACAAATTAAATCTACAATTAGGTGATCAAAATACGGAAGCACCTATTTTATCAACGACTTTCCTCGACAATTCAAAAGTCTCTTCTTCATTACCTATCCATTGCCTTAGTATTATATGTTTATTTTTTGCGTTCAATTTTAATTTACAATAATAATCAATTGTTTCAAATATTTTTTTAATAAGTTGTTTTAATTAAAGCTTGTAAGCACATAATAAAAGCAAATAATAATTTCATTGTCTAAATAATATTAAAATGATGGTTTATGAAATTATAAAATTTATCTGGATAGTAATATTATAATATAGTTAGGATGAATGATAGAACCATCAAAAGCGGGATCTTGTATACATTTCTTAATTTTTATATTAGAAGTGTAATTACGAAGATTACTCCGACAGCGCAATAGATGCGGAGGGGGTATGATGTGTTCTTAAAATTATATAGATAAACGGCCAAGGAATGAAGAGAAAGGACGGAGGATGGATATTGTGTTGTTTAGACCCATTTGGATTTATTGGTCTTTCTTCTCTTCTTCGACTTGAGGGGCGGTTGATTTGTTGCAGCACAAGCTTCCTAGGAAAGGTAACTTTTCATGAACGGTCACGCAGACGGCGTTTAGTTGTTCCTTGACAAGCTTGAGGTTGGCGTCAATTGGCTCTTTGTACATTTCATAGACCTTTGGAATGGTGAAGACTCCAACGATGGCTAAGAAAGCAATGCAGAAGAGGGAAATACAAGCTCCGACGTAAGTCAAAATCCAGCAGAAGAGGGCGAATTTGACAGATTCACAGATATTGTCAATCAAGACAATCTTTTGCAGCTTATTAACAATACATTGAAGTTCCCCAACCAATACATCAACTTGACCATGTACCTTCTCCCCTGGAATAACCAATTCCTCTTTCAAGAGTTCTTCGAATGGGTGAGTTGGTTCAGTTCCCTTGACTCTGGCTTCAACAAGTTTGAAGGCTCTGAATCCGAGAGTTCCGCAAAGTACAAGTAGTGATCCATAGGCAAATAGTGTGATGAGAGAAATTTTGGAGACGGCGATCAAGGCAAAAAGAGACAAGCCAAGGGCGATTCCGGATTTCTTGAGATCTCTCCAGTAGACGAGGTCAACCACTACAATAATTTGAATTAATAAGTAAAGTTTAAAAGAAGGTTGTAAGAAAGTTTTAGTTAGTTTATTTACATTTACCAACGGGATCAGTAGCTGGCACCCAAACAGGTCCAGCGCTAACGCTCTTCTTCTTGAATGAATCTTTTCTTGACATGATATCTAATCTTTTTATAAGAATCTAGCAAAATAAACTAATGGGATAAATATTGTTCAAAAACAAATAAAATAATGCAATGATGTGGAGAAGACAAAGTGACTGTACAACAAACTAAAAAAAGGTAAAAGCCATAAAAAATGGAAACGTGTCTTTGTTAGCGTGTTGTCCTCGTTTCTCCCTGGTTTTACGAAGAAGACGACGAAACAAATGGGCAGTCTAGAAAATAAAGTTGGCAGCACCACCATCGACCTGATTGATGTTTTTTGGTGGGAGAAGGTGGTGTAGATGTATTTATTATTACGTCGATGTGGATATCTATATATTTAGTAATGTGTGTACTGGCAGTGACAATGAATCAAAATCAATCAGGGAGCTATTACCTATAGTGGAGAGACAAAAGTGTCTTTTTTAAAGTTGTGTTATATTTGATCTTAATAAGACTCAGGTCTCGTTTTAGGTATGGTTCATTAAATTATTTACATTCTTTTAGCATATTTCTTCTGAGTAATGTTGTCCCTCAATTTGGCTCTTTTACCCCAAAATATCTACATTGCATATGTACTATATGTACTACATTGTTAAATATAAAGAAGTACAGGGACTAAGAGACCCTCATTACAAAGAGACAATACCAAATCATCCCTCTTGTTATCTCTCACTTCTTTACCCAAAAGATGGACTTTTATAGTTTATAAATGGTGGTGAATATATTGTTGTCCAACCAATTTATTAAATGAAATATCCCAAATAAAACATCCCAAACTCACAACATTGACATTTCTCGATTCTACTTTTTGCATATTTCAAAATAATCACAAGCAAATAAACAAATGAAACATAGAGTGAAACATTAGATAGTAGTTTGAGGAGATTTTTAGTTATAAAAAGAAACACTGAATACAGGCCTCTGAATAGGGATCCGATTTTTGACATTATTATGCTTGAATTAAACTAAGTTATTAAGTGAAAAAGCGTAAAAATAACGGAGCTTTAAAAATCGAAATGAAGTGTACAAATAAACACCAAACAACACCAAGACAGTCATGCGACTAAAAGTACAGATTTGCCTAACGCACCACTCACTTTTTACCCTAACTACATATTTATAATAAATGCACTGAGTAATATGAAGCTAAAGGCAACAACGCACAATACAATAATATTGTATATGCCTTACTATCAAACAGTATATCGCACAAAATAGACGCATTATATCTATCCTGGAAACCACGCACATACATAAAAACATACAAATATAGATGTGGCCACCATCATTTCAACTACCAGATAATACTGACTGGCACAGACTCAATGCCACAAAAGAAGGCGCTTTGTTATCAGTCCATGGCCATGTATTAAAGTCATGGGGCATGTACCCTCCCTTGTGATTGGAAATAAGTAATGGCACAGCAATAATTTATCACTTAATCATGTGATATTATTATTTTTGTGGGATATATTTGCGGGAGTTGACTTACCTTCGGGGTTGCATGATTTGAAATCAAACCATCCTTTTCCTTCATAGTTTTTCTTTAGGATGGATTTGTGGTGAGTTCCTTCGGTGGAGTGATGAGTTCCTTCGGTGAAGTGGTGAGGTGGTGGGCCCAGGTCAATTGATGTGGGTTGGAATTCTTCATCGGTCAGTTCCTTTGGAGGAGTTGGTGGGCGAGGGATGTTGAAAGCGTCGGCTTGGTGATGCATTTCAGTAGAAGTTCCGATCAGGATAGGTCTGTCTCGGGAAAACATGTTCTCTTCGGCATCTTCGTCTTCCAAAACTTCCTTGTGGTGAGTAGCTTCGTCGAAGGCATCTTCCTTTTCCTCCTCAACGTGTGTTGGTTTGATGTCTTCTGTCTTAAAGTGATGAGAAAGGTGGTCATCGTGTTGATGGTGCTTGGCTGGTTCAACGACATCTCCTAAGAGATCTTGAACCAACTCAGTCTCATGTTCTTTCTTGAAACTGTCTCCCAAAGATTTGTTGAACTCATGATGGGCTGGATGGGGAGGTCAGCCATAACATGATGCTTAATATCACTTGCGAAAGGATCACTTGGGAATGGATCCTTAGTTTCGGTATGGCTTTCGGGAGCCTTAACATGTTCATAACTTCCCATCAAATCATCAATATTGGTATGCATGTCTTCAACGGCGTGACTAATATCTTTGCCTAAACAAAATGATTAGTTTGTCAATATTTTCAAAGCATACCTATCTCCTTCTCATCTCGAACTTCATCCATGGCGATAGCTAAAAAATAAATGTAATGACTTTTTAAAAAGCTTTTCTTTTAAGCACTTTTGTTATCATTTGATGATCAACAACATGTTATGAAAGAAAATTTAACATACCTGTCTTGAGGCTTTGATTGTTATCATTAAAAGTATCCATTTTGGGCTGCTTAAATTGGTCTGTAAAGGAAATAATGAAATTTTGATTATGAAATAGAAAGCAGATCGTAAGACAGGCAAGGGTTCTTTGGTAAGAGAGGAGAATGGAACAGAATGTACTATAACAAAAATGTAAAAAGACGTACCCTCAAAGTGTTGTTGTTGTGTCATGGTGTCATTGATTAAATCATCTAAGCTTGTTGGAATGGCTTGAGTCAAAGCGGTAATCTTTGACTCGATAGGTGATTGAATGGATGGTTCCTCTATAAGCGGTGATTCCTCATCTTTGGACATGGCCGACCCCAACTTTTGAGGAATGTTGCCAGAGAATGTGGTAAGGGGCGGAGGAGATTGATTAATGATATCATTGTATTTTTGTTGGAGTGGTTCAACGTAAAGGTCAGCTTCTTCTAAGTCGGCGACAAAGGCATCGTGGCCCTTTTGCATAGAATGAACGGCTTCCCTTTCAGATCTAAATTCATCTTTGGTTTGTGCGCGAGCAAATATTTCATCAAAGTTGGGAGAATTTGCGTCAAAGTGAGATTGGGCTTGTTGAGAAGTAGCCTCAAAATCACGAGCGGCTTCAGCTACGAAATCATCATACGAGTCACTTCTAACCATATGGTGAGATGGACTTTGATGGGGTGGGCTTGGTGATTCAGTGTCAAAATTGGCTTCCTTTTTGACTGGTTCATCGTCCCAAATGCTTTTTTTGCCAACAGCTTCCTCTAAAGTATCGTACTTTTGTTCGCTTTCGACACAACCAGTAAATAAATCCTTTTCCATGGCCCACAGCTTCTCAGCTTCTGCATCAACAACTTCAGGTGTGGGTTCTTTAGAGGCTGGTTCGGCAAAGTCCTTTGCTTCCTCAACGACATTCTCATAAACTTGTTCGGCCTTTTCGGAAATAGCTTCGAATAAATCTAGTCCAAATTGCTTGATTTGCTCTGACTTAGATGGACCTGAAACAAAATAGATGAATACTAAATATACGCTCTTGAATTATCAAAAATTACCCTCTTCCTTCTTTTGTTCCTTCTGAACAGACCCTTGATGATGAATTTGCTCAAAAGAATCCTCAATATTATCCAAAATACTATGAACAACCTTCTCCGTACTAGCCACCAACATATCATCATCTTCAAATTTGGAAGAATCCTGAGGGTGATGTCCCTTAATACTGTCTTCAACATTCTTTTCCATTGTAGTTGGTGATATCTATAAAGTTTGAAAATAAATGATTAAAATATCCTTTCTAATTAAGTTTAAACAAAAAGTCGGATAGATTGTAATGTAGTCAAAAGAATACATAATATTCTACCATTTTGTTTAATTGCCTCAACAATAGACCCAGAAGATGCCCATTTAATGAGGTTGTCTTTTGATACCAAAGAGACTATTATTTATTTAAATTAGTGGTGTGGATGTAAAAGAGTTACCCTTTACTAGAAAACAGGGCACGGCCATATTTAAATGAATTTTATAGTGAGCCAAAAACTCATTTTTACTAAATAATGGAGGGAGTGAGTTAGGGGCGATTATACAAATTTTGCACAAACAGACTATATAAGATAACAGTTTGGATGGAGTGGCGTTCGAATTTGTGGTTGGAGAATGAGTATTGTATTAAAATGGAGTGAGTATATAGATAAGGGGTACTTTTGTGAATCAATTTTTATCACAATGCCACTTTCAAGTGTTGGGACGTTGTTATAGTATTATCCTGCAGTGTGTGGCAAGCTAATCATGCGTCTTGTATTTTTAAAGAGATGATGACCTTTATGGTTCAAGACTGTCACAAAGCGTACGCAATGGGCACTGTTTAAAGGGAATCTTTTCCACGATTAATGTTGCACATGGTCTAATGGATGGTGGCGTGGAGATTGGCGGTGGTAAGAGTTGGGTGATACATATAGATAAAAGTACATGTTAAATAAAATATCTACCGAGAATATTATCCTCATACAGAGGCATAACAATATACTAGTTCGAACATTTGCAATAAAACTACTATCAAAAAAGAACCTTTGTCAAAAGAGACTGCTTGGTGGTGATTACAGAAATAGTTTTTGGAAAAGTCTCTTTTAATTTGTGAAAAAATAATTACTAAAAGTAACACCACTAGTATGACACATTGAAATACAAAAAATATTGATGAACTAAAAATATGATGCTGTGGTTGATGTTATAGTAACATCAAAAAGGGAATGTTTCAAGAGGCTAGCGGACATAAAAAAACGCGACAACTGATTGCTTGAAATACTTCAAATATTAAACATATCTAAATATACTACAATTACACAATATTCTACATCTAAACATACAATTGCTGATGACAAAAAATGATTTTTTATATCAACTTTGGAATATATTGTTGACAATAGCTAATAAAGAAAATAGAAAACGCAAATTTTAAAATAAACAAAAAAGTGTAAAGAAATGTAGAGATTTAGTGGTTTTTATAATGTTGGCACACATACACACGTTGACTTTTAAATCAAATGTAAGGGTATAAGACTAGTGAAACATAAGCTAAACATATAATATGCATAAATATATATTAGCTCTTATAAATTTAACAACAAAAAGAGGTGGATATGAAAAGTTATTTTTGATATTTTTTATTTATATTCGGATTTAGACGAACAACATTACTATTCAATGGTTGGGATAAACGGTTGTTTTAATGTTTAGAACAATGTTAGTATTGAAACGGGAAGAAAAACATCACTACTAAATAGTCAGTTGTGCCCTTGGACAAAACAGCTGTTGAAAAAAGGGGGTGTTGGGGTTTTTACTAATTATTAATTTTTGATATCTTAAAAATAATGTCACTTTCTCACTTACCTTGGGCTCAACCTTGCCAGATGAAATGAAGGGCAAATATTTTGAAATATCTGAAATTTGAGATATGTATTCATCCTTTAAACGTTCTTCTTGCTCTCGCAGTGATTCAGTTTCTTCTTTTTTATGGTCTGCTTTATGTTCTTCTTTCTTGGGATCTGCTTTATGTTCTTCTTTCTTGTGGTCTGCTGTGTGTTCCCCTTTCTTGTGGTCTGCTTCATGTTCTTTTTTCTTGTGATCTATTTCATGTTCTTTTTTCTTGTGATCTATTTCAACAATTTTTGATAATTCATCTACTCCTAAAACATCAACTATAGATCACAAAAAGTCTCGTTCTTACCTTCATGACTAATAATCTCATAATCATCATCAGAATGTCCGTTTTTGACTTCTTTATTCTCCATTTTACAATAGACAATGAAAATAAATTAACTTTTGATGTTTCTAAAAAAGTACTAAATAAATAACATTAAAGTTAACTTATTAAAATGATAAATATAATTATTTTAAAAGTGAAATTAGGATGAAAACGTGTGTGTATGTATGACACGCACCACCACACGTTTGATAACAAACATTCGCACCAGTGATGGGTCCGTCACGAGGCATACTCAAATTCTAACTATACATAGGAATTTTTATTTTTCAATAGGAATATTGAGTATTATTTTTTAGTTAAACATTGATTATTGGATGATGTCTAAATAAAGAGGTGAAAAAAGAAAATCACACTTTTATTAATGGAAGAGATAATGATTAGATTGAGTGGTATTTATAGTCTCAATATCACTGTGTCTGTCAAGGAACAGATGTTGTTCTTAACATAAAATATTCGTCATCACAAGTATTATCAAGAGCAACACTTTTTATATTGTGCTTTAGTGTTCTGTTTTTTGGTATTTTTTATAGATTGACGGTGTTGTCAGGATTAATGTGTATTTAGTGGTATATAAATGTAAAAAGATTAAAATAATATATAAATGTCATAATAATTAAGTAGTAATGAGTGTGGTTTTGCTTAAAGTATAAGTTTAGTAGTATCTGTTTACTATCTACGCAATGAAGATGAACCTTGATGCCGTGCTGGTATGTGAGGTCGCCTTGCCGTAGATATCAAAAGGTCGGGTCCTTTATTTTTGTTGATGTTTGAAAATTCGTTTGACGTGATCAGGTTAGAAAATAGTGAAATTCTTCTTTGACTGTGATGAGAAGGATATTCGGCTGATCTTTGCCTGCAAAAACGAATTGAATATTGATGAGAAGCATTTTCGGTTGAACTTTGTCTGCAAAAAAGAATTGAATATTTATAGGAATAAAGAAGTGGTATTCAATTTGGTGTAAATAAGTACTTGTGCAATATACAAATTTTAATAAAAAATTGGTTGATAGATTGAAAAAACGAAATCGGAAAGAGATGACTACGAAACAAATACATATACTCGTCTCTATAATTATATGATACACGAGTTGGAAAATGTCGATTCACTTGCAAATGTCTGTGATTTGGCTAGGGATTCGCCAACTTTGCCGTTATTTAGTACTGCAATCTACCATGGAAGCTCTAAAACTTCTTTGAATGATGGATATACTATTCATCGTTGTAGAAGACAGCATTTCAATCTTTACAATCTTAAAAATATAATTCTAATAATTTCTACATTGCTGCTTGAGAATCTACTTATTTCACGCTCACTGTTATTGAGAATGGTTTAAAGTGTTCTATGCCCTATGAAACGTTGCTTCATACCTTAGAGGTATTAAATGCAGTACCAAAAAATCTGGAAAACGTAAGCATACGGAACGTGGATTAGCTGTTGATCAGTTAGATTGTGACGTCGAATTGACTGAAGAGCAGGAAAAGGCCTTGGAGAGTCTATATAGAAAAAGAACTCAGTCTAGTGTTAAATATAGACAGAAAAAAGTGACTATTTGGCTAATAGTAGCGAAAATACAGCTGTAACAATCGTAGCTAAATTGAAGGATGAAAAAGATTTGACTGCAGTGGACAGAGACTCCATCAAAAAGCAAGATAGATTAATGCAACGGCTACTAAGTCTCGCCTTAATAATAAAGAAAGTATCAATGCAAATGAAGCTGCTTTGAAGCCATCAGATGAATGGGATGATGATAATATAGCTGCTGTTGAGCAAAAAGAGCAAGACGACCTAGTGCAACATGCCGTTTGTCTTTGGCTGAATTGAAAGTGGAGTATAATGAAAGTTAAGGAAATAATCATTTGTCTTTTAATTACTTTTGATTTAATTTGCTCAAATTTGTAACAATAAATATTAATTATATTATGTTTTTTATCAAACTTACCTAGTGCAGAAACTATTGTGTGTTGAAGTTGTTGTTTCCTTGATAATTTCTTGTGGTGGTTGCTCGTCAATTTCATCCAAAATTACGACCTCATTACCTACGTCGAAAATAAGATTAATATGATGATAAGTGTTTAATATTGCTGATAATTGTTTAAATTTCGGTGACTGTATACCTAGTGTTTTTAAGTACCTTGCACATTCAAAATAATCGTGAAACAATTGTTTCCAGAAAGAAAGAAGTTGCAAAACTAATCTTTCAAGAGTTCTTAGATGCTAATGATCCTGTCAAATTAATAAATCCTAAAGCAGTTTCTCAATTATCCCTTTAATCTACATTTTTATTCCATTTTTAGTTTAATACACGCATACCTAACATCCTGTTTTGTTCTTTCATCATTCTCGCCATATTTTCATCTGCCCCATGAGACTTGGTGTAATTGTAGTTTTTGTGAGCTGCTGAAAATGATTTGGCCCTGTCTAAGTTTGATTTACCACAACACGCCATTTGTCTGAACTCATTCATTCTGAAGTAACACATCGGCTGACAAACGGAATGAACTCCTACAAAAGTTGACATATATTATAGTTTGACTTAAAAAGACTTTTATACTTAATTGCCAACTAACTCTAAGCAAGTACATATCATACTTAACAAAAGCAGGAATTTTTAAATTTTGTATCATCATGATACTCTCTCAGGGTTTATGAAACGCAAACTAACCAATCATTAATTGCAAACCCCACCGAATTGTGCTGCTCAGGACTTCACTCGTGCTTAATTTGTTTGTGATATACAAGATTGAAACCATTTGGATTGTTGAATAAGGTAATAGAAAAAGAATGTCAACAAAGAGAACTGTTCCGATGACGATTAAATATTTGTGTCTGGACATAATGTGTGTTTTCCACTTCTTGTATGAATTTCCTCTCTTCATTGACATTCTGCAACTAGCTGGAGAGGAGCCTTTTTTATCAAACAAAGAAGCGTTTGAGTTTACTCGCCCATTCCCAAGCGAAACAGATGAGGTGCATTTTTTCAAAGGAGCTTTCTTCATTATTTTTTTGGATTCTTGTGAATGAAAGTTAGTGCTATCTTTGCCAGCTGATGCAGAATGGAATTTTTTTATCCTTCTCAATATCATACCGTAACATATCTAAATATTAATTCAGTCATTTACATCAAATAAAAATATTATATAATATCATATAAAAATAGAAAACCAAATGAGTCATAAAACTTACGAGTACAATAAACAAGCAAAGATAACATAAAATAAAAATGATAAGGGATGAGATGGTGACTGCATCAAGTTTTGAATTTTCCACTCTCTTCATGTTTTCTATGTTGAAGTTGTTATGGAAGTTGACTAATGTATAGTTGAGGGAATAGTTAGTTGGGGAGAAAAGATTGAAGGGGTTTGTGGAGTTGGGAACTTCCATTTGGATCATCAGCGAGTTAGTCCCATAAATTGTGTTCAATATTACATACACAACCCCAAACAAAATTGAAATCAGCCAACCGAGTGAAATTAAGAAGAGAACAATTCGGCGTGAAAAGTAACGCCGATAATGAAGAGGAAACTTAATGACTATAAATTCATTTGTTGTGAATATTAATAAGTTGAAGATTGTCAACAAATTACAACTTCGTAAAATTAAAGTAGCGTAACGTTGAGTCTAAATTGGTGTGAAATACATGATTATTAGTAGATTTGTTATTGTTGCTTACATTAAACAAGCCATGCCTTCCAGACATTGTTAAGCCTACGCTGATCAACAAATTAGGCAAGCCGTAGATAATTAGGCAAATTCCTCGGATGATGTCAACGATTGAACAATGTAACACCAAGACATAAAAAATGTTTGACAACATCCTTTTGCGGTTGAGGAGAAGGGCGACGATGACGAAAAGATTTGAGAATACACCTATGGCTCCCAACAAATTACAAATGACAACGAAGAAAAGGGCCCAACTGTCAACGTTGGACTTCCCAGGTGTTGATCTCAAATACATAAAATGTTGCCACTCTTCTTTTGAGGTGTTTCCTAAAAAGATGCCAGCAGTACGATCCCCCTCCAACAAAGAACTACTACCATCAGAATAAACTTCATCCATTATATTTTGATAAATCCGTTAGATATTAATAAAGTAAGTATATAATAAATGTATATTACAACTTGATATGGCAAATAGTTTGACTCTTCATCAATATGATTACAAACAAAAATAATAGTGATATTATTTGTTGCCATATACACATCAACATCTACTCATCTCCACACAATATATCTTCCTAATTCAATCATTTTGCTTTCCTCAAAATATAAAGACACTACATAACTAAAAAAGTATAAAGTAGTATGTGTACTCAAGTAAAAAGATTATCCTCACCATCAACCTAACCAACCATACACGAACTTTTTCCTAATTTAGGGAGAATGAGGTTTTATACACACCTAAGGCTATATTAGTTTAATGAATTGAATGTGGCATGTGGAGATGGAGACGTTAATCAAAATGGGAATTGGTTTAGGAAGGGGAGTGAAGATGATGGGTGTGATGGTTATTGAGAGTTAATTTGGTTCGTGGTGATGTTTCATTTAATTATCTTGGTTGTTTGTGAAAAGTTATTATTTAAAGTTTGTTTGTGAAAAGCTATTATTTAAAGTTTGTCTGTGAAGGTTTGATGGAATTAAGGTAAGGGGTTTAAATGGTGGATCTTTGAAAATATGTTTGTCGTTAACATTTGTTTTGATCTACCAATTTGGCGTAGGCGTTTAAAAGGCAATTCTTGTTATGCTTTTGTCATTTGCATCTTCTCATTCATGCTTCGATTCAAAGCCATTTTAGTGATTGGAGCAGCCATTGCCCTTCTCCTTCCTGTTTACAGTCAAGATAATGTAAACCTACTTCGAAACATCTTCAATCCGGTAAGTTAATTTGCGACAAAAAAGGGCGATAAAATATGCCATCAAAAAAGAAGCTACAAAGTTACTAATAAAGCAATTTTAGAGACGAAACGACAAGGCGTTCTCCGCCTTAGGCAGACCATTTTTTGTTCCAGCCAAGCAAAGCCCCCCTCCAGCTGCTTGTATGTTAGCAGCAACTGGGAAAGGATGTTGCAATGCCACACTTGGCAAATTGATGCACGAGACCTACGAAACAATGAAGAAAGCACCAACCTTTTCTGGGTGTAATCTGCACAAAGCTGCTTTTACTATCCAAAAGGCTGCTCAATCCAATTTTAAAATGCCCTTTGAAACTATTGCTTCTTCAGGCGACTTTGTCACCAAGAGCCATCAAACTACCGGAGTCTCATGTAAAGTTGAAATTGACGGGAAAACTTTCCTTGCTTACGGAATTAATTAGTTTCAAGCAACACATCAAGATTGCTGATTGAAAAACAAAATTAACTTTTATTAAACTCAAATTGGTGATTCAAATAAACAATTTTCTTCAACAGACACAAGACAAACACATTCATTATAACACGACACATAGTATTACTTTGACTGATATTAAATTAAATAAAGATTGATATATTAATATGTCTTGTGATGTTTTTGATAAATCCAGATAAGTCTGAAAAGTACCGAACACAAAATAAAGCCTAAATTGTCTTTGAAATAATAAGTATTTTGTTCTTACTCGACCCGAGATGTTCCATGAAATTCAAATGCAAGTTGTCTTCTAGGATTCTATGATTGTCCAGTATGTTCATGTCACATGAATAAACACATTCTTCTGAATATGGGGAAATTTCGATTGTTACCCCAGCATCTTTGGTAACTCTATTTATAAGTAGCAACAAAAAAGATCTATGCGAGCATTTCTTGAGGAAGGAAAGTTGTGCGGTCATTGTTGGATTGGAATACGTTTGTGTAAAATAAATTAAAAAGTAATAAATTGAATATCTATTTATTATTATTGGACGAAAGTAATTTATTAAATTAAATGCTTGCTTAAATATCAAAGATGTAATCAAAAATAGTGGATACACTTTTGACTAACGTAAAGAATTGTAAGCTGCTATATCTATAGAAGCAATTGTCTGGAAAATAGTTTACGTTTTTCAATATAAAAGTAGTGTTGAAAGATGCAGAATTAGAGTTTTATGAAAATTATCATTCAGTTTAAGATTTATTTTTATTTGAAAAGATGTAATACAATAAGGACAAATTTAATATATTTATTAGAAAGATGGAGCATTATGTTCTTTTTAATCTTCCGTTGTTCTAAAGATCTTGCATTGTGATTCATAGAGATTCAAAACATCGGTATTTGCAAAATAAACATAATTCATTATATTATTTGTATGAATCCAAAAGTATTTATGCTTAAATGATACTTTTAATTGATCACAGCAACATTTTTGTTCATTTGCCATGAGTTTCTTTGCTTTTTCAATATCTTGCGCACTTCTATTAACCCTTTTGCGGATCATATTTACTTACACATGATAGTTGGAGTGTCGTTAAATTTGATATACAATCAAGAATATGATTAATCATTGATATGATCATCTTCATTTGCTTATCAGTTAATTTTTTAGAATGTTTATTGTGAATTCTTATTAAAAGACATATAATTGAATTAAACACTAAATCACTTTTCTTATCAATCACTTTGATAAGATCATCTTCATTACGAAACGCATCAAGCATAAAAAGACCAATTATTTCAAATTCACCATCATTACTTGTGTAAAATTCTAACAGGTGAAGCGCTCCTCTAAATTCATTGTTAGTGTTAACAATGGTACGTGATTTACTATAGCATTACTCTTCTTGCTTAATTTTGAAAAATTAACTAGCTCTTCGAAAGATGTGATGCATTTGTGATATATAGCACTCACGGCAAGAGCTTTATACATCTATTCTTCATTTGTAGAATCCATAATAATAAAAGTTCGTTGTAGTAGTCTAAAAATGTATATAAAATGAATAAACTGAAACAATATATACCAAATGAACTTATATAAAATGAGAATCTAATGTTTATGAACAATTTAAAGAAAACAAAAGGTGCCTATAAAACATGTATTTAAATGCGAGATCATATGCCCTACCACAAAGTCAATAAAACTTAATAGTTTATCTAATGATAGCACTAAGTTATATACTCCAATGCATGGCATATAATATTAAACTTTTATTATAATGAGTTTTATCA
Organism: Rhabditophanes sp. KR3021; assembly: GCA_963281155.1. Taxonomy (NCBI): domain Eukaryota; kingdom Metazoa; phylum Nematoda; class Chromadorea; order Rhabditida; family Alloionematidae; genus Rhabditophanes; species Rhabditophanes sp. KR3021. The sequence goes on along the minus strand of CAUJLY010000004.1, from coordinate 1,456,187 downwards.
ATATTAAATTAAAAAAAATCAAACAATAAATTAATTGCAGCGTAGTTAATTTTTCTCAACATTTAAAATGTGTGTGGTTGATAACCAACATACACATCTCACTTGCTGTTAATGGTGATAACAACCTAGACATTTCCCTTCCAACTAATGGCAACCCATTTGAGCTGGTGTACGAAAAAGTCTCTCTAGTTTAAAATATGTGTGGTTCTATACATGATCGCTTACGCTCATATCATGTTGAAAGCACCTCATCCCGTTCGATCTGAGAAGTGAATCAACTTCGAGCTACCTTAGTACTTGGATCGGAGACGTCCTGGGAATCCGTAGTGGTGTAAGCTTTTTTGCTTTAATTATAAAATTATTATGTATATCAAAAAAGATGAAATGCATAAAGTAATGCTGTGAATTTATCTTTTCCTCGCTTACATTTTTGAAACTCTTATTTTATTGCAAATACATAATTTATAAGACATTAAGTTTAATAATGTATCAAAACAAGATATAAATATTCTAAAAATAATTTTGTTTTCCCGTCTAAATACATTTTCTAATTAATCGCAAATTGTACAACCCATAAAATTATTTTAAAGCTCACAATTATAAAGAAACATAATTTTAATTTGTTATTTGCTATTTGTGTGTCAAAAAATGTCGCGATACAACCATCAATTGCCAATTATTATTTTTTTGGTTGTGTGTGCGTGGTTCAACTTTTCTGGTTGGCATTTGACGAGGGTCTTTTGATTTTTGAAGAAGGGAAGTATGTTTTGGCGGTGAAGTTACGAAGTTGAGATGGATATATTTATGTATATAAGAAATAAATATATAATGAATTAAGTTTTTTGCATTTACTCAATCCTCAAAACGCAAAATTTCAACAAAGAGAAGCTTAATGTCTACTTACAATTTGACATTTTTCCTTTAAAAACATCATTTTTTAAAGTATACTTTATGTTGCCAAGTTTATTAGGTTTTTGTTTATTAACACAAGAAGGGCGAAGGATTATATAGAATAACTATTAAGATCTTTATTAACTTAAAACTGTGGCCACCTTTAGCCAATATTACAATACAAAATAGGGGTTTACTTACAGTTAGCAATACTTATTTAGGGATTTTATTTTCCTAATAAGTTACCGGTAATATTATAAGCTTAATTAGCTAAAGGGGATTAGGATATTAAAATACTAAACAATAAAAACATATATTATATTTATAATGTTTACTGTTGTTCGTACATTCTAATATGCATATTGGAATGTCGCTTATTATCAGCTCATTATTATCACAATCAGTTTGATCATTTTAATGCTCAATGACCACGTTATATCTCTCTTAATCACTCTTTTTTTACCCCAAATTCCATTTATATATACACACAACGTTTTAACACTTTTTTTTCAAATACACGTTGGTAAAAGTAACGTTTTTGTGTGTCTTTTGTAAAGAAACATTATTATTTGTTTGAATGTTGTATTATAACAATATTTGTCCTTTTCTAAATCATAACGATTTGAACCTGTTAATATTAAATATCTTATATTGTACAGCAAATGTACTTTAACATTACATCTGTCTTTATGTTTATATTCAAATTATGATCTTATATCACATTAACTTATGCTATTGTGTATCAAATAATTTTTAGTCACAATATTCGATACCAAAGAGCATTTTAGACCTATCTTTATCTTATTCCTTATATTCTTTAACTTACCAAACTTTAATAAACTATACTGTTGTATTATCACTTCACATTTTGCCGAACCCGTACTACAATCTCTGAAACAGCACACATTTTTTGTGTCAAAATTCTGTGTGTACATACATATTTTTACAATTCTTTATAACGCATATATTACATTATTGTTTATCAAATATGGTTTACTTTTAATTAATTTATTTTTAGAATAATTTAAGTTTATTATTGAAGATGTCGTACACGAAATCTATTTTTGGAAAGTTAAAAAAGAATCATGTAGTATTTTGTGAAGATAATATTTTAAAGCTTGAATTCTTAGATAGTGGTATTTCAATTGTGGCTATTGTTCTTGGACTATCTGAAGAAACAGCTTTGATACTTACCCATCAAATTAATGAAGAAGAGAGTACGAGTATTGGAATTGTTAGAGAAATAATGTTTGATATTAATATTGCGGTTGATGATCCGTTTGATACTAATATTGCAGTTGATGATCCAAGGAAGCAATTAACTAAGATGAAAGACTGTAATTATCTAATGGGATCAACAATAGACGATCAGGACATTATTTTATCTCATTTAAAGGAGGCAGATTTTGATTTATTGCATAAAAGCATGTTAAAATATATGTAAGTGTATAAATGAATTATGTTAGTATAAATAATTTACTTTTAGTGACCATTATGATTACCTAGAATGGTATAGCATATTTGATAATAGAAATTATTCTAAGAGCTTTTATAGTTATTTGATTGCAGACGAAGCAACTATTCAAGTTGATGATTTCTGGGCTAGAGCAAAAGATTTTTTTAGAAAGTATCCAGATGCAATTGTTTACGATTATATTCACACTCCTCGTTATTGGAACTATTATTAATCGACAATCTTTTTAATTTAAAAATCCATGAATTTGTTTGTTAACTTAACATTATTTTATAACAAGACATTTTTTAAAATTCTTGAGTAACCAAAGCAAAGATTGCAAAATGTACAAGGCGAGAAAAATGTACAAAGCTCCAAGAGAGAGGTTTGGACTAAAACAATAATAGTAATAATTAATGATACCTTTTAAACTTACTTCATCTCTTTTTTCCATTCCTCTACAGTTTTAGCATCACATGAATAGTGAGTCTTAATAACATTCGTATCTAAATAAAACATCATTTATTTTGAAAATTATTAAACCACAAATTAATTCTCTTATATACTTCAAAAAAAGTGGATTAAATTAAATAAACTTTTGTGATGTAGTTCTATGAATTTGAAGACAGAAACAATTATTCTTTTTAATTTTCATTATTAAATTTAATGGATTGATGTACTTATTGTTTTTTTATTTTTATTATTTTATAATTAGAATATCTAAACGGATGTTTAAAAGATTATTATTTTATAAGAGTGGAAGTAAAGATTGATCATCTTTCTTAATTTGATGCTATCAAATTCCATTTCTATTTTTATATGTTTTGTATTTTATGTGTTACCGTTACCAAAAGCATCATTGCGAGACCATGTCTAAAATGTCTTGACAGGTTTAACAGTAACTTTAGTATCTTCTCGTCTTTGTAAGGCAACAATAAATGGTTTATCAAAGTCAAAGTTGGGAATAATAGTAGATAGGAACATTTTTTGTGATGTTGTAGCAGACGCTAACTCCTTTTAATCTTTATCCATTTAAATATGTACCCGAAAAGCATACATTTAATTAAATAAGAATTTAAATATTTAATAATAAAGTATTTAAACGATATAGTAAATGTTAGAGCACATACTTGAAACAATATAATAATTTACAAATATTTTAATCTATGCATACTAAACTGACAGAGGAACCATAGTTGAAAAGATGTTGACTTTGTTTCAAAGAGAATATTTGGAAAAACGTCTAAATTGACATTTGAATTTATTTAGCTATTATTTATAGATACAAAAATGGCCCATTTGCAGGGAGAAGTACATATTAATTTACCAAAGTATGTGTCCGTAGAGTTTCCTGGCATTGTTAAGAATGCTAACAAGGCACTAGAAATGTTAGGAGATCCAAAAAGACTGGAAACAGTAAGTTAAAACTTTTTCAAGCAATTAGATTAATAAATATTTCGTGTTATTTTAAAGAACAGCCATTATATTTTCTGCCAGAGCCTAAAACCCATTAGAAAAAGGTACAATAAGTGATAGACAAGAACTAACGTCGGGAGAAAATTCACAATTGCTTGTTAAAGTGAGGCGAAATTTAAGAACACAAAAACAAAGTCTTGTGGTATGTGGTGAAGTAACAACGCTGTACACATTTAAAGTGAGAACGGACTTTCTTGTTATTCCAACAGAAGTACCGAAAACATGCAAAGATATACCAAAAGATTTAAGTGGCGCCTTGTTTCCAAGGACTTCAAAGGAAGCTTATGGGTAGATAGATAAACCTTTATGTATACAAGAGCCTTTCCTACCACCTTTTACATTTAGTCGTTATGGGGTGCCAAGCTTAAGAATGTTATGCCGAGAATTAGAGGATAAAGAGTATGAAAAGTTCGTAACAACAAAAGGGCACGGAACAAACATGCGGACGGAAAGAAAGGCATTATCAATCGTAGTGCAAAAAGACGAACAGTTTCCAAAGGAAGCGACAAAAGCAGCAATCACTGAAGCAGAAATAGGATGGAAGGAGTACTTCCAAAATCTCGCCAATTATGGTTTTCATGTTGTGATGTTTTGCTGCCGGCTGTTCAAGACGAATTAAATCAAATAAAGATTCATCCATTAGCAAAGTATGATAAAAATATTGGGTGGTTGAGTTCAATGTTTATGTCTTTTGCTAGAAACGAAGTCAAGAAAGATATCAACGAAATTGCAAACCAGATGGATAATCAAGAAATCACTGTATTATAAGAAGAAGAGTGGGATAAATAAATGTTGTAATATTGAATTTTATGCAATTGTTGGAAGCTAATTATGTTAGTGAAAATCTAGGTACTGGATTATTTCATACTTCATTTATAATTTATTTGTAATAAAGATATTAATGTACATATATATTTTTTGCTTTGTTTGTTTGATTTACATATTATTATGTTTCGTCTCCAGATATTTCTTGATATAACTTTTATTTAATCTAACTGTCTTAGCCTTACAAAATTATTTCTATTTTAAACTTTTTAGGTATATGATGTGAAATAAATGTTTATCAATATAAATAACTTTAGATTTTTATGTATGTGTGCCAAAGAAAAACTTGCAACACTTCTTTTAAAGTTGTGACTTTTATTATGTAAAACTAACAACAAATAAAAAACATGTTCAACAATAATATTAAAAATACAATATCCATTCTCTTTCCTCTTCTTAGTTTAGCTGATTCGGCATGCAAGTTTTTAGGTTTGTCGTCTGAAACGTTGATTCCAAGAGAATCACGTTGTCTTTGAAGCTTCTCTTTAATTGTTTCAGCATATCTGGTGATAGCACGAGAAACTTTTGGTACATTGATTCTGTTTTTGTCTCTAGTCCCATATCTAATCATTATTTTCTTTTCAGTGATGTTTTTAGAAATGTCAAGGAGTCTTCTAGTTTCTTCATCATCTGTTTCCATGTCTTGATCATAAACTCTAGTAGTTTCATCTGCTTAATTTTTTGGTAGAGAGCACTAAAGTCAGAGGTAACAAAGTCAACAATGTTGTGACCTTTCCAAATTTTAGGAATTGCATCATACTTTTCATCTTCATTTTTCAAAAGATACTTTTTCTTTAAGTTAAGAGTATATCTATTTCCCATTTCGATTTCAATTTTACGTTCAAGTCTTCTGGTGTTGGAATCACGATAAGGAGCCAAATCCTTTTCTGGATTATCTGTTTGCATAGCTCAACTTTCTTTTGAAGAACCGTTTGCTTGACACCTTGTAAAATAAAAGACAAACGAACATGTTCATCTCTTTTTTCTGAATAAGCAACAAAGAGACGAGTCAAAACTCTATTATCAGTAATTTTCTTATTATGAAGTTTTTCTTCAACTCTTTGAGCTAACAAAGCCTCACAAGCATTATTTCTTAACTCAGAAACTCCGAGTTCATCACCTGTAGATAAATTTAAAACCGTAATTCCACAAGCTTCAATTTGATTTAATAATTGTTGTTTTCCTTCTGGTAAATGATATAAAATAAGTTAAATAAAGATAGTGAAATTTGCATAATAAATAATATTTAAGTGTCATTTAAAATGGTGTGAAAATATGAATAAATAGAGAATTTACATTCTCAATGGTCATCAATTACTTAGTATATTTATTGCAAATAGGCTAATTTTCGACAAATATCAAACATCAAGCCCTTAAACAATCTCCAAAGGACTGTTTTGAAATGGATGGAACGGATGGGTTGTGGTTTACTGGATCTTTAACTCCTATAATGACTAAATTAGCTCGGGAGAATGAGATGTAAGCAATTTTATTTAGGTTTCATTTTAATGTCAATTTAACCTTTTTAGAGCGGGATGCATCAAGTTAGTGGGCAAAGCTAAATATTTGGAGATGGTGCCAGCTAAAGCGAAGGTGGAAATCTCCAAGATACAAACAGATGTGAAGAATGATCTACATGTTTTAAAGATAAATGGGGAACCGGCGTTTTTTAAAGATGGAATGTCTAAAAATTGGTACCCAACTCTTAAAACGGGGTTGCTAAACCAAAGAATGTTCACGCCTGTGATAGTTACTAAGAAGTTTTGGAAAGGAATCAAAAATCACGGATTTGTGACTGATCTTAACGCTTTGAATGGTACGAAACCCTTTGACAGTTTTCCTAAATTCAAAAGTATGGTTACTTCCTTTGTCTTTCTAGCAGTAGAAGGGGATGAAAAAGTAATTGGACCTGTCGGGTTAGCTATTCCTCGTGTTGACTCAAAACCTAATTGTTATCAACGGAAAGGTTTGGAAATTATTCATATGACAAAGAGTAAAGATTCATTATGGAAGCTACTTGGTGGTTTAAAGTCAAGTACTGTTAACATCAATGATCTTTTGCCAGAAACTAACAAAACTTTGCAGTTTACTAAAGAGATTAAACAGAGACCAATAAACTTGTTTGGCAATGTAACATATACTAATTATGAAAAGGATATTAAAGAAATAATCAAATTATTAAATACTCCGTATTTAAAAATTACTGAAACTCAATTTATTACCTACTATGAAAAAGCTTATCAAATATCAGAAAAGTTAAGAACAATCGAGCATTTATCAGATAAGTATTCTAAGGCTAAAATCAAAATTAATGAAAGTACTTTTTTCTTAGCTATTGCTGAGATATTGTTGCAAGGAAGATTACTTTTTATTTACGAAAATTATTCTGAAGACAAGAAAAAGTTACTGAAAGCATTTGAACAATGCAAAAAACAGATTACCTTCAGAACAAGTCATGATCTGGGTGAAAATAGAGAATTACTACCATGTAATATTTTATCCATTGCACCTATGCAAACAACGTTTACGAATCTATTCAGCTATATCGAAATGGCCAATGAAATCATCAACAAAACTTTATCAAAACCAGTTGTGCTTAAGGATAGATTTATGGGTTCTAATTCAAGGACTGAATCTATGAAATGTGAAGACGAAATAATGCTTATGGTTTGTTATGATGCAGCAAGGAAGCTTCGCAATGTTTTTTCTCATGCAAGTTTGGTAGACCTTGAAGTTTTTGACGTTTTTGGAATTATGGAGTATAATTTGAGTATAAGCATTGAGTTTATACAAGAGGGCTTCGTAAAGAAGATTACTTTTAACACGAGGGAAGTTATTGAAGCTCGTGATGAACTTGAAGAATATGCCTACAATCTCAATAACCAAATCGGAGACAATGAGAAACTTGGAGGAAAACTTTCTGATGAAGAAAAAATGACAATTGGAACAGCAACAAATAAAACAATCAGATGGTTAGAAGATAATAAGGAAAGCGGTTTCGAAGAAGTTCAGAAAGAAAAAACAATTTTAGAAACAGTTATTGGGCCATTCATGTCTCACTTTTGTAAGACTGTCAAAACTGCTCCAACTGAAGAATCTACAGACAAGAATAAACTTTAAATTGCTTTAAGATTTCCATTCAGTATTTTTATTTAAAATAACGTCCATTGAGGAGTTATAGACCAAAAGGAATATGATTAACAACTAATTAACCTTTTTATATTCCCATTCATTTATCTTTAAATGTTGACTGCTTTCTGTTCTTTTTAACTCAAATTAACCATAAAGATACAAGCTGTCGGGTATTGGTTAACTTTTTGCGTTTTTATTCGCAATGCAAAATAAATATTAAATTCATATGCTGATTTTTTATCCTTTTGAATGAAATACAATACCAATTTACATTTCTATGCTTTACAGAATTACAAAATAATTAATCGAAATTAAATATATAGAATAAAATGTGCCATGGTAATCATCCAAAAGACAAAAGTTTGTTTTTTAGATTAATATCCCTCTTGGATTCATTTTGTTAAATCTTTTATTAATCACATTATGTTTTACATTCATTAATTTATTTAAAACATAAGAATATTCAGACTCGGTTCTAAAAAAGATCCGGACAGGTACGTTTTAGAAAAGTAACTTATTCAAAACACATTTTATTAGAAAGCCATTTTGTTTGTGTTCAATTTTGTAACGGGAACCTACATATTATCCCTTATATTTACTATGTTACTATGTATATTTATATCCTTGTTTATTATATATATTTTATATTCCCATAATAAACTGAGTTCATCTTGCCATGTGTTAGTGTGTATCTTATGTGTTAATGTTCTCTTTATCATTGCACTCCATGTCTTACCATCCCAGGCAATTTAGTGATCCCATCCGGACCTGGCAACAAATTTATAGAGACTAATGTATGCTACAAATTAAACTAACAACTGAGCACTTGTACAATTTACTGATTTTATTTTTTAATGATAATTAAATATTGTCTTTAAGCTCTTTATGCATTTATCCAACTTTGTTGAACATCATTTTTAAGTCACCATAATAGTGTTAGTTGTTTTGTTAAACTCGTGTGAAGTTAGTTTACTATTATGTTACATGGTCGCATGCGTTTAAAAAGCAGTTCACAGAGTGACTAGGTACCAAAGTTGCTTTAGGAACACCTTTGGAATGTCTAAATTAATTAGATCAAATAGACATAGTTAATTGGCCATTAAATGTGTTATTGTATCAATATTGTAACATATCTTGTAAAAGATATGGCTATTTGTTTCACGCTGACTCACGGCTATTGTTTTTTTAGGTAACGTATTAAGTGTACTTTATCTTGCACAATCCAATTCAAGAGGTTAGTTGTTAATGTTGTTTGTAATTGTATTTTCATGTTTTACTATAGTTTTTGGTATAACTGGAAAAGTTGTTGTGTCTTGATAAAAGATTACTCAAAGACTCGTTCTATTTGGGATTTGATCGCGCTGTTCGTATTCTAAGAAGTCGGTGGCTTAAAAGAATTCTCTACATTTCTATTGCCAATACAAATGAATATGGACGATTTTGTGTGGGAACCTGTTACAAGAGCAAACTTATCGGTAAATTCAACTATATTAACTTTAATAGCTTTTTTTAGCATCTTAAAAACGTAAACGCAACTCTGTTTCCAGTTCAGTACAGCAGATCTTTCTATGATGATATTTTGACTCCAGATCGCAAAAATTTTAACAGATTAATTTATGACAGGAAGACTAAGAAAGCTATTGGGGCAGTTTGCTGCAAAATTTTACTGCCGCGGGATCTTGCTGACTTCGACGACGTCAAGATGAGGATTCTAACTCTCGGATGTCTCGAATCTTATAGAAGAAAAAAATTAGGATCCATGATGATGGAGTTTGTTTATCGTCTCTGTGCTGAGTTTCCGTTCGTTACCTCCATTTGCTTAAGAACCCAAGTTTGTAATACGGCGGCTGTTAAATTCTATCTAAAACATGGATTCGAGATAGCGGAAACAACAGAATTTTACTATGATTCTTTGGATGACAAGGCAGCTCATTTGTTCGTTAAACGTTTATAGGTAATGACTCACAATTTAATTCAATCATAATGTACGCCATAGGTATTTTGTTTAATAAATATATTTTTGGTACTTCAGTCTGTTTTTAATAAAATATTTACTATTAAACAATTAAACAAAAATATTTAATATTAAGATTACTTTATCTTCGAATCTAAACATATTTTGTATGTTTCCATAAATGTATTAAAGTCTCGTCACCAGTATTACCTCGTCATCTTCACTGGAGTTAGAATTTGATCTGGGCACAGGAGACACTACTTTTGGCTTAGCTTCCCATGGGATAGAATAGTCAGCGGTGTCCGAATGCCGTTGTTCTGTAGATTCTTGAATAACTGAGATTCTGTCGTGTTCATTTGGAGCCGATCGGGAGCTTTGGTTGTGGTTTAGTGAAGTTTCCATCGAGGAGGATCTGTTTAGACTGGTTGAAGATTTAGAGAAGGCATTAGAAAGACGCCTTAGTAGAGAAGGTCTTTTGGGCTCCAATTTGGTAGTTTTTACAATAGTTAAGGGTACATTTCCAAATCTCTGGTGCGTTAATTGAGTAGTGATGCTGTCTAAACTTGTGATACTCTAAAAACCAAACAATTAAAAGTCAACTAAAATAAAATTTACCCCCGAATTGATTGAACTATTGTCAACTATGCTGTCATTTCCCAAATAATCAGAAGATGCCTGCTGTTCAGGCGTACCTTGATCATTGAAATAAATAACTCTCGAGATATCCTTATACCTTAGCCGAATACTTTGCCTTGTTTTGAACATTTAAAAGTATTATTGGTGCTTTGGAAAAGATGAATATCTACTGGACAACAGCACACAACCAGCAAATAAATAACTTTTTATTTATACACCATCAACAAAAGGTTGTCGTATTGTCTAGTAGACACAATTGTCCAATGATCTTGTTTAAATTATCTGGTTGGAAGTAAGTGTATTATTTAAATTTTTGGGTAGTCGAGGCGTTTAAATAAAGTGATGTTTCGAGGAATAGGCAAATAATTAGTGTGTCCGGGTGACTAGTTAATTTAAAAGAGTCCTTACATCTGTTAAATTCATGGGGATATTAAGACTTAAAAGTCGTTCTTCGGGCACTACAGGATCGACCAAACTTTGTGTCACCAAGAAAAGAAACTCTTTCAAAGGAACTAAGACCGAATATGTCCTAGATATGATTAAAGCCCATCTAATGGACAGTCAAAACAAAGGTGGGCATAACCTTAAGTCCAAATTAGAAGCCGTCGTCCAAGCCAGTTCCAAGGATGTCATATTAATGTTCCCTAACAAACAAATTTCATACGTAAATTTTGATTTACTCGTCAACACAAGTCAATACTTCAAAATGGCTTTAAATGGACCTTTCTCCACCTCAATGACTCTGCGCCTGAACATGCTAACTATTTCTAAGAGACATTTCGAGGTTGTGATGAGAATAGTTCACCACAAAGACATCAAGCGGACCAACAAGTTTCTAGAAGACTTATCTCCCGCATGTTTGATTGAAATATTTGATGTTGCTACCTTCTTGTTAGTAGATAAAGCCATTGAGAGAATAGGCTTTTATATTTTGACCAAGTCGCATTCTGAAAATATTGTAGCTGTGTATAATATTGCTTCACTTAGAAACTTTGAGTTGGCCTGTCTAGTGAAGCAAAAGTTGATCTATCACTTTTTAAATGTTGCTTTGAACAAAACTTATCTTGACTTGGATGAGAAAGACTTTTTGGATATTTTTACAGACAAGAGATGTGATATTCCTAAGCAATCAGAAGCAAAGATTTTGTATGGTTATGTAGCTGAGCATTTTGACAAGAGAAAAACGACCAAAGTATTGGAGTTGTACAAGAAGTTGATTGAGCCATGCGCATCGAACAACTTTGCTGATTTTAAAAGACTGCCAAATAAGATACTCTTGTCTATTGGTGGATGGGTATCTGAAGGGCCAACTAATGAAATCACCGTGTACAACTATCGCGAGGACAAATGGACCAAACTTCCCGAAGCTATGACCAAAGCCTGCAAAAAAAATTCCTATCAAGGTGTTTGCAAGAATAAGGATTACATCTACAGTGTAGGTGGTTTTGATGCCTCAAAGAGCATGAACACCTGCTCTCGCTTCAACCTAAAAAGGCTTGAATGGGAAAGTGTGAGCAATATGCATGACAAGAGATCTTATTGCAAGTTAGTGGCCATCAATGACAAAAATGTAATTGCTCTGGGGGGCTTTGATGGTAGCAAAAGACTTACTACGACTGAATATTATGCTCCGGCTTCGAATCAGTGGGAAAAGATGAGACCTATGCTGGAATGTCGCTCAGATTTGGGAGCTCTTTATCACAAGGCGAATATTTATGTGTGTGGTGGATTTGATGGAAAGGCTCCTCTGAAGACAGTTGAGTTTTATGACTTTGAAGCTGATAGATGGTTCAAGACAGGAAAAAGTATGCAAGTTGGAAGGAGTGGAATTAATGGTATCGAGACTAATGGGGGAATCTTCATTGCTGGTGGATATGATGGAAATAAGCGTCTCTATTCTGCTGAATTCTATGATTCTCGTGAAGGTATCTGGCAATTGCTAGGCAAGCCTTTAAAAGAATGCAGATCAAATTATGGAATGGAAAAAATAGGAGATGGAATCGTGTTCTGTGGTGGTTTCAATGGAAACTTACTTACTGACTCCTGTGAATTATTTGATCCACGTGCACAATCAACTATCATAGTTGCTCCACTGCAATCACCGCGCTCAGCCTTATCTCTCGTCAAAATCGAAAACTGCTGGAACATAGAAAGTATGCTAGGATCCGCCTAATTACGAATATTAATGTAATGATAAAATTCTATAACCAACGTATACACTAACAATAAAATGTTTTTATGAAACAATAAAAATTGCGTAATAATGTCTCTTATTTTTTGTATTAACTTATTAAATATTTTCTTGTTTCATTAAAGGAGACTCCGACTAGTCCCAATTATTCTGTAGCAATGTCATAATTATAATGAGAATATTTATTGCCTCATCCCTTGAAAAGCAATAAATTTTGTTTTATGACCTGGATTTGGTGGTATTTAAGGGGAGGGATAAGTCAGTATATTCATCAGAGAATATCTCTTCCAATCATCATGGTTAGCTTCATTTTTATTTGTTCAGTTGGTTTGGCTTTAGCTGTTTCAGCTAGTGCCCATGGAGGCTTCGGATGGGGAGCAGCTCCAGCTTGGGGTTCAAACTATGGACACGGATGGGGAAACAACTATGGTGATGCTGCTGCCAATCACGGAGCTGCTAATCATGCCGCAGCTGCTGGCCAACAATCCAGCTTCGCCAATTACCAATATGGTGGACAAGGCCAAAAAGCTGATTCTCAAGCTTATTCCAAGGGATACGGAAATGCTGTTGGAGATGGTTACAACCAAGGACACAATGCCGGACCATGGGGGGGTGCTTGGTAAAAATGCTTACCTGCATTGCCGAATTAATACAATAAAATTATTCTGCATAACATTTTGATTTGAATTCTCTATTTAAAAATGTTGTTTGTGTATCGATAACAAAAAAATGTTATTAATTAAAAGAATAAAACGAATATAATCATGATTGTTGCAACACAATTCTAAACCACTCAATACATTATAGTGAACACAAATAAGAAGGTTTTGCGGCCTATAATTAATAAGCATGAGCGAAATTAATGTTTAAGTTCATACCAGTTGTACAGATTTTCTTTTAACACATAAGGTGAATTGGTCTTCATTTGTATCATTTATTTTGTCCTATACTTATTATACTTTATTTGAAAGATGTTTTGCCGTCTTTAGTGCCTTCATTCAAAATAGCTACATATTAACTCAATTTGTTAATCTTAGAGAATATAAAGACGTTGTACAGATGTTTATTACGAGGAGATTCGGACAATTTCTACAAGGAGAAGAACACTCGTTATAGTAAACATTTTTAATTTTGCAAATATTTAAAAAAGTTTATTAAAAAGCATTTGTTGTTTAAAGTATTATATGTATACCAAATAAATTAGTTAAATTTATAGCAATGATTTAAATAAGGCGGAAATAAATGAAGCCATGTGACGTAGAATCCCTATCCTATTTGGTCCATTTGTCAAGAAGATTTTGGATATTATTCTCTTTATTTGAATCAACCTCAACTGAAGGTCTCTTGAAGTAATTTGGTAGTTCCGTGCCAGGATAAATCTTATTCCAGATGGTCAAGAATCGAAGTTCAAGAGATTTGACATTGGCATTGAATTGATTTACATTGTATTCATGTAAGGCTTTGTTCTTTGGTCTTATTCCTTCGAGTTTCAATAAAATAGCTTGGCTGTTGAGTTTGTTAGATTCCGCAGCTAATTCGTGTATCGTGGTTTCGTCTTTTCCCACCTTCTTGGATTCCAAGGAGTAAATTCCTGCAACCATATTTGGAGCAACCAGCGGTTTCATCTCACCCAACAATCTCCTAGACTCCACAGCTTCCAAGACGCAGTTCTTATGCAAAGACACATTGTAATTACCACGTAGCTTCTCATACTTTTCATTTAGAAGTTGAATTTGAACATGCAAGCTTTTGTCTAAATCTTTAGAGTCTCCATGTTGTGGGTTAGTCATTTCATTAGACTTCATTTCAATTTCTGAGTCAAGGTCCATCTTTTCCAGTTGTAGTTTAGATAGCTTTTCTTTCATTTCGTCAATTTGATTTGCTAAGTCATCCTCGCGTTCCCGATGCTTAGCAATCTCCGCTGCCAATTCGGATTTGATCTTTTCAACACGTCTATCTGACCCGATTCCTCCTTCACTGTTTTTCAATTGAGTTTTGAGCCTCAACTCAGCATTCTGGAGATCATCCTTTCTCTCCTTCATTCGTTTCTTCAATTCAATAATATTCTCATCCTTTTGAGCAACTTGCCAACGCAAGCTTTCTAATTCAAGGAAATCTTTCTTTCTAGATTGGGCTCTTTCCATAAGAGCAGACTGAGCTTTTCCTTCACTCTTCAGAACAACTAATTTATCTTGCTCCATTGCCGATGAAATGTATTCAAACGACCCCCGCATGCTATCGACATACGAATTGATCTTACTGATCGTTTCTTCTCTCTGAATAGGACTGGAATTCTTCTCGACGGCAGTATGAATGCAATCCATAAGTTGATTAATCTTCAATCCATCAACCTGATTAAGTGACATCAACATCGATGTTAAGCCTTTGCAAGAGTTCCCGAAGATTCGACCGATCTTCTCTAGCAAGCCAATGGCATTGAACATTTTATCCATAAATTCACCATTAACCATAATATGCTTATCTTCCTTCGGAATGTGATTCTTAGTTCTCAACAACAATTTTTCGCATTCACTTATACCTTCAATAAGTTTATTGAAAGCAACGATAGACTCATTTTCTTGCGGGTAGCCTTCTTCGAGATAAAACAAAATTCGTTGCCCATTGATATAAAGCCACAAAAAACCCTTTTCCAGCTGATAAATTACATTCTTGACCATCTCTTTGTTGTCGTAAGCTTCCATACTCATATTAACCTCGAAAGTATGACTAAAGTACTGCAACACTTGATTCAGAGGCTCAATGTTTGTATTCTCGTCGAATCTACCAACCTTCAGCAATTCAAAATAATTATCCAATGTCTTTTCATGATGAGCGAATTCTGTTTGCAAGTGACAAATAGAAGCCAGCTTATCCACTGAACAACTTAGTAATGTTCCCTCGAATTTCTTAGTTACCACTTTGATATGAGCTAAGATGCAAGCAATATGAGCTATTGATGCCCATTGTTCTCCACGATGAGATTTTGTTATGTGTTCCCTTCTCATTCCTCCCGGAACTGGGGGATACTTTTGGTGCAGAAGACCCGACAAGACATCGGCTTTCGCGGCGATTCTCGGCAAAGCTACAGTTAATAGCAAAGCATCGTTGTCTCCACCTGAATAACAATTTGTTATCAATATATTTAAATGCGTATTTTGAATACATATAGTAGAAAAATTCTATATCAAACTTTGCTGTAAGATATTTTATATTTTAAGTTTTAATATTAGCCAAAAAGCCATTTAGTGCCATGACAATAATCTGATATTATTGCGACGATTATTATAATGCAAAACAAATATCTCATGCCACATTTTTTGTCTTTACTATACTTTTTTAATTGCCTGTTTTAAAATAAAATTTTTTCTCACCTGCTCTAGTAAAGTTGTCTGGCAAAAATACGGTTAAGAAATTGTTTGCCATCTTGGCGAAATCTGCATTAATCTTTGCTAATTCGAATTCCACTATCTCTGCGAAGGCTCTGTTGATTCCAATTGGTAAAGCACCGTCATTAGCTTCTTTAGCTTCCAATTTTTCGTGCGCAATCAAGACTTCATCTTCCTTGTTTTGAATTTCGGCATGCAAGTCAGCGATCTTGGATCTAAATTGCTGAATGGTTATTTCAAATTGATCCATCTCCTCTTCTCTTAGCTTGAGACCACGTTTCAAGGCACTGATTTCACTAAATTTAAAATCCAACTTTTTCCTGTACTCGTCTATCTCCTCTTTAGAATTAGTCAACAAAGCTTCGTTCATATCATTCAACTCCTCAAGCTCACCTAATTGATCTTGCATAGCATTAATTTGATCCTCAAACGCAAGATTCTTTTCCGTCAGAGTATCAATCACTTTTTCAGCACCTGCAGCTGCGTCAATTTGCTCCGAATAATCATTAATAATTCTACGCATCTCGTCAATGTCCATCATCTGCTTATCTGTCAATATCTCCAAATCATCTTTGTCTTCCTGAAAGTTTATTATCATATTAGTTATATTTTTAAATTTAAGTGTTTAAAGACGATATATTCCCCTGTTACACTTTAATTACAAAAACGTTTTAGTACCTGCAACTTCTCTATCACTTGTTTATTCTCAACTTCAATCAGATTAGCCTGTGCAACTCTATCTCTTAACTTCATCAGAGCATCAGATAGCATTTTGTTTTGACTTATGGCAGCAGCATATTGGACACTGTTTCCACCGCCAGTATCTCCTTTTGCCATTTCGGTCTTCAGCAATTTCAATTCACTTTCTTTGTCGTGAAGCGATAGTTGGAGGGACTCCAATTCTTTAATTTTGAGTTCACAATTTTCCTCTGCAATCTCTTTGTCGACAGTCAGCATTTCAATGATAGACTTTAACTCAGTGACATCCGGGATTTCGATTGTTTCATTGAGTTGCAGTTGTTCACTAAGTGACTGCTTCAGTGTTTCATTTTCTCTCTTTAGCAACATATTCTTATCTAAGATTTGTTTCTTGTTTTCCTCCAACAAATTGATAGTATTCTGTTGCCGTTGAAGCTCATGTCTCTTATCCGAATTCTTTTCTTTTAGAACTTTCACCTTGTCTTCTAACTCCTCGTTCTTGTCTCGTAATAGCGACAGTTCTGAAGCATCTTCCAAGGACATCGGCATGACATAAGTAGGGGAAATAGGAACTTCTTCTTTTTTAGGAGTAGGATCAAATTTCTTCGGTATATCTGGAGTCGTTGTGGCTTTTTTGACTTCGGCAGCCGTTTCTTCTTTCACCATTTCGAAGGATTCAACAGATTGGACTGAACTTTGCAGAGAATCATTCGTACTTTTGACAGGGGGAGTAGATCCTGATCTTGGGCTTTTTGGAATTGCTCCACCAACTGAAGGTTTCCTCAATCCCGTTACATTAGCTAAATTACCAGTGGAGGGGGATGGAGAAAGTCTTGGAGTAGCTGTTGGAGAACTCCTAACCGAATTCCTTACACTAGGAGCTTTGCTGGCTCTAGCTGATGAGGCCACAGACATACGTGAGGATCCTATTCTCTTTTCACCCTCCTTCCTAACTTGGGAAACTTTCATGAAAATTCCATGCTTCTCCGGACAATTGAAATAGAAAGTACCTTCCACGGTGCCATTGTTCTTGCCATTAGTCGAGTCATCTAGAATTATTCCACAAAAATCTGAGTCATCTTTTGACATATGAACTGTGCCGCGATATGCGATAACTCCTTTGCCTTTGTCTAAAGATAGGGAAATGGTATGTTATTAATATAAATTAGTATTACCTGTTTCAACCCGATCACCAACTTTTAGGTTGCTCATTGTGCTGAATATGGCCGTAGAGATTTACTAATAATTCTTGGTAAATAATTTATATGATTCCCTTTGATTAGATAAAATTATCACCAAAGCAAACAGTTAAAGTAACACTATTCCATTTGTTGATTGACACTATTCGTTGCAAGATCATTTCGATTCAAAATTTGAATACAATTGGGACTATATAAATGACTCCACACAACAAAATGACGAGTCTCCTTCTACACGTTACCGGAAATGGAAAAAGATTGCTGCGCTTCCCTTCCAACAACCCAAAGTGAAGCCGAAGCTGCTATTTCCTTATCTAATCTCCGACTCGAAGAGCAAATCAAAGAAGAGGCTGTTGGGATAATAGAAGTTGCTGGTGATGTTAAGGTTTTGGATTTGACAAAGACTAGAATTACTGAGATTTCAAATTTGGAATTTTTGACTAGCATTGAGGAGTTGACTTTGAGATGGAATGGAATTAAGAAGATCCACAATTTGGATTCGTTGGTTACGTTGACGTATTTGGAGTTGTATGATAATTTGGTAGGTTTGGAAACTAAGTATTGTAATGATGTTTTTTAGATTGAGAAGATTGAGAATCTCGATTGCCTTGTCAATCTCAAGACCTTGGATCTCTCTTACAACAGAATCCAAAAGATCCAAAATTTAGGGAAGTTGACTAAATTAGAGTCTTTGTTTATCCTCCACAACAAACTCACAAAAATTGAAGGCCTTGAAACTTTGACTGAGTTGACCTATCTCGACATCGGAGACAATCATATAACCAAAATTGAAAATTTAGAAAACAATACCAAGCTTGAGACGCTACATTTGGGAGCTAATGAATTTAGAGTGATTGAAAATTTGGATGCCCTTCAAAATCTGATTGTCATAAGTATTCCTTCCTGCGCCATTTCTGAGATTTCTGGTTTGGAGAAGATGCCAAAGTTGCAAGAGATCTATCTCCAAGGAAACGGGATTTCTCAGATTGAAAATCTTGAAGGTCTTACCAATCTCAGAGTCCTTGACCTCAACCACAATCGCCTGACCAAAGTCGAGAATGTCAAGCATCTCCAAAAATTAACTGATTTCTGGGCTAGATCCAACAGAATCGAACACTTCAAAGACATCGACGACCTCTCAACTCTTCCAAATTTGGATCTCATTTACTTCCAAAGCAATCCTATTTTTGATCAACCTAATTACCATGCAAAAATGCTTCGTATGTTCCCTCAAATTACAAGTCTTGATGGAGATGTTAGGAGAAGAGCTGGTGAGTTTGATAAGAAATGACTTTTTTGTTTTTGTGATAATTATTGTATGTAGTTATGATGGTTATTGAATTGTGTCATAGAGTAAAGTCAATTAAATTGCCTTGTGTAATATAATATTTAGTTTATTTATGTAAATATCGTGGCTATCAAATTGTAATCAAAAGAATAGAAAAGGGTGTGTATCATTTATTCACATCTATTCCAATCACCAACCTTATTGTTGTTTAGGAAGGTCTTCAAAGATAGTAAATATTTATTATAAGGAATTGTGTATTAACGGATTAGAATACATTGATTTATGAACATTGCCGTTTCCCAACGTCAACTTTTTATTTAATGCATAGTTTAAAGACATTTTTCCTTAAACAATTAATTTTGCCCTTGAACTTGGAATTCAATTTAGTATAATTTAAAACATATTTCATAATCAAATGTGTTGCGACAAAGGAGTAAAAGTATTTGATGACTCCATTTATTAGCACAAATTTAGTATTTACCCAAATGTTTAGACCATCCAAGTCAGACAAGAGTTCTATCCATCGATTGGCGGCATAATACATTTTGTTAATATTTATTGACACTCATTCATTAATAAGTAATTTATAGTTTCAGCTACCTGCTAATAAACCCAAAAACAAACATCTAATAGTCTCTAAAACTACTTGGAATTAAATGAACTGTTGGCAAAACAATACAATCACCATTTCCTTTATCAATTACAAACCATAACTAAATATTTATTATGTATCCCCTGATAAGCAGAATCAAAACCCGAAAATAAACAAAATAAAGGCATAAGATAATATAATTAGCTGAATCAATAAAAACAGGCCGACGATCTCTTTCTAGCTAAAAATATATTTTAGCGAATGACAGCATACATTTTGATTTCACCCTCACGGTACACAACAGTGAGATTTGACTCATTCTCGTGTGAAATAAAATACCTACAACACTTTCTTGCTCAAACGTTATCGTCTCACCAAAGTTATAAGGAGTTGAGGCGAAGAGGCTATTATCATTTACATTAAATAATAATACTTTTTGCGGTTCACTTTAAGTTGAGACATCTCTGCTACAATGGTTTTGACAACTGTCTTGTCTATGATACGTTATGTTTCTGATAACGATGACAGAGACTTCATAGATAGATTACATTCTTACTTTACGACAAATATTTTGATTGGTTTGAGCGTGCTTGTTTCGTTTAAGGTAAGGGATAAGTTTATGTTAATTAATGTTATATTTTTAGCAATTTGGTGGGAAACCTTGCGAATGTCTTGTCAACGACGTTTTCACTGGAAGTTCATACGAACAGGCACGTTATACTTTCACTAAAAATATATATCTTAACAAATAAAGTTGTCACATTCTTTTGTCAACAGCAGTTAAACTTTTTTGTCAAGCCATATGATGTAATAAAATGTTTTTTTAGTATATAGAAAATTTATGTTTCATCCAAGACTCGTACTATGTACCAATGACTCAATCTGCTGCCGGCATGGACGATGAAGACAAGAAAATCAGGAAGATCTCTTACTACCAAGTGGACTCCGTTTTTCTTACTCTTTTCCTCTGTTTGCTTCCGTTTACCTTCAATGTTGTGGAAATACTTAGCGAGTCATTCAGGAATTAACATAAATGAATTAATCAAATTAGCTTGCGATGACAACAACATAAAGCCCGAAATAAAAAGAGCTAATATAAAATCTCTTACAACTCACATTCAAGGAGCCCTCAAGTTCCACAAAAGACTTCGCAAAAAGCAAATATCACCTCATAAATTTATGAAATTTCTCAATATTCCGTACTCAAATGCATATGTCACTTTAATGTATTGTTTGACTAAATTTTTGTATTTGGCAAATGTGTTTGGTCAACTTGCTTTGATGAATTACTTTTTGATGACAGCAAATTATAGATATTATGGGTTTGGTGCTGTTTTGGACTTGTTGAAAGGAAAGACATGGGATAAAACTGGGGTATTTCCGAGAGTTGTTTTGTGCGATTTTGATGTTAGGGTTATGGGAAATATACAGGTACTTTTCCAAATAAGTTTATTTATTATCTCTCTTTAGGAACATACGACTCAGTGCGTTTTGACGGTAAGGAACTTTGCAATAAATGATGGTTTTAGATCATCACCACACTTCACAACTACTAATCTTTTATTTTAGATAAATATGTTTAGTGAGAAGATCTTTATTTTCTTGTGGTTCTGGTATGTGGCGTTATTTGTTATGACAGCTGGGTCGTTTATCTACTGGGCAGGAATTACATTCTTACCGTGTTTCGGGAAACGTTTCATTTCAAGACATCTCGAAATTTCAGACACACCTTATGATACAAAAGAAAATGCCCAAGACTTGGTTAATTTCGTAGATAATTACCTTAAAGCTGATGGTCTTTTTGTTATGCGAAAGTTAATTATGCATTCAGGTGTCATATTTGGAACTGAAGTTGTAGCAACTCTTTGGCGGTCTTATTTTAATGTTGAAAAAGAGCTGAAGAGAAGTAATTCTTTTCCACATAAGCTTAATTATGATGAGAATGGAGAAAGTTATAAGAATTCACCTTTTAATGGAGAGGAAGCAGGTTTTAATGTGCTAAGAAAGAGAAAGTTTGACACCTCTAATGTCTCCCCGCATACAAGCAAATATGACGGACCAAATGAAAGAGACAAGTTGATTACACCACCACCTTTACCAGAAGATATGCTCAGAATGTTAAAAAAGGCAACCGGAATTTCCTCCAAACCCACATCCGCCACAAACTCTCTTCCAAATTACGAAAGATACTTGTCCGAAGGTGATACGTCTTTCCGTTACTCACACTATCCAGAAAACAAAAACCCTTCTAAACTTAATTACGTCGTTGTAAACAAAGACTAAGCATGCAGTCCAATAACTTCAACTCAGTTGAATGCTCACTCTAATACATGTCTTTCGTAATCCTCATGTGTAAATTATTTTTTATAGATCATCTGAATTTGAGAAAAGACTTTTTATTGGATCAACCAAGACTATTTGATGAAAGTAGCCCAAATTCACGATACTATACACCACCTTCAAATTTGTCTTCAATAAAAGAAGATTAGTAATATATTTTTAATATGTACAAATATTATTTCACTTTAATAAAACAGTATATGCCTTATACCTTTGTTTTGTCAAAAAACTTCAACCTCAACAACATAATCTAATAACGTGTACTATTAATGTATTTGTGTAGTTTTATCTTTTGATCAAACAAATAAAAATGATACTTTCAAAAATTGATGCCTTCTTTTACCATTAGTTGGTTCAAGTTTATTTTTACACTTGACTTTTCAACGATGAAGTGTTGTATTTTCGAGATTAAATTTATTTGAGATTGAGCTTAATTTGAAGAGTTGTTAAATATATTGCAATTGGTGGCTAAATTTGACAAAAGTTGTGGTTTTTAACTTTATTAGTGTATTCTTCGTTTTATTTAAGACATTAAAATTATTTTCAGATCAAGATGATCCAATTTTTGATGTCTATGTTTAGAACTTTCAAAAAGAAATACGATGGTGATGAAGTAGATAGAGCATGTTATTATATTACTAGTAATATGTTGATTGTCTTGTCTTGTTTGTCTGCTTACAAGACCTTTTCCGGTTCACCGATTGAATGCATGACGCCGGTCTCGTTTCCAAGTTCATGGATAACTGTAAGTCTCATTTAAAATAACAATCAAACAAAGAAATATTTTATTCTCAAAATATACTCGCATTTACATATATAACATTGGACCACAACTATTTTTCCATCAACAACTTTTTATTTTCTTTTTATCACACCTCATTAAACATTATTTGACTTTATCACACTTTGTTGACGTATCAAAAGGACTAAGCATTTTTTATAAATAATTGTTCACAGCATCCACCACTTCTTCTTAGATACCAATTATTATGTTTTAAATAATAAAAAATTGACTCGTAAAAACAAACTGCACCAAACAATTGTTGATAATCGCATTGTGTTACCATCACCAATTGTTTCCCTGAATAAGTATGTTGTCAGACAAAAACACCAGTAAATAGGTGATTATTTATGTAGATTGATTTCTCTACTTGCGCATCACTACTTTCACTTGTGATGCTATCTAATACTCTTTTTATATGTATTTATTACAACATCCGATCAATCTGTGATTATAAATAAATGTATTATACAATACAATTACTAACAATCTATATTACACCGTCATTTAAAAAAGATGCGCAATTGTAAGGAAAATTACTTTTTAAATCTTATTTCCGAACATAACAATAAATGATTTTAGCTTGTATATATTTACTAATTTTCATCTATTCATGTCACAACAGCTGTATCTCTCAATTTGAATCCTAAATATTTACTACGAGCCAATATATAAACACAAACACGTAAATATTTTAACATCAAAAAACTAGGCCAAAATGATGATCGAAAGTTTTGTGGGTTTCATGAAGTATCTCTCTCCTAGGGAAGATGACGACTATAGCGATAGGTTGAATTATTTATATACTCCTAATATATTGTTGGCTTTTTCTGTTTTGATTTCGTTCAAACAATTTGGCTCGAAACCTTTAGAATGCATGTTTCCTACTAAATTTCCTGGCAGTTGGGAACAGGCAAGTTTGTTGGGACTATTAGTTGGATTTAAATACAAATTAAATTTATTTATCTTCAAATAAAGCTAATTAGAGATGTTTTAGTATGCTGAAAATTATTGTTTTGGTCAAGATACCTACTTTGTCCAACCAGATGAACATGTCGCAAACATAAATGAAGCCGACAGATACTCCCCCGAGCGCCGGTTGTCTTACTACCAGTGGGTACCCTTCTTTCTACGTTAGTTTGCCTCTCACTAATTTAAAAATGACACAAGCCTATTTAAAAAAGTTTAATTAACTTAAAAGACAAAAATAGTAACCAATCGTACATCCATCTGTATCCTGCATGACTATGTTGCCTGCCTCGACAGCAATCAGAGATACCAGTTGGATGGTGTTGTACAATACCTATATTTGGTTAATTAATATTAGGTTTAAAAATGAGCATATCTGGAAACAAAAATAACAATACTAATTTCTAGTGTTCCAAGCAGCCTGCTTCCGTTTCCCATCAATCTTCTGGAAATACATTTCCGTCCACTCAGGAATAAGAGTTCATGAAATAGTTGAAAGAGCCATGGATCCAGGGAATCTTGAAAATTCAGTTAAATCAAAAAATATCGACATATTAGCTTCTCATATTTCGGCAGCTCTTAAATTTCAAAGAAAAGTTGCTCGCAGAAATATTATTGTTCACAAAATAATGAAGTTTTTCAATATAGCCTATTCAGCTTGCTTCATTAGTTATATGTATTTGATCATGAAGGCGCTGTATTTGGCAAATGTTGTTATTCAATTCTATTTTATGAATAAGTAAGTAAAAAAAGTGAATAAATTAATGCAAAGTGTTTTAGATTTCTTGAAACAGATAGGTATCAGTGGTATGGAATTGGAGTTATTAGGGATATAATTAGCGGAACAGAGTGGGAAAAATCAGGTAATTAATTATGTGCCTTCTTAATATTTTTATTTTGCAATAGGTTACTTTCCACGAACTTCAATTTGTGATTTCCAAGTTAGACAGGTTGCCAACATTCAGAAGTACAGGTAAATATTGAGAATAATAAAAATAATTTGGTAATTGTATGTATTTATAGCGTACAATGTGTCTTAGTTATCAATATGTTCAACGAAAAAATCTTTATCATCTTATACTTCTGGTACGTAGCAATCATGTTTGCCACCCTATTTTCCTTTGCTTACTGGGCCTTAATAATGTCCTTTTCGTGTTTTGGCCGTTGGTTTATAACATCCAACTTAGAACTAGGCGAAACAGAAGGATTTTGCCCTGAAAAGCAGCATAAACAAGTGAAAAGATTTGTAAATGATTACTTGAAGCAGGATGGAATATTTGTATTAAGAATGATAAGCACACATGCTGGCATAATCTTTGGAACCGAACTTGTAGCCAAATTGTATGATGTTTTTACCACTATTGAGGATAAGGCAAGTTTTTGGTAAATATTAAGTAGTTTGTTTTGCTTGTTGTAAATATGAATTTGTTATTTCATCTTTGGTAAACACGAATTAATTATCTGGTTTGTGATGCTTTAGAATAGTGCTTTTGTTCCTGAGATGACTGTCAATGACGAAAAGGGGATGGGAGCCGTTAGAAGGAGAAATGTGCACAAAAGCGTCGATGATTTATCTATCAATTTGGAGGAACCTTTACTTAAAGGGCATCACGGGGATGATCAATCGCCTGAATCAGGACGTGACTCATCTCGACATTCGGAGAAAAAGTCGTCGCGAAATTCAAAAGGCCTCTCAATGAATGCAGATTCTGAATCTTCCCAAAGAACGGAGTCTACCAGGCCTCTTGAGTGAAACTATTCTTTATCATATTGTATCATTTTATGAAATTCATAATATTATAGGGTGATGCTATTATAATCACACAGAGATTAACATCACTATTACCAATGCCATGACGACAACAAAAGAGAAACTCTTTCTTTCTAACTTTCCATTCACTTTTATTTGGATAATCTTCGCTTTATAGTGCCTCGAATGTACAAACTATCTTTTCATCTCCACTAAATACGCCTTCTCTTTGTTTAATATATTTATTAATAATAAAATCAAACCTTATAAAGCCCACCAAAGTACAAATCGATTACAAATAAATAAAAACTTAAAAATAGAACAATCCTCTTGAGTATCGTTAAAGACCCTCAATTTCGCTCTTTTAAAATACTCTACTACCTCAAACTTGATAATCATAATAAGCCAGTAGTATGTAGAAACATCTAAAATATCTGTAACACACAATTTTACCTCCCAAACATATTGACATAGCGCAGCAAAAATCAAGACCTCAAGAAATCACTTTTCGATTCTTTTCTTTGCATATACTTCTCAAACATCCATAGGTAAGTCGACTGAGGTACTACACTCTTCTCAAGCTTCAGTTTAATAACGAAAGTCAATTTACATTGCTGTTGAAGGTTGCCCTCCTTTAAAGATAGATACTCACAGTATGTAGTAGAAGAAGATCAATGTTAGCGAAAAATTTTGTTTTGAGGACTGTCCAATTAGTTATAAAGTTAAATCTACACTTTAATTAGTATACATATGTTTTGTTTCTTTTGTACGACTAAAAACGTATAGACTAATAGACTACTTTTTAATATGCACAAAAGTTTAGACAATACATAAATTAGAAAAATCAAAAACCTTCCATAATTAATCATCTAACATCCTTTTTTAAACAACAAAATAACACCCACATCATTTTTATAAGCCGGACCAGTCCACTTGCCAAATAGATCATATCTGTTTGGGGAAGGTGAATATCATACTTATGGTCTTTTGTAGTATTTGTACTATTTTTATGACATTTGGTGATATTTAATAATATTTGATACTATTTATAGCGGTATAAAAGGAAATAAGGGTGGAGATGTTTATTAAAACATTCACACGTGGGGTTGGTTACCCTTTATTTTGATTTTTGTTTTGATCTTGGCTGTAGTATAAAAGGAGAAGCAAACGCTGATAAGTTCTTTCTAACTTTCTTTCTGGTAAAAGAAACGAGTCATACTATTTTATGTGAGGTTAGGCGTAGTAGTTATAATCTGTGAACA
Source organism: Rhabditophanes sp. KR3021 (assembly GCA_963281155.1). NCBI lineage: Eukaryota > Metazoa > Nematoda > Chromadorea > Rhabditida > Alloionematidae > Rhabditophanes > Rhabditophanes sp. KR3021. The sequence continues at coordinate 1,429,363 of CAUJLY010000004.1, read as the reverse complement.
AAAGGATTAGCTATCCTTTTTAAGCATGCCAACGAATTGACTTGAAAGTTTCTTGTTAAATAAATAGAACGAACAGTCAATCACATACTATATGTGTTTGTTTGTGGTGATGATGTGGCTCATTTAATAAAGGCAGTAGTATAAAGAATATACATACCTGGTCCACAATATTAATCAAATTGTACTCAATTTGAGCACGAACTGTCACAAAAGCGAGTCCAATAAAGCTCAAACAAATTGTGTACACTTATATCATATCCTTTTTCCGCACACTCTCCAAAGTACTAAAAAATAGAAAACGAGTTGTCAACGTCCAAGAGTGATGTTCAAATAGTAAAAAAGGTATTTAAAGATTTTTATTATGAGTCAGGCTTCTTTTTGATAGAACTTAGAATCTTTACTATTATTATTGATGTTGATGTTTAAGAGTATATAGTATACAATCTTAATCCGTTTTTTATTGCAAAAAAGTGAGGTCTAGATATATAAAGTAAGGTCTGAATATATGAAGTAAGGTTTGTGATATATTTGAAAAAGTTAGGCCTATGCATGTTTAAACAGGTTGTCCCGCTCACAAACTTACTACATTTCAAGTTTGTAGAATATGTATGACGTGATTTTGTTTATTTGGAATTTGTCGTCATAAATAAATTATCCTTCATTAAACACTCTCGTTTAATATTTTATTAAAAATCTTATTTATTCTTTTATTAGACTCTAATTGATATTTTTTAATCTTCCGAGAAAAACTATAATTTGCTTTTTATTAAAAACAGTAATTTGTGTCTTTATTTTAGATTATAATTAAGATGGAAAATCCAATACAAATGAATGGCTTCCAAATAGATTTAGACCATCGCGAAAGCATCAAGCGAAAATCTAAATCTTCGAAAGTATTTTCGAAACTTCCCTTTGCTTTGCATCCTTCCGCAATGAAGCAATCCAACGAGGGCCAGATTCTAATCAAAGACAAGCAGGGAGCAACTCCCTTGTCTAGAAACATAACCGGAAAGTAAGTCGAAAAATTGTGATAATCTTTGATTTAATAACATCCATTAAAACTACACCACAACACTTTATTTAATAACTGTATCGAAAAGTGTAGTAGTTAATACCTAGCGGGATTTTTCCATTTCTATGTTTACAAATAGTTATGATCATTATTCATACTTTTTTGGTCTAATCATGCCTTGCACTACAAATGAGATAAGATAGGAAACTAAAAGTTAGTGTCGACAATAATTAATAACAAATAGGCATGTACAAATAATATACTTAATTATATGTATTTATGTGTTTATTGATGGTGTGATATTGCCTTGTTCTTAATATATAAGATCAAATTCACCACTGATTAGACACTCTTTATAAAGAAAGGTTTTTGTGGTAAAAATATCATTTTACTTGGGTAGACTTTTTTGGCTGACTTGATTAATTAATTGTGTTTTGTGGTGTAGATCTAAGATGAATGAATTGACTGTGAAAGCACACTCTGCCTTACGCGACATTGATGATATTCTTAATAGAAAACTGTCTGGGCATACCGACATCCTCGAAATGGCTTGGACAAAGGAGGAAAGAGTCAAGGCTGCCAAGATTGTTGAAGAGTCAGAGGAGGAAAAATTAAGAAATAAGGTGAAGGTAATGGAAGAGCAATTAACTAAAAAAGATGTCGCAGGTGTCGTTAGAGCTCCAAATGAATTTGAAGAGGTAAGTAATGGCAGTAATTATATTAATTTATCTAATTGACAGACTTCCAAATTTATTGCTCTTAAAGTTTATATGTCATGGATCTTTCTTCTTATCCATGCTCATTTCCGCGAATTTTTGAGAAGTTATGGATTTGAAAAGAATAAGTCGGCTGTTGAATTGCCTTCTCAGAGACATTTTCAGCCACTTTATAATGGATTTGATTCTCTTTTTATGAGAAACTGTTACATGCGAGTTAGAGATGTTTTCGAAAGGCCCATTGGCTCCTGCCCAGGTTTTGCGTCCTTCTTCTAACCTTATTTAACTAATTTAATTTTAGGTAATATAGGAAACAACTAAAATTAACGAGTTTATTCAAAAATGTAAAAATAGTAATTATGTGATATATCTTTGAGTCAAGTGAATTTTCTTAACAATAATCGTTGAGATTCTTTTAAGAGTAGTAGGGTGTTTTTTGTACATTACTTGATTGTCCAGGTGCATCGATATTTGTCAGGGTATCTTGTAGGTCAAGAATAGCACCATATTCATAAGCCAATCTTTCATTACTTGTCAAATCATCGAGATATATAGCTACCAATTGTCGTTTACCATGCAAAACATCCATAATCTTGGTTTCAAAGTACCAGACACGCCGCAATAGAACATAGCTTCCAAAAATTGTTCGAGAGATAACAACTTATAATCAACGTTTACGGGAATGTCTAAAAGAACATAGAATGATTATTCCCCTTTACTTGTTTTGCGGGAGTCAGTCTTCTTAAGGACATCCGTTAATTTCTCCATCAACGGTTCAGCTTCCCATTGCTCGTCTTTGTTGAATATCTTTTTGACTTCAGCTCTTAATTTGCTACATACTCTTGATTTGCGGTGATAGTGTACGTCACTTTGTTGCTTGAAAGTAGTACAACATGTTTGACATTTAAAAGCACCACCCTTTGTAATAGTTGGATCTGCATTGTCTGGAGATTCAACCTTAGACATCTCATATAGACATGACAGTCCTTAGGAGAAGTATCCTAGCCTAAAAAGATGTAATTATTCGTTTAACTAAAGTGTTTCAACTCACACAACCGCAAAGAACTTTTCAGCAATAAATCCAGCTGTTTAAAATCAAGTATTTTTATTTGTTTAATGACCTCTTTTAGGTGCAACTGTCAATTTGGTCGACAGAACTACGGATGATTATTGCTGGACATTCAAATTCACCGGAACCCAAACAAAAGTAATCAATGTCGGAAGTTACAATTACCTCGGATTCGCCCAAAACTCAGGACCATGTGCCGATGCTTCTGCTGCAGCAATTGACCAATACGGAATCACAACCTGTACTAATGTTCAAAATCGCGGCCTTTCAAAAATTCAATGCGATCTCGAAAAACAAGTTGCCGAATATTTAGGAACTGAAGATTCCCTCTGCTTTTCAATGGGATTTGCAACCAACTCCATGAACACCCCCTGCCTCGTTGACAAAAACTCACTTATCATTTCTGACCAACTCAATCACGCCTCCCTAGCCTTAGGTTGCCGTCTTTCCCGCGCCAACATTAACATCTTTAAACACAACAACATGCGTTCTCTCGAACAAACCATCCGCAATGCCATTGCCTACGGCAACCCCAAAACACACCGTCCCTACAAGAAAATCCTCATAATCGTTGAGGGAATTTACTCGATGGAGGGGTCCATCTGCAACTTACCCGCCATCATAGCCTTGAAAAAGAAGTACAATTGCTACCTTTACCTGGACGAAGCTCATTCAATCGGCGCAATGGGTCCGTCAGGCAAGTTGATGTCATTGCAAACTTAAAATAATCAATGGCTTTCTTTTAAAAAATGGGGGGAACTAAGCGGTATAAAATTATATAGTTTCTTCTCCAAATTCAACTTTTGGACTTAAAAGGGAACGTTCATCAGCGTCTAAAATGTCTTGCAAGAGCAGCTTAGCGAGTTCATCGCTCTCCTCTGGTACTACCAAAGAGACTATTTTATAAATTAGAATGGCCTCGATATTCTCAGCATGCTCCTTTAAGGCATACGCCATCTTTAAAACAGTAATTTCTTTGCCAGAACCAAATACTTTGTTCATAACAAACAAAAACTTCAATTTAACAGCTCTGTTCTAATCAACCAGATGCATAGTTATTATGTCCTTGAATTTTGTAGCTCCACCAGTATACGATCTTCTTGACTTTAGACCAAACAGAATGAAATAATTCCCAAAATTGTTCAGTACAATCATAATTACCTTGCATATCATTCTGAGTACAATATGTGTATGCTTTAAACTTGAAGCATTTCCATCAATTAATCTGATTAGAAGTTTTGACAGTTTGTTATTTCCAAAAAATATAGCCTCAAGTTGAACAATAAAAATTTAAGTTTTTAAACCTTTGCACATGAAATAGCTTGAAGGTAATATGTATACTTTGAATGCATAAAGTTCAAAAATATTAAAAACAGTTCCAATAGTCTTGTACCAACTTTGTAGGACAATATAAAAGATCGGCTACGTAAATATTAATTAATAATTTTATTACTTTCAGGCAAAGGAATCGTCGAATACTGGGGTTGTGACGTGAACGACGTCGACATCATGATGGGCACCTTCACGAAGTCATTCGGAGCCGCGGGAGGTTATATAGCTGGCAAGAAGAAGGTAATCGATCATATTAGGACCACTTCACCTACTTCATATTATTCTTCGCCAATGTCACCTCCTGTTGCTCAGCAGGTCTTTACGTCTATGAGTATCATCATGGGGAAGGATGGAACTGATGAGGGCAAAAACAGAATTGAGCAGTTGGCTAGGAATGCTAAGTACTTTAGAAAGAATTTAAAGCAGAAGGGATTTATTGTATACGGTTCTGATGACTCCCCTGTCGTTCCAGTTCTTTTCTATTATCCTGCTGATTGCGGAGTATTCGGAAGAGAAATGTTGGAAAGGAAAATTGGAGTGGTTGTCGTAAGTTATCCCGCAACTCCAATGACTGAGTCAAGAGCCAGAATTTGCCTTTCTGCAGCTCACACCAAAGAACAACTAGACATAGTTCTAGAGGCGATTGACGAGGTCGGCGAGATCTGTGGAATGAAATATTCCAAAAAACGCGACCTCTACAAAAACCTCAAAATTGAATGGTAAAGAAAGTTTAACTAATATGTTTGACAAGCAAAAAATGTAACAATCCTTTTTTGTATAAACTTATATTATATGGGTCTTTTAATATCATGTATTTGTGATGTACGCATTTTTATTATTATAATATAACCAATTATTTTTTTGAATAAACATTTCTTTAAATAAAAAAACTTCCTTAAATGTGATATGACAATAAGAGTTTAAATGAATGGGTGCAATTTGTGTATATGGCGTGGGAAGATCAGACATCGCATACAAAAAGTTAATTGACTAATTCAAAAACCTCCCTAACCTGTCTAAAGCCGAAGGTGACCTCAAAACATTCAAAAGGTTGGAGCCTTCGGCAATCATATTATATGGTGTGAAATAGATCAGAAAAATTTTGTGGCAAAAAGTGTACACATTTAATTGCCTTCTAAAATTGTTAATTTCTTATTATTAAATGATACTAAGCAAATGGTGGTTTATTTTTGTAATCTTTACTGTCAACACTCATAAAAGTTACGGAGATAAGACAGTTGACTTGGTCGGTGATAGTGGTAAGTATGAGTCAACAAATAATATTTACCGAAATGATATCACATTTTTTTAGTTTATGATGCCGTGTCAAAAGATCTATTTGATAAGGTTAAGGTATTTTGCTTGGTGTTGACGGGCAAGGAGAATAAGAAGAATCGGGCTATTCCGCAGAAGAATACTTTTTTGAAGAGATGTAATAAGTATTTGTTTGTCAGTTCAGTAGAGGATCCGGATCTGCCGTCGATTGGTATCAAGGTTAAGGAAAGCAGAAATACTTTGTTTGCGAAAATCAAGTTCGGTATGAAATATGTGTACAAGAACTATTACCAAAAATACGATTGGTTTTTGAGGTAAAAATAATAATTTGCAATGGATTAGTCTAATTTTGTTCATTGTTAACTGTTACGCTTTCAGAATTGACGACGATTCATACGTAATCATGGAAAACTTACGGATGTTTCTGTTGACACAAAACACCAGTGAACCTGCTGTCCATGGATTCCGGTTTCATTCGATGATGAAAGGAAGTAAGAAGGGATTAGTCCATGGCGGTGCTGGAACTGTCATCAGCAAAGAAGGTTTGAAAAGATTAGTAACGGAATCTTTTCCGAACCCCACAAAGTGTAGACAGGATGGCGGTGGTTTAGACGACAGAGAATTAAGTTTTTGTCTAGAAATGGTAGGTGTTTATCCTAGTGATACAAGAGATTACAAAGACAGACAAATGTTCCACATCAATCCACCTGACAATTACGCGACTACTCGTAAGGTTCAAGCTGTCAAATACTTTATCAAAAATGGATACTACCCAATGTCACAGGGAATGGCTTACATGACTGACTACCCTATTTCATTCCATCGAATCTACGGAGACATGATGTATTCGATGGATTACTTACTTTACAAAGCAAATGTTATAGGCAGAAGTTCTAGTTATCTCCAAAGATTAATTTCATCGCGAGATAGGAGTAATCTAATTCAAGCTGCAAAGAAAGGGATTCGTAAATTTGCTTTTGAATATACAGGGGAAAGTGAAAGACAATGGGATTTGGCTTGATATGTTTATAAGTTGTTCTCTTCTATTAGATTCTTAAATAATAAATAAGCCTGAAGATTGATTTTGAATTTTTTAAATGCTTCTTATAGATGGTGAAGTTTCGTAGTGTTTAGTTCTACCACTTAAGAAGTAATAAAAGAGATTGGAGAATGAAACGGGATAACTTTATTGAATAAATGAAACAGTCAAATGGAGATTTGACGCGTAAAGAGAGAAGGGCCTTTTTTGTGTTAGAAATGTAAAGGTCTTTAATATATCTCAAGACCCATAACGCCTGGGTTAAAGTGGCGGTATATTGAATGCATGTAACGTGTCAGCAGATGGAGTCTTTGGAATATAACAATTTTGCATTTAAAGCAACCTCCAAATGTTTTGCTTTGCTTTACTTAAATTTTTAAAGCATAAATAGAAACATTTTTACACAAATCAAATCACATTCATTTGTTACTTTAACCATGCGACTGCCAAACATCCTCTGCATTGCCATCTTCTGCAGTCTAATCGAAGTCGCAAGTTGCATCATTGACACTGACGAAACCTTTCGAGACATCAGAATCTACGACAAAACTACTGGTATAGATCTTACTATTAAAAACAGTAAATTACCATATTTGGAAAACATCCAAATCGGCCTTAGAAGATAAATAACTTTGCTAAATTAACTCAAATGAACATTTCTAATGGAGCTACCAGTTCAAAAAGTAAATATGTCACACAAATTATTGGGTCTTCATTGGCTGAGGACTTCTCCTTCCAAGAGTCTAAGTCTTTGAAGAACGTGAAATACCTAAAGTATGTTTTCCGAAATGAAAAGGATCCTATGAACAATCAACAATTACCAACTGAAGTTACCTGCCACTACAAACTTGATATCGTGGATGGCAAGTACAATCTAGTCAATGTTTTTTCACCGGACCCCACAGCCGAAAAAATAAAACAACAAATTGAAAATGCAATCATATTTGCCGAATTAAAGGCTATCAAGGTACAGACTGTAATGAACTCTGCTATGTCTGAATTACTCCTCAAATGTATAATTGAGTTTAAGATCAACTCCGCCTATTTGTATGTCCTAATTGGCCTCGTTTTTCTCCTAATTCCAGCCTTCATCTCCGACACTGCCGCAATGAAATGGAGATCCAAAAGACGTATTCAAATCTTGGCTAAACTGGAATTTATGGATGGTGGTTTGGAAGGAGGCAGTAGAAAATCTGGTACAAAGACAGCTTCTAAATCGGCCTCAAAATCATTTTCAAAATCATCATCTAATTGAAAATGATTGTGTATGTATTTTTATTCGGTAGAATTCGTATAAATATATTTGTATTCTTTTGATCTTAATTTTTATATGTGAGAAATTATTCTTAAATGCTAAAATTGTCTTTCGCACTTATTTTTTTAATGAAAAGTAAATAACAATTTGAGTGATTTTATGAAAATACACAAGAGTAAAAAAAATAGAATCAAGCTGGCAATGATCCAAATTATTTAGATAAGCAGCATACATTAGTGGGGTCCGGGATGAGCGATTTCTTTAATTGACTTCAAATCCTAACGTGTTGTCACCTTGCTTATGGGAGTGGAAAGAATTCCTAAAATTGAGACTAGAAAAGATAGCCATCAGAAGTATTACCGATGAATGTTGTTCCAATAATTTGTCTTTAAACGATGACCTGTAGACCAATTACAGGATGATTAATTTTTTATGGTGTAAAGTTATTATAATTATAGAAAGGGTGAGATCTATTCGTTAACTGAGACAAGCCAACGGCAAGTTAATCCCTAATTTTGATTAATAATTAGTGTTTTAGACATGAGCAATGCTACGGATTTATTCATTTACTACACTGACGATGCGCTGAAAAACAATGACGAGGCACGTGCGAGAGATCATTGGTACACGAAAATAGACGATTCAGGAAAGATGGTCGAAGTCATTATGACTAGGGAGGAGGAAGAGGAGAGGATCAACCTGAAAGAATCTACCGCTAGGCTGTGCGATGAAATCAACGCAATAAAAGCTGAGATAGAGGGTAGCAAGATAAATGAGGAGTCGATCAGGGAGCTGTTGGCAAACCTAAAACAAACGATGAATGAACGGGTGACAAAGCTTGATAATTACGCTCAATTCTGCGTGAAGTATGGGGTTCCAAATGAATACATCTACAAAAACATGCCAGATTTTGCTAATGTGGCGGAGTATCTTGAAATTGGTGCAGCTGTTCCTGGGGAACAGGAACTTTTAAACGCAATTGAAAAGTCGTCCGAACCAACTCCAACCCTAATCGACACCAAGAAACCTAGCTTTGCAGACAAAATATCTTTGGAACCATCGATTCCAAAGGCTTCGAAATACGACAAAAGGTCTAATGTTTCTTTGGTTACCCAGATTGCCAATTCGCTAAAAAGGACCTCTGATCCAAGACTGAGAAGCGACTAATCTTGTACAACTATTATAATATGCTCTTTTAAATGTCTTATTTTATTTAATAAATATTTTTAAATAACTTTGTCAATTTATGGTTTCTTGTCTCTTTTTAAATATAATTCATAATCAGTCAAAACATTAAAAAATACACAAATTAATTGTCCGCTGAATTGTGTTTCGAATATTGCATTTTTGAGATGACTTTTATGGTTAGAACATTTACAAATTGAATCATCAACGACACTTCTTTCCACATTTTCAACGAGCTTTTGTTGACTATTGCACTTAATTATCAAAAGACGCAGTGAATTAGGAAGGATAAATTGGTTGTTGTAAAGACAATTTAATTTCAACAACTCCAAATGCTTAAATGCCATAAAATAGTCAATTGAATGTAGAGTAATAAGATTCCCAGAACAGTAATCTAATTCCAATTGCTTCAAAAATGGCGATGATCTAGCGATAATTGAATTTGAGTTATTCATTATGAAAAAGGAAATGTTCTTGATAATCAAGCTTCTCAACGTTGATGGAATATTTTCTAAATAACTGACCAAATGTGAGACGTCATTTGGCGAGTGGATGTATCCATGATAATTCATCTCTAACGTATTTAAATTTGAAAAACAGCATAATTTCCAGGCAACATTAGATAAGTTATTGTCAAAGTTGTTGTTGATGTCTTCAACCACTTTTAAATGTAATGTTTGGGAATTCTGAACAAAAGTTGGTAATATTTGATTCATTAAAGTTTTTTTGAATAATTCAAAAGATGTTTCATGCTTAATATGATCGTTTTTAAAAGTTGTTTTTGAATCTCTCTCATAAATAGCTGTCAATTGAGTGTATCTGTCTGGATCTTCCAAAAAAGCTTCCATTTCTTCTTCATTTTCAAAATTATATTCCATTTTAAACAGATTATAATCAACGTTCCTTATATTCTGGATAATTCGTTGCATTTCAGACCTTGTTTTTTCATTATACGCAGATTTGCTTAACTTCAAATTGAATTCCATTAACTCAGGCAAATTTCTACGTAATAAATTTTCAGAGATAGCAGTGGAGTCGATGATATGAGCAAGGTACTTGACATTGTCACATTCCAATGTGCAGGACTTAATTATATTAGACTTTAACATACAAAATATAGCTAACCCCAAATTCTTGAGTTCATTTTTTGGGTTGATTTGAGTATGAAAGAATGATGAAATAAGATAAGCAAGATGATTTTTCTTTTGTTTTTTCTTACTAATTTTGATACTTAAATTGTCTAAGTAAATCATTTTCTTGAGCAAATAATTCAGCCAAATCATTACTTGCGGCAAAGCCATTTTGAATTCGCATTTATTTGAGTAATTGCATTCTATTGTAAAATCTAGAAACGGAATTAATGCCTTCTCTGGAAACGAATCAACAAAATTGAAGAAAGTAACTTTATCAGAAATGGAAACACTAAATAGGGTGAACTCAAATTGACACTCGTTCTTAATTATAATCGTAAGAATATTGCTTGTCTTGCATTGAATCTCATCTTTTTGTTGAAATTCATTAAATGTAATTTGATTGACAACGCTCCGAATCACAATAGAAGTTTTAGCTAAAGCCAGCAAAGTCATGATATCAGCTGAGCATGCTTTTATAATATGTGGTTTGGAAAAGGCGATGCGATGAGAAATAAAATTAGTAGCGTTCATTATTAATAGACAATAGTACAATGCGATAAAAGTCGGAGATGAACTTAGTATGCCACATACTTATACAGATCAATCAATTTACCATAGATTGACTACCTTCTAATAATAACAACATTACTAATATGTGGCATAGTTATGATCAGCAACAGAAACATGTGCATAGACAAGATGATCTCCAACAAACAAAACAAAAAAATAACAACAAATACCACCACTAATTAGTGCGATCTTTGTGCTTTTAAAAAACACCCATAAAACAAAAACATATGCACTTTTTGAAGTAAACATACTTTCCGTTTGTTATGTTTCTGTCTATAAATATGAATGATAAAAGCAAAAAATTATTCAAACGATATTTATATATTTGTGCTTTGTATCGCTAAGAGATTACTATTATGAAGATGCAGTCCCTTATAAAAAGTGCATCTAAAAGTCATTTGGCAGCTAAAATTGACGAAGTTGCTGTTGATACTTTGATGGAGGTTAGTTTCAGCTGATTTGAGTTTTTAAAAAGTTTTTGTTTCATTTAGATTGATAACAACATGCGTTCAAACATAGATTTAATTTTGGAATTGACAAAAGGAATGAAGGATAAAAAGGGAGACAACCATCAAATAAAAGGAAGAGAAAGTATTATTGATAAAAATAGATTATTCTCAACTCATGACGAACCTGATAAACAACAAAATTACCAATGTGCACAAAAAGTTATACCGGCATTCAATTATGTCAGAGAATGCGAAAATTTAACACAAAACAACAAGTTGACAAAATCTCCCTCAGCAACTTCTGGCCTAAACTTGTTGTCAAGTAATGATTTTAAAAAGATTTGTTCCGGCAATAATTTAATGAAATCTGGTAGTTTTGTTAATTTGTATAACCACATAAATGACATACAAAGTCTTGCTATCACAGAATCTATAAGGAGTTTATCCAGGAATGGTTCATCCGCTAGCTTGTGTGAACTTGTCAAAGAAGTTTCCTCTACTGCAAGACCTGAGATAACTATCACTGAAGACTCAGTAACAAATATAAGAGAAGCGACGTGTGCAGCGGGATTAGCTGTTAATGAAGTTGGGAATCAGTTCATTGAAATTCACCAAAAAGCTTACTTTAGTATTTGATATTTGATATTTTTGCTGTGATGATGCAGGCATTTATATAGTCGATGCATTTGATATATTCATTTTTAAGTGGGTAGTCTTTTTGTATGAAAACATACACACCATCACGACTATGAATGTAAACATTAGTTTTTGAATTAAATTTTTATCGATATGATTGATGTACTTTTTATTTATAAAGTTATCATTAATAGGCGTCTTTTATCGGCTTAATCTTAGTGCTAAATATATTTTAGGGATAACGATAAAATAATTTTTATAAACAAATTGAGATATAAAGTTTGTGTAATTGACATGTTTCTGATGATTATCATAAATACATAAAAACAGTAAATTCAAATTTTTGTTTAAATTAACAACCTTTCATTAAAAGCATTTATTTTCTTATTTTAAACGCCGGCTGTATTTATCACTCGGCAAATATTAGTTTGTTTACACATTCCTAATGTAATAGTTTATGCCAATGATCTTTAAAGATTAGGTTTAAAAAAGTAACATGGGAACACATCCGCAACTTATGCACCTAACGAGTAAGTTAACAAGTGTCTTTAATTATTAATTATGTTTATATACAAGATGATGGAATCATTCAACATTTCTGCCATTTTAAGTGGCCGTAGAAAATTCCTGAAGACATTTTTAATGTCTTAGCTTACTTGATTCTAATTTTAAAAACAATAACATAACAACGCATTTATACCTAAATAAAGCATTGTCAATCAATTTGTTTGGTTTTCTTTTTTATGAATTCATTAAATGCTAAGTTTTTTGCATGTTAATTGTGAAGATTAACTAAATAGAATTATTAGTTTATGATAGTTGTTGTCATATACCTTGCATCTACCAATTAATTGATTAAATTGTAATTTAATATAAAAACAAAACATATGATTTAAATAATTATTTCTCCTATTTTGTGTAATTTTAACTTAATATTTTCATCAATTTTACTATTTTTAGACATGAATTACATTTTCGGACTCAAAGTCTATTTCTCACAACTTATTTGATTGGAAAAACGCACTTTTAAATTTCAAACTTGTTGGAGAAAGTCAGTCATTTTTATCTTTCCCAGTCCTTTATATTTCACTTTCTCAATTTTTAACGCTGCAAAATGGTACGAGTAGCCTTGGAAGAAGGATTTGAGGATGTTGCATACGAAATCAATGCAGTCTTGGATATAATTACCCTTTTTGTCATACTTTATATCGGACAGCTGAATGCTGCTATTGTGATGGAGGCTCATGGATTCGTTATACTTATGATCGTTTTTATCCTCAAGTATGTTTCACCAGAGATCTTTCATATTATTTTTGCCCGTTAATAAGTTGCTAGAATTATGGGAAGTGGACAAAGCTGTCCTCATTCACCGGTGTATTAAAGAAAGACAATACTAATCATAATCAAGCTACTTTGTATTTTGTGTACAACTAATTTATTGCGTAATTAATTAAACTACAGTACTATACTTTCAATAAACTTGTTATTTTAATTAAAATGTGTACCATTCTTCGTTATCTGTCTCGGAGTTTTCGCTCTCTCTCGCTGGCTTTCTCACTTTTGACGTGTGTGTTTTTAAGGTATCCTGGATGTTGCTGGTGTCTTGGACTTCACTAACTATCTCAGGCTTGGTTTCTGCTATGTTGTTAACTTCAACTTTTTCCTCAACCTCTTTTTTAGGTTCAAGTTGTCCCTTTTGGGTAGGTACAAAAGAGGCAAATTCAGTAGTCTTTTTACTACCAGCATTTGGCAATGACGATAACCTTTTATCTTCTTCGATATCAATCATCATCAAAGTTATTGGATTGGCTTGGTCGGTCTTAACTAATGAAGGAATATCTTCTCTGAATTTAACATTACTCGAAATTTGTTTGGATTCATTGGTCAAGTCAATGACCTCACAATCATTGCCCTTTATATCAACATGTTCAAATGGGGAGACCGAACTATTTGTGGAGGGACTTTCTTTGCTATCTGATAAAGATGAGTGTAAGTTGCTTTCATTCAATTTTAGATCAGACACATCCACGTCGTAGTTAGACTGAATTGTTGTTTTGATCTCTTCAATAAAATTGTGCTTTTTTTGTTCATTTTGGAATTGATGAACAACATCATGCCTTTTGTGCTCATTATTAGGGCTGTTAAAATTTGTTTGCTCATTATTAAGACTCATCAAATCTCTCTGCGCATTGTTAATGTTTATTAAATCTTTGCGTGTATTCTCAGCTTGTTGCTGATCCCTTTCTTCAAAAACATCATCCCCACCTTCCTCACCCAGCAATTCGTAAAACCTTCTATCACCTGACTTGCCATAATATTTATCCACAATCTTCTTTGCCACATCATAGTTATCATCAATCTCCGACAACACAAGCATTTCAACAATCTCGACAAACAACTCTGCTTCAACTTTCATCATAAACTCATAAATCCATGTCAACTCCAAGTCATACGCCCGTATCATTAATCTCTTTACATTGAAAGTGTCACCATCTTCCCAGAAAATAGTTATTAATTGTTCTAAGTCACTTCCTGACCCATTGTCGAATAAATTACTTACGAATTCTTCGATGGTGTCGGCGTTTTTGTGGATGTCGTAAGCTAGTTTTTTGTTGCGAGGGAAAATGAGATTGCCGATTTCTTCGCAATATTCTAGTTTGAATTTGTTGGCGAACATGACGATGGCATCTACGCGGTTTTTATTTACCCAATATTTGACAAATTCTATTGTTTCATATTTGTTTAGTGAAGTTCGTTGCATTATGATAGTACAATATAAGTTCAATGGATTGTCTTGGTATGCTGGAACACGAGCTTCTGCTAATCTTTTGATGGTTTGTTCACTTCTTAGTGTTTCCCCCAAATCAGAAGCTGCTAATTTGGCTGCTTCTGTGAAATTTGCCAAACTACACAAATCATCAAATCTTTCTCCAATAGATCTCTCTATTCCTGAATAATTAGGCATAATCCTTGCATTAATTCCATGTTTCAATTCTTTTATAAACAAATCCTTTGAAAGCATGTGCTCGACAGACGTCTTATCTGCCGTCACTCCAAAAACCCTCCCTCCATTATTTACAACCAAAACTTGATCCGTCTTTTCATTCCAAACCGACTTCAAACAAGGATCCTTCGACAAAAAGTAATAACCCTTTCTATTCGTATTAATACAATTCATATAAATATATCCGTTCTTCGTAACAGTGTAGAAAATACCCTCCTTAGAAGAAAAATGAAGACCAATCGGAATATCTGAAGTTTGAATTTGTTCCATCGGATAAGGTACATCTATATCTTCCTTTGGCAAGATATTAGGTGTTTTATCCATAAGAATACATCTAATTTTGGCACCACTTGGACAATTATAGACATAACAAAAATAATTTAAAGGAATTGGGGCTCCGAATGTTTTGAATTTTATAAAACAACCAGCATTACCTTCTAACAAATTAGCTTCCATTTTTAGTTTGTTATTGAGTTGGATGCGAGGTGTTAATCTCCCTGCTAGCATGCAAATACCAAGAACAGCTGAAAAGTGTCCATCATCCGAAGCCAAATAATTGATAATTGTACAGTTAACTAATTCGGGCATTAAAATAAATCTTTGTTCTGGAAAGTCCTTACCCAACATCCAATGGTACAATTTACCATCTCTAACCAACGCAATAGTGTTTTCGCCAACCCATTTCCAAAAAGGAACATTTTGAGTTGTTTTTAATTCTCTAATCAAACTCATATTCTGCAAATTATAATGCTGAATCAAGTTTTTTCTCTTAATTGATATTATTTTGCCTGTGCAATTGACTGTAAACGCATCGATGCCAGGAATAGGAAATTGAGAAAATAGAGAAGATGTCTGGATATTAATCAAAACCAACACGCCATCATTATTGCACAAAATAAAACTCGGATGTTCGAAGGATATTTTTGAGTAAAGGACATTTTGGGGGGAAACTCCAAATGTGTGAACCTAAATTTAATTAATGATTGACACTTAAGTATTTAGACTTACACATAACAACTCTTTAGGTTGTTCTAAATTAATTTTATTTTTATTCATCTTCACTGAAATCAATACTGGAAATAATAAATTAGAAAGTATACGAATGACAAAAATTAGAATCAAATTTAATTTTACATGATAAGCACTTATTTTTGACTATAGTCATGCTGATGATAATGGTTAAGCAATCATAAAGGTGATGTGACGTTTGATAGTTGTTTTATGGAACTTTATCAACAGTAAATTGTACTTACCTAATTCTAAACAGTACTTGATGGGTTTAATGCCCTGTAGTCCAATAGTCCACTACAACTAGGTAATTGATGTCTTGAATGAGGAATTTGAATATGAAAATATACCTTGCACTGTCAAGTTTAATCATAAAACTGCTCCAAACTTTGTACCTCTATTCATTCCCAACCCCAAAACCAAACAAATTGTAAAATGTATCATTTTAAATGGAATCTTTTTGTTCTTTTCTGACTCGAAATCAATTTGATCAAAAGCACACACATTTATAAACATTCTATTCTTTCTCGGAAGAGATTCGTCATACCCGACTACAATATTTATGACACAATAATCGGATCTTCTCCCCAACACTCAATCAAAGTTTCTGGGGTGCTTTTTAAAGGATGTGTCAATTTTACTGAAGGACGGGCTTTTTTTATTTGTTTAATAGTACATTAACAAGAGTCAGGGATGATGTCTTTTTAAATTAACCTTTGCAAAGATCTAAATAAGTTGGGCTAAAAAATAGTACTAAATAAATAAGTTAAACCAAGGAATAAATAAAATATCTAAGAAAGAGCAATTATCGTAATACCTTTTTAGCATCTGGATGTAGACTTCCTCTTTGCCAAATAAATGGCTTTACAATAGGCTATATTTATTATTCCGGAAAGCAATTAACACTATTCAAATTAAATTTTATTACATCTCCATTTATTTGAAGCTGTCAAAAAGGGTTCGAATGTATAGAAATCTTACAAATACCCACAAAAATACACAAATATACCCAAATATGAACAAATATACTGCCGAATTTCCCTCCATTGTTATCATTACCACTATGTATCAAAAAGCCTTTTTGCCTAATGTATTCTTATTTTTAAATAAAATCGCGTTAACACAACATTCTGAAAAGTAGCTTATTTGTAGGTGGATTAGTTAATTAATCATTCCCTAATACCTTTCTTAAAACAACTTTTATCTCAAATACTTTCATTTTTTGATTCAGTAAATGTGTCTTTTTTAATTAATCAAAAAAATTATTATTCAAAAATAAATGTCTTATTTGAAATATTATTAACATCGATAGATGATGATGGTTGTTGCTTATATTTATCTATTTATTATTTAATATCTCAAAAATAACACTAATTTAACAAACACATACTTTGTCTTTTATATCTATAATATTTGTCTAATTATTTAATAAAACATACTATTTTATCCAATTACTTTGCTAATAAAAATATATTTAGAGGATCTCTATTCAATATTATTTTGTCTATACACAACACCTCTTTTTTGACACCAACACTTTTGATTGGAGGTACCCAAATATTATATAATCATCATCAGAAGTTGTCCACAGTGCCGACTAAATAATCATTTTGGCAAGTAATTTTGATATTAAAAGAGCAGTCAAGACTTACCACCAATAATCATTAACATATCTGCTAATTATTAATATCATTAGTTTGTTTAATAGCAACAAATTCGATGTATTTTCAATGTACTATTTATATTTTTTTATTCTCAATTTGCTTAATTGACGGAGCTAACCAACCTTGTGTCACTTCTAATTATACATCCTCCAATCATTTATCCATAACAAGACCGAAATTTTGCAAAAAATCTTGCTTCAACGACTCAACTTGTAGACGAGGCAAGAAAAAATGCTTATGCGATGGTGAATGTGGCATGTCTTGCATAAATCCAAATGCCACCTGTACAAATTTAGCCGACCCCGAGAATGGGCATTTACTCCTCACCAACAAAAATTCCTTTAACTCAATAGCCGAATACTTTTGCAACCAAGGCTATATCCTGACAGGTCCTGGTCGAAGAAGATGCCAGGCCAACAAAAAATGGTCGTCATCATCTCCTTCGTGTCGCCTTCAATACAAATGCGGTCCGCCACCAGAATTGCCAAATACAACTAACAACGGCACCTCCTTCAATGGTCAATACGATGTGAGCCAAAAAGTACACTACCAATGTTCACATGGCTACTCTTCAATCAACAAGTACATCCTCAAAACTCCTGAGTCAATGCCATATTACATTTCCATATGTCAATTAAATAAAAATCACTTAGCTCAATGGATTGGTCCAGATATAAAGTGTAGAGCCAGATCCTGTGGAGATCCATCAGTTCCTCTGAATGGTTACAGAGAGGGAGACTTATTTCACTATCCACATGAGGTTAAATTCTTTTGTTACCCTGGTTTTCATTTGATTGGCAGTAGTCGGAGGAAATGTGAAGCTAATGAGGAATGGACTGGTGAGAAGGGGTTTTGCCAGCCAACCGAATGTGCAAGACCTCCAGACCCTCTGAATGGGTATGTCATCGGGAGTTCATTGTCGTATGAATCTGTGATATCCTACTCGTGCAATGAAGGTTTTCGTTTAGGAACGTTACTTCCTTAATGACATTAACTAATCTTATTTTCATTTTAGGTAATTCAAAAAACAATATCAAAACTTTCATTCAAAAGGGGAAATAGTACGATTAGGCAAGACATCATTAAATAAGTTACTTTGAAGATTGGTGGATTTTCTTGAAAGTAATCTTTGAGATGCGAGTTACCATTTCAGGGTGTTTCTTACACTTCATTAGATTGGCCTGATGATCGATGTTGGTCAAAACACGTTGAAGGTCTAATATAACAGCATATCCTAGGGCAAGAGATTTATTACTAGTCAATTCATTAAGATATCATGCTGCTATTTGTTTCTTATTTTCAAGATGGCATAACATACGCATCCTTGTTATTTAAAGGGATAAATCTTGAATAATAAAGTTTGCATCTGATAAATGTCTTTCAAACCTTTTAGCTACATCACACCAAACTTCACAATAAAAAATAGGACTTTTAAATTCTTCAAATGGCAATGATTTAACATCTCTATGAGCAGGCCAGTTGATCATGATATACGTACATTGTTTTCTTGTCGCTGTAATCCGAGGTCTAGCATCTTTCAAACCATTCATTACCACAACTCAGCCTCCCTCATTTGACCATCTTTTGCAAAGATCTCACTAACTTCATTTCTTAAATTGGCAACACCCTTTTTTTATATAGAACGTATAATCATACAAATCATTGGATGTTGTACCACAACTTTGACAATTATATTGTCCCTCATGCACAATCTAGGGTTGAGTGTTTGGACCCAAAATCGACTTCATTTGATACACCCCGTCTTCATTAAGAAGATATTTGTACATGTAGTCACCTAATTTCGTCAGTGTTTCAGGGTAGAGCAATTGCATAGTTATGTTTGTTCCACAATTAGCCATTTTAGGACGACTTTCGCTTGTTGCATTCTCAATTAGATAAGCTGCATGACGAGGGTATTTCCTGATAGAATAGATTATTTTCATGAATCTATTTTGTGATAATAAGTGCACAAATACAGATTTCTTTATGATCATTGGACCAAAATTGACCATATCCAATGGTACTTCCTTACGATGATCTTCAAATTGTCTGCCTGGATCTTCATCTAACTCTCCAGTTTGCAGTGAAACTCCAACGCACTCTGGTTCTTCATTTTCATCGCGGAAAACGTAGATGTGTGTCGTTTTAGATGACTTATCCAATGCCTAAAGAAATATTTATTTTATAATAATGTTTAAGCTTACAACTGCTTCCTGAACCTTTTGACCAATGTCTTCTTTTGATAAATCTTTCAGCTTTTCATTAAAAATAGGTGCTTTGAGTCTTAACCGTCTACAGCTTCTGTACAATATATGATCATTTTAGTTGACTCCACAACCGCAATAAGGACAGTGATCTTTCTAGACAATATCCTTAGTCTTCCCATCTTTTAATTGTGTTAGTATTTCCGCAACAAGTTCTCCCAAGTCTTGGTTTTGCTCCATCGAAATATTATACTCGCCTTTTGATTATCTTCTCCAACAACCGGTTTCACAAAATCTTTAATTAGGGAGTGATTATACCACTCCTTTAATCTTTCATCGATTCTGACCTGGAGATATGGATCTTCATAGTATGCCTTTGTCAAGTCATAATGCTTGTAGCATCTAGTGGATAAAAATGTAGTTCTCAGACCAGAAATCCTTCTAGCAGCGTAGGGGGAGGTCACATTCAGGCAAAAAAGTTTTATTATCGAACACTACAACAACGTCATATTTGTGCACTTTTTAAAGGAATTATTGTGATACTTAACAGCGCCATCATTGTGGTAATTATCAAAATTTGGAAATTCCATCTAACTCTTCTTTAACAGTCAATTCAGGGGGTTCCATAGTAGGGACTCATGACATCCTTTGAGTACTTTCTTCCGCCACTGCAACGATGAGTATTATGTTTGCTAGTTACAATTTATCTTCTGCATTCACCCCATGCTTTTTAGTTTTGCTTCTTCTTGGCCGAGCACTGCCATTTAAATTACTTTTCTTCTTGGGGGTTTATTAGCACTTAGGGAAGCATTTCCACGTGTCATTTTTTAATTGTCAAAATAATGGACGTATAAATGTGTATTTTTAAAAGACTAAGCTGATTAAACAACAAGCAAAATGCTCTTTCAGTTAGTGTCTTCTTAAAACAGCATTTTATTCAAATTTATTTGTAATATGATAAAAATGATCAAGTTATACTAATAATCGGTTTTTGCCTAGTTGGTCAAGTTCAACGATTTTGCACGGAGGAAGGTTCGTGGACTGGATTGGAACCACCAGTTTGTGAAGAAATCAAATGTCCACCACTTCCACCTTTATTCAATGGGTATATGGAAGGTTACGACACATCTTATGGCACAACCGTTATTTTTCGTTGTTTTGAAGGAATGAAGATAATAGGTTCGCCTTTCACTAAATGCCAAGAAAAGAATTCGTGGTCCCATTCAGTACCGTTATGCCTGAATAGTTGCAAAGTCCCTCGAATCTCCAATGGATTCGTCCTCAATTCTTTACCGGATAAATTAGCTCAACACGGCATTTCATTAAAAATCAACTGCAACAATAAACATGAACCAAATGGCCCTACAGCCATCACCTGTACAAATGGAACCTTCACTCCAATACCACCTAAATGTATCCCCAACAAATGCAAGTCATGGCCTCCCAGAATCTCCCACACAAATGTCCTTTTTACAAAAACAAATCATGGTTCAATAGCCAAATATCAATGTCGACAAGGTTTTCAGCCATCCGTTAAAAATAATATTATTTCATGCCTTTATGGAGAATGGGTGATGGCAAAACCAAGATTTAGATGCATTCCATTAAGTTGCAACCATCCTGTGAAGACATTCGGCAATTTGGATGGAGGACATATTATGCTAGAGGGACAGATGGGTAGTTACGATTTTGCCAATTATATTAGCAAGGTAAAGTAACTTTCATTCAAATTAAAAGTGGGAATCAAAAATATTTATATTACAATTAATTGTCGCAACTCATATTAGGGTCAAACATAATTTTAACTAAGATGTCAGCAACATCCCTACATTTTCATGGTTGAGAAGGTAGACTTCGGGCAAGTTACATTTGCCGTGGTCGTAATTGGTGCTCTGCCATTTGAATCTTTGAATTAAGATCAATTCCACATGTTCGGCCAACTCTTTAGTAGGACAAGAAGTTCAAGATGGAGAGTTTCTGCTGGATGAGTTCTGATTTGATCCATTCTAGACTCCTTTGATTGTCTTGAATCTTTTTGACACCCTCCATAGGTAAAGTCCAGTTTGAGTGCACAGACAATTAAAATAAAGAGAAAACAATCATAATAAAATATGTAAATGATAAGGATGCGGCATATTTTGATAATTTGTTACGTCAATTGAATGATGCCAAGTGATTGCCGTTAAAAACATCTCCCTAAAGACTGGAACCTTCCAGATCATTCATTAAGACAAACCGAGTATAGGACCAATTAGTGGCCATAACTCACTGTGTCAATTCACCCTAATATCCTAACTAAAATAACACCATAAATATATTAAAAATAACTAATATTTTAAATTAAAAACAGGTCATGGATGGAAGGAGTATTGTGTTTAGTTGTAACAAGGGCAGTCGGTTGATAGGTAAATATTTGCATTTATTTTATTAAATAATTTGTAGGTGCTCCAAAGGCTTCGTGTGTGAATGGGTTGTGGAAACCATCAACTAAACCTAGATGTGTTTCACAAACGCACCCTGCTCTGGAAGGTCAAATTGTGTGGACTCGTTCTAAGAGATACCTTTCAGGACAAAGTAAATCTAAATTCTTCTTCCAATGTTGGTTAATTACTTTTTTATTAAAAGTTGATGTAAATATAATAAATTTTATAGTCTTGTACCTTGCCACCACGTTTGCATGCTTTCTTCTTGGTATCAGATAAAGAAGGTAAAATCATCGAGTCAAACGCCGTTATAAATGATGGTGTCAAAAGCCAATTAGTTTGTTTAAAAGGATACCAAGTAGTTGGGAATGAAGTCTCAACCTGTCATAGTGGACACTTAATGGAAACATTGGGAAACTGCAAGCCGATGATATGCAAATTAAGTGATCATCAAGTGAAGAATATTATCTGGATGGGAAGTGGAAGTGAAATCAAGCATACTGAGTCAATTCATTATGGTTGTGGAAATGGAGGAGCAAATATAAAAGCCACTTGTTTCCATGGTAATTTGATTCCCAAGCCTTTTTGTGAACAAACTGAATTTGTGCCTAGAAATTATTGTCCAGCTCCGGCTTCGAAGGCTGAAGCTTCAGTTTATGTTATGAATGGGACTGAGAAGGAAATATTAATTCATTCTGAGTCTTTTTATAAAAATGGCACTGTCTTTCATTTTTATTGCTCTTCATCCAGTACTTTTGAAAAAGAAGCTGGAGTCATTGAGTGCATTGAATCTGAATGGATAACTAGGTTGATTCCATGTATCGAAAATGTAATTAAATCAGCACTTCTATCAAATTCAAATTTCAATTCACGTCAAATTTGTTCACCACCTATATTAGATTACGACACATTCAGAGTGTACAATATCAACTCCGGCATCAGTGCAAAGCAAAGGTTTTCAAATTTAACTATATTTCCACATGGAACTATTTTGATGGTAACTTGTGCAATGTATGATTATGTCTCCAACTACAAATACCAAACTTCCGAAATCAAATGCAAAAAAGGGAGATGGAAAAGGTATTTAATGATTTATTTTTATGCATCTTCAGTGATGCAAATGATCAGACCGAAAATCGGATCATGGCCATTTTTGGTAATATATCTGGCCATTTGCATCACTGGGTATGTTCAAACAAAGTCAAAAAAGAGTGACTTTTATTAGTTTGAAAAATGGGAGCCAATAATTATGGGTCTAAAAATAATTAAAATCAATCTTTGTTTGGTGTTTTCCTTAAATCGACACGCTCATTGCCATCTCGAGTACGATTCGCTTCAGAACCTTCTCTGAAAGTTAAAATATTTATTTATACGAAACAATATGTTAGAAAAACAACTAATATTTTACACTAATAATAATTTGCTGAGTTTTAGACCAAAAGATATGATCAAATGCCCAGATATCAAAGATACTTGTCTCTACGAAATGGATTCTAGAGCCAATTTGTCAGTTTACCATGTTCAAGGCGAAAGACCAGTTCTTTTCAATGAAAGGTTTATTTACCTCGATAAATTACAATTCACCTGTGTAAATAATTATTTATCTCAACTAAGGGGTACTAATGAGGTTACTTGTTTAAGAGGAAAATGGTCAGCTCCTTATCCTAGATGTGTTTTGTTAGATCCAGCAGCTATCGCTGACAATGCCTCACCCCCAGTTTATTTTACCGTGCATGGTTATTTTTTACCAAATCATCATATTTCACCCAAAGGTGAATTGTATGTCAAGCAAGGTTCAACTTTGAATCTATATTGCCTACATAAAATGACAAACAACGAGGAGATGATTCCAATATGGAAATACGAATCCTCTTTCCGCACTTACCCTGTCCGAAGCGATGCCAATTACTCTGGCAAACCCCAAAACATTTCTGCATTTGCCTTAACTATCCATAATACCTTGCCCCAAGATTCAGGCCTCTACCACTGCACCATCCCCTTCTCAGGAGCCACAACCTCAATCAAAGTAGTAGTAACAGATGACACTTGCCCTCCCCTAAAAGCAACCTCCCGCCACCTTCTAATCCACTTATCCCACAAAGAATCCTTCCTCGGTACAATGGCACAATTTTCATGTCCAGCCAATTATATGTTATCAGGAGCCAGGGCTTTGTACTGCACCACTCGAAGAAAGTGGTCACACAAAACACCTACGTGTGTCCAACAAATTTGCGAACCACTTGCTCTGAAATTAAATACTAATCTAAAAGTGTCAATTACATCTTATAAATATGGAGGAATTGCTAGTTTTGTTTGTGATGGCGGGTATGAATTAATAGGAAGGAGTACAATTCATTGCCAGTTGAACGGGACTTGGTCTAGTAGAGGAGAGATGCCTGTTTGTGTGGTGAGGGAATGTTCAACTTCTGTTAGCGTTCCGGGAAATGGCTTTATACAAAGGCAATATGTGAGACCAATGGCTGAAGATGGAGAAACATCCACTAGTTTGATTCCTTATCTGAATGAATCTGAACATTCGACTCGCTATCATCCTGGCCATTTGTTAATATTTTCATGCAATCCTAATTATATGCTGACTGGAAATGATTTTATTTTATGTCAAAGAAACGGCCAATGGACAAATCTACAAAGCAAGTGCGAACCTTTCTGCCGTTTCCCTGGCATCCAACCAAACACAAAGACAACTTCTCCGCCCCGCGAATACTACAAAGCCAGCGCACGCATCGTCTACGTTTGTCAAAACTCAACAAACTTCAAACTAAGTTCCCACAATGTTC
The DNA here is from genome assembly GCA_963281155.1 of Rhabditophanes sp. KR3021. Classification (NCBI taxonomy): domain Eukaryota; kingdom Metazoa; phylum Nematoda; class Chromadorea; order Rhabditida; family Alloionematidae; genus Rhabditophanes; species Rhabditophanes sp. KR3021. Next base: position 1,404,591 of record CAUJLY010000004.1, on the reverse strand, counting down.
TGGAATGCCTTCAAAATGGCCAGTGGTCCCGAAAGATTCCTCAATGTATAAATATGACAACCAATTAAAATAATTTATTTATTCTGCATAACAATCTATATGAATCTATATGTATAAACTACTATTGTAAGGCCACTTTGAAAATAAATATTTAACTATTATAGTGGAGAAGATCTGACTTAGACTCGCAATAATTGGAGGTTGTTATCGTAGCATATACTGATCCAGTCAGTTTGCGTTGCTGACCAGTTAATTTGGTTAATTTCACCTTCAGCAGCGTAAGCTAGGATTGGATCTTCAATGGGTTTGGGCATTTGATTTACGTCCCAGATTAAAGCTTGGCGGTCATCTCCAGCTGTGCAGATGTGACCTGCTGAGTGAGGGGCCCATGAAATACCGTTGATTGGAAGCTTGTGGTTTTCTAATTTTGCAACTGGCAATGAGGGCACACGTACGTCCAATATAACAATGTCTGTCCCTTCAACAGCGAAACATGCCAAGTAGTTGGGGTCTTGCTTGTTCCAAGCTATTCTAAGAATGGGTTTGCGTGTAGGTTCTTCATACACAATAGTCGAATACTCCATATGTCTCAAGTCAAACATCCTCACCGAACCATCAGCACCAACCGAACCGAATATATCCCTGCCTGAACTTAGTCTCGAAAAGGCGATGTCATACACTTCCATGTCATGGGCGATTAATTGTGTTTTGACGTGACTTTCTTGGGACTGGCCACCGACTTTGTAAACTGCTTGCTGAGTTTCGATTTGCCAGATTGTGCAAGTTGTGTCAATTGAAGAGGTTCCTATTAAAGAAGGATCCACATCGTTCCAGTCAGCTGACGTTAGTGGGGCGCAATATTCTGAAGACCTGTTGTTGTTCATTAGAAGGTCTAGAGACACTGATTGATCCTTCTGGACAGACCAAATTCGTAGGTAATCCCCTGTTGTTGCTAGAATATCTCTGTAGCTTCCTTTTATATCTGAAAACAATCATTAATAATTGCAACAAACAAATATCACCTGCCTGGAATCCACAGGACTTTAGTGGCCGGATAAGGGTGATCAAATGTAGCTGAAGCATAAAACTTCTGAGTATCTTCATTCAGCTGAACTATCTGCACTTTATTATTATATTCTAAAAACATTCATCAACTAACAAATACTCTAGAAACAAACCTTCATTAAAACTCCCAACAGCCAATCTAAATTTATAAGTATTCTCAGGTCTGAAAGAAAAAGCACTACTATATAAATAAAAAGGCGCTTGATATGTGTAAATTTCTTTTCTCTTATTAGTTTCTACTGGCGCCACCAATTCCTCATAATTGGTCGTTGTTCGACGGCCTGTCGTTTTTTCTTTAGAACCGTAATAATTGTCATCCGAGGGTTTATTGAGCATTTTAGAGGACCCTTCACCTTCGTGCAGTAGATGTTGGGGCTGTATTAATGAAGAGTCATGGTGTTGTTGCGGCTGTTGCATTATTATAAATACTTTTTTTAATAGACACCCTCTTGATTAATTGTGTAGTATAATAGGAAATAATAAAAAACTGTAATAAACAATAGAATAAATAAAACAAAACTCTAATTATATGTACCAACACCAAAAACCAAAACTTTACTAATAAAAGCACATCATTTAACATTGATTGACGCAGCGGCAGAATAAATAACGTAAGATATAAAGGGGACATCGACAACGACCGAAAAACTCATTTCGTTGACTGTTGTCGTTGATGTTAAATAGTTTACACATATTTAGATGGAAGGAATGTTAAACTTTGTCGCTTACTAGAGAATTACTATGCGATTTATTTTGTTTGATTGGGATTGTGAAGGGTCGTTGTATGGGATAGGTTTTTGATGCATGATAGGGCTAATTGCGAGATTAGATTTTGACATAGCCAAAGTATGCAAATAAACTTTGATTCATTTTTGGGTTTAATTTAAAAATAGATCATCTTCCTTTGAGATTATGTTGGATTTGTATGATCTTCAAAGAAACGACTTGTCTTACCACTTTCTCCAATTGACAATATTTTTTGTTAAAAAAAACGAAACTTCAAAGTGTAGGCAATTTATATAGTAAGGCGCAATAAAGTGTAAAGGAACATTTATTTAATGAATAGATACTTCTTTGTTGAAAGGGAATGAATATATATAAATTTGAGGGTCAACCTAAAAGAAAGTTAGTTAATGATATAATAGAATATTTAACGTTATTTGTTAGGTACAGCTGTCTGGTTGTGATCGTTCGGTTTATATTGGAGGTTTAGGTAGTTTGGTTTTGATTGTCGTGAAGATGACGTTTACACGAATGTTGTAATTGCTTTGTTTTTAGAGGATGGTGTTATGAGAATTATTGTTGTAAGTGCTTCTAAATTCATATGGATATTCTTTGATTAGATTAAATAACTTTTTAAGGATAAAACACTCTACAAAATGAACACATAATTTATTTTGCTAATTTTAATCAAAAGTGTCTTCTACGTAATAATTAATGTTGATGAAAGTTCGAAACGATTTGTGATCTTAATTTAGCAAAAAAAGTCAAGTTTAATTTGGAATTTGATGAATTTATCCTCATGATTATGAATAGAAGCCGAAACTAACTCCAAATTAAACTCCAAATTCATTCCAACGAAAGTATTATACAAAAAACTGCAAAGCAATCGGCCTAGAACATAAAAATCGCCATCTTATCCGACAATCCATTCTATTTGCTGTCGAATATTAAAATTATTAAATAGTCTGTAAAAGTGCCGTTTTATTACGTCGCAGCTTTTAATTCAGTTGCCAAACAATTTTTTAATACTACATTTTTTGATAACACTTTATTATCCCAAATAAAAGATCTTTATTTTTTGATCTCACCATCATAATTATAATTCTTATGTATATATTCAAAATATCGTCTTTATGCATAATAAAATAAATACCCTCCATACCCATTGCCATTCATCAAACACAAATGAGCTCATTTTTGTGTCTCCCTCCACATCGACCCCAAAAAAAAGCTGGACTTTATATAAAAGAGAGCGATTATTCCCCACATTACATACACATACAAAATTTTATAACATATCTCTATTTGAACCACACAGATTCTCGTATCAACCATCATATACCTCTCAAACAATCTGCCTAGAAACCAATCTATTAAACATATACATTATAAAAATTTTGCATACGTACATATAAAACCTATCTATATTTCTCTTTCAAAAATCAACTGCACTAATTTTTGATACCTAGATAGATACTAGATACTTTTGACAACGATTTGACTATTAACCTCTTTGGATACTTGTAAAAATTTATTATTTGTTATGTTTCAGTTACTTTATGTATTTTATTTGAATAACATAATAAAAAGGAACTAAAACCAAAAAAATTATAAAAATCGCACTGACAGAAAGCAAGCTATCTATCTCCACACATATATATATTACTCTTTATTGTAATCTTTTTTTGTGTTTCTTTTTGGTCTTTATCAGCCTTGAAGCTAACCACCCTGCCGGTTCGATATTCACATAAATTGAGAAGATAGTTACCACCATGGCTGATGATGATCGTCAACTTACATCAACCAATACTACTACTTTGATCAAATTTATTCCTATAATTGATTGCTCATGGTATTGGCAAAGGTCCGATCATTCGGATGTTGTTATTAGGGTTGGGGAGGGAGTTTATAGGTTACATAAACTTATTTTGGCTGCTGGCAGTTCGAAGTTGAGGGAAATGTTGGAGGGGGATCAGGAATTAAGTGAGTTTGGGGGTCCATTTGGTTGAATAAAGTTTCATTTTTAATAGATGAAGTCGAGTTGAGTGATCTTTCCGCAGAAGGCTTTGACAAAATAATTAGGTTTTTGTATGGACAGTCGGTGGATGTGGACATATCCTCGGTTCAGGCGCTTTATAATGATGCAACTTTGTATGGAGTGCCGAAGTTGGTGGAAAAACTAGACTCTTGGTTAGAGACAAATGTTACCAATTACGTAGACTTGCTATTGAAGGCAAAAAGTAATTCGAATAGTGGCTTAGCAAAGTCTTTGATTAATTTGATTAAAAATAATTATGAGGTAATTTTAATATATATGTACGTGTTATCATTTAAACTTCTATTGATTAAAGGACGTGTCAAATTCAACAAAATTTGTTCAATTAGAAGTTGAAGATATAAAAACAATTTTCAACCTAGAATCAATTGAGTTCATGAAATCAGAAAATGTATTTATGTCTGCAAAAAAGTGGATTGAATTTCATTTACCATCGAGACAATGCCATTGGCTGTACTTTTTGCAATTATTAAACTTTGACCATCTTCCAATAGATTTTATATGCAGTTATATTTTGAAGACAGAGTCTATTTACAATATACACGAGCACTTACTCTTTGTTACTTTGCAAATGACATCAAGAGAAATGTTTGATGATGAAAGTGATTCACTCAACTTCGATAAACCTATTTGCTTGATAAGCAAAAAAGTCTATACGATTGGCGGTAGGAATAAACATCAAGTTTCCGGCAAAGTAGTTACATTTGATCCGGATATGGTTTGTGAGGCTAGGGTAGTTGGCGAAATCGAGGAAATTTATTCTCATTGTTCGGAGGCTTTTGAAGATAAGGTTATTGTATTCGGTGGAAAGATGGCTGATAAGCGTGAACATTTTTTTGGAGTGTAAGTTACTTATATTATTGCTGAATAAATAAATAATCTAGATTCGACTTGAATACACAAACCTTCGAAAGACAAGATTGTCTTAAGATGAGAGTTAATAGATCAAAATTCTCATCTTGTTCGATTAATGATACTGTCTATGCTTTGGCCGGTGAAATATATAATGGAAAGACCTCGGAGGTTGAGGCGTTTGATTTCAACAATCAAAAGTGGGAACCATTTAAACCCCTTCCAATTGAAGTTAGCGATCATAATTCAACGTCGATTGGGTATAATTTGTATGTTCATGGAGGTTATGCCTCAGTTTGCTCCCCCTTTTACTGGCTTGATATTAGAGAAGGTTTATGGTCGTCTTTAGGAAGAGGGTCCCATCAAAAGGTGTCCTATCAACGAGTCCGGCACACTCTCCTTAACAATTCCCTCGACATATTCGCAGTCGGGGGCGTTTACGATGAAAACCACACCCGCTACCTAGACGTATACGACAGCCGCATGGACTCGTGGATCCACTCCGGCATCATCTCATCCCCCTCAAATGAAAGATTTTCCCACTGCTCTGTGTTTGCAAACAACACCATCTACAACTACGGCGGTATCACAAGCAATAATGGTGAAAAGTTCGTTTCAAATGTGGAAACGATTAGGAAAGACCACTTTAATAATGAATATATTTTAAACAAGCTCTCTAATGTTACTTTAGAGTTCGTGGATGCGTCATGTGTTTTTATTTAAAGAATGTATTTTTATTGAGAGAAAGGACACAGCTTATTAAAATAAATATTCTTAGTTTAAAGATCATTTCCACTTTCGTCTTTGCTTTCTTCTTTGGTGTGGTCAAGTTTTCGTCGGGGATAGTACTGAGAAGAAGTTGAACTACCACTGCTAGTTCTTCGAACCACTCGTTGGAGGGTCGAGGACGATGATTCGGGAGATTCAGCCGAGTCGAATAACTTTTTACGGTCTTTGATGGAGCCGTGGTCTTCCCAATGCCTGCCGTGATAAGCTGTCATATGACCTCTTTCCTTTTCAGACATTCCCTTAGCGCCACGTCCATGAATAAATTCTGGGTTACTCAACTTCTCCAGACGATCTTGTTGCTTCAAAGGTGAATTTGGTGGTGATGATTCGGGTGGTTTGTAATTCTTACTCAAATCCAAACCATACAATTTCTTTAAATTAATTTTTGAGAATTCTGGTGGTTGTTCCTAAACAATTTTATTAAATTCAATTCAAATCATATCAAAATTACCCCCTCAATAGATTCAGAACTCATGCTGGGAACTCTTTTAAGACCACCATACATATGTTGAACCCTGGCTAGGACACCAGCCTGACATCCTACATCAACCATATCATCTCTTTGTTCGTTTGCTGGTCTTTTTTCTGTCTGAAACAAAAGTATCTTTCATTATTATGTCACAATTTGTTAAGTGTTGTGTGTGATTTAAAATAAAAGTGATATCTGCTAAAGTGATCAAAGCAAAAAGAGTAACAAAACAGTAATAAAAGATTAATAAAAGTGCTTTGGTGTAATTGGATCGAAAGAGTGTAAATAATAATTAGTGGAGTGCTTGCAAAAATGTGTGTCTAAATAATAATAAGTGAAGTGTTTTCAAAAAAGGTGTATCTAAATGACAGTAAGTGAAGTGTTTTGCAAAAAAGGTGTATCTAAATAACAATAAGTGGAGTGTTTGCAAAAAAGGTGTGCTTGTATGTGGTCAATTACATAAAACATCATAATACTGTTGTTTACTTCGACTCCAAAGAAACCTCATCTTCTTCATCCTCTTCATCCTCAACATAGACAAGACTCGGCTGTTTAAATCTAAAATGATTATTTTGCCTTTCTAAGGTTATTGACGAAGTTTGTTGGCAACTTTCAACTTGATAAGAATCAGTTTGAACGGAAGAAACAACGCTTTCAATCTTTTTATAGGTCTTTGCCACGTAGGAACCCTCACTTAGGTACAGGGTATTTAAGTCTTCGAAAGTCATGTCGGTCTGACTAGTCACATGGGACCTCATCAATTTGGAGTTAAATTCAGTAGCTAGTAGGGTCAATGATTGAGCCGAACTAGATTTTACTATTTTAGCGCCATCAAAACCTACTTGCGTCTCCCTTTCTCCTATCGAAGGCCCATATTGAACTTCTTTCTCAAGGTAGTGCTTTATAGTTGTCTGAACAGCTTCCTCCTTTTTCTTGCATCCAACTTGAAGCTGACTATCAGCCGTTTCAGGTTTAAACTGATACTGACAGTCAACATTCATCGTTTCAATATGAGTTTGAGGCGACGCATCATTAAATACCTTCTTTGGTTCGAAATCCAAATGTTCTTGCACTTCAGCATCCTTCATTTCAATAAAAGTTTGACTTTCGCAATTTGAGATGTCTGCGATTTCAGTTTGAACTTGGAGTGTTTTTAGTATTAATTTGTCTGTCTGTTGCTGACTTTCCTGGTAGGTACACCTTTCGGTTTGAATAGTCATGTCAATAGACTCTTTAAAATTGGTCTGAACCTCCGAATCCACGGCCTTTGGAAACTCGGTTTGGACCAGAATATTTGTCAAATGACTATCATCCGTTTGACATGCCCCATCCTCACACTTACCCCTTTCATTAAGCAAACAATCCGTCTGCGTTGCCTGTTGAACCAATAAAGCCTCAATACTTAAATTATCATCATCCTCATCACTACTGAATTGATCACGATGCCTTGCCAGAAAGGAACTACTGCTCTCGTACTCCTCCTCACTAATAATACTATCTTTGTCCTGAGCTACCATTTGAAGGATGGCGTCTTTTTCGTTTGTTGTTATCATTTCAGATGCTTTTTTGGCTCCTTTGACAAAAGCTATGTTGACCGTTACCTCTTCGAATTTGCCGTTTCCTGATGGGACTCTTTTTAAGATGGATTCTTTGTGAACTGTATCGGATTCATTGCCCAAGTTAAATGTTACTCCTTCAGACCGCAACTCACTTAAGCCATCACCTTCTTTGATCCCATCACTGAACGCCTTCTGTCCACTTAACGTCTTTTGAGAATGCAAAGCATCTATCTCCGTCGCAAACCTTTTCGAAGTTGATTGTTGGTCGTTATCAAACAACTGAGTAAATGGCGCACTCAAAGAAGAATCAGAAGAATCTCGATGCATATCAGGAATATAATCAACTGTCACCTTATCATGTCCAGGAGACAAATGAAACTCAGCAACTTGTTTCCTTATATTGCGATTTTTTGGCCATGAACCGATCTTAGTGCGGTAATGTTCAAGTTCATTCACCAACAAAATACATTCTTCTTCGTGTGACAGAGGCACTTAAAATATTAGTATGTTAATTATATTTTTAAATTTTAGTGTTTAGTAGTGATATTATGATCAAATAAAGCTTTAGTAATCTTATTTCTTTATTTTAGTCCAACAACATCGCACCATATTTGGCGTTGTTTACTATCATGGCTCAAAGAATAACTATTGTACGTGATTTGGGAGATCAGCTCGCAAGACAAGTAAGCTTGGAGGAAAAGCCACCATCTAAAACATCTAGAAATGAAGATAGTTTGTCTTTTGCTAGAAGTGTACCTTGTATAGAATGGTAAGTTTAAAAGTCAATTATTTATAAATAATTTGTTTGGATCAATCTGGGAGAGTCCTCCTTATTGTTAATCTAGAGAGGTGTTTGATAGAAAAGAGGACTTCATTAATGATGTCATTCGGGATGAGTCTTATGGAAAGAGGGACATTCCAGTCTTAAAAATGAAGTACCAATCGGAGGCAGTGATTGATAACATCGAAGCTATCATGATCAGAGCTTTCAGGCCTCAAATCAAGGACTTGGATTCTGGGTACGCTTCTTCCGAAGAGGTTCTCAAAATGGACTCGGAGCTAAACAAAAAGGTAGCTGATCTCATTCTCAACGAGTTTGTTGATACTTATGATGTTTCGTATTTAAAATTTTAATATACCTTGGAAATCATCTTTTTCATTTGATATCTTGGCTGAGACGGCTTTTCTAATTTCTGTTAAGACTTCTCGTAGATGTTTCTTTTCTTCGATATTCATGCCATTGGCATCTCGGATAGTTTCATCTTTCTTAATAGCTCCATTAAACAAAGTCAACCGAGTTTGCATTTTCTTTGTCTTCAGTACTTTGTCGTCTGTTTGAATAATAGTATTCTTTTGATTCTTAATCACAATCGGATCACAGCCTTTATTTTCCAAATTATTCAAATTAATAGGATCACAACCTATATTCTCCAAATTACTTAAATGAATAGGATCACAACCTCGATCCTCCAAATTATTCAAACTAATAGGATCACAACCCATATTCTCCAAATTACTTAAATGAATAGGATCACAACCTCGATCCTCCATATAATTAAAAATAATACCCTCACTAGGAGACAAAACATCAACTTCATCTTTTATCATCTCAGAATTCTGCTTATTTCTCAAAACCTCTTCCTCAACAACCACATTCTTCTGAAGAAACGATGACGGCCTCAAAATGTTTCCACCTTTAGCCAAGTAGCTAACGTCCGGCTGAACGCCTCTATCTTCCATCTTCTTAAAACCAGTTTCCGTCTGAACACAACTCTCCATAACCTCTACACTTTTCCCAGCTATCTTCTTTTCCGGTACATTATCTGTTTGGATATCGATGTCACACTTGACAACATTAATACTTTGTGACATTGCATCACTTGTTGGTGCTTGAGATTCAATACCAAAGTCAATACATTTTTTATTGAATTTGTGTAGTAAGCCTTCAAGTAACATTTCTTCGGTTTGAGTTTCGAAGCTTTTGAGGAGGATTTTTGTAGGGTGTAGTTTAGGTGAAGGAGTATGTTTGATGGATGATGAGCGTAAGCTGAGGAGAGAATGCTCGATAGATTTCTCAATCGAAGCTGCTTTTTGTTCTGCTTCAACTTTTTTTTCTTCAATGAATTTGTCCATATTTTCTTCTTTGGTGTTAACGAAGTTGGGTCGACCTGAGCAACAAGTAAAGAATAATATTATTAAAGTTCATCTCATTTATTACAATTCAGTCATTTGATTTTACATACACACCCACAATGCTTACTCTTTTTTAACATTAAGCGGTAATTATTATCTTTTAGTGTAATAATTTTAGAGTAATTACTCTTAACGAGGAGTATGAATTAGCTGTCAAAAGTTACATTGCTAGAAGAACATGCTGTTGAGAAGAATACGAAGTGTGAAAGGCCGTAGAATATCATCATCTATTTAAAGAATAGGTTCCTCTATGTCACTTTACGGTTCAACTTTTATGGACACTGAAACATGCATCACAAACTTCAAGGCAAAAAACTGTGAAAGTATACCTAAGGAAATACCCGATGTTGCAAAGCCATCTGATAATTATGATAATCTGGAGGAAGTTCTCAATGGTGCCGATCATTATCTCATTGATTTATCGAGATTACTATACGGAGAAGACCGTGGAAGGGAAATTAAAAACTTTGAACAAAATTCGCGTTTCATAACTTACTCTAATAAAAACAGGTTAATGGTCAAGGTGCTAAATGAAGACTTTCAAAAATTAGTTATTAGCCTTCTTGATCAGTCAAAAGCTAACTTGCCAAACCCTAATTACACTAAACATTGTCGTCTTTGTGGTAAAGGCTCCTTTTACAATGATCTTATGAATGGTGATGGAGTGTATGAGATTGTAAAGACTTCTACAGAAAGCAACACCGATTTAGTGAGACTGGTAAATATGGACACTGCAAGTCCCAATCATGCTTCCAATTAAAAAGAGATATGAAACAAATCAAAATTGAGTGATGGCAAACTTAAGAAGATTGCTGTTCGGACATCGTTAAACGAAAAACACTCAATGTGCGTATTGTTGGACGTTCATATTTTTGTTGAACTAGATAAACTGTCTCTTACTCAAAGAAACTGATCTTCTATGTGGGAGTCTCTTTTATGATGAAAATAAGAATACCAATGCATTTCGCCAAAACTAGACGAGAGATGGCACGATTCATCCCATTATAGCCAAAAGGAAAAAGATTTAGGACTATTCGGAAAGAATAATTGTCGCTGTCTCTCTTAGTGATTTGCACAGCAATCAAGCACTTGGTTTGGAGTATACTATCGTGTTCGACATGCGAAGTGAGTTGACTAATGTGGATGATTCAGGACAATCAACAAAGTTATGTACTTGAAATATCCTGACATCTTCAAGAGAATCAGTCATCTTGCTCTTACAAATATTTGCGATAACATTTCCTCCAGTGTGGTGTCTTTTTAATTTTCGCATAATCAACTTTTGGTGTTCTTGTTTAATTTACCTGTTTCGGGGTCAATTGACGTCATAGCAGGAGGCAATTCAATACCTTTGTTTTTAGCTTCTGTTTTAAGTTGTTCCATCATCTTGGCACCTTGGTTTTTTGTTATAAGAGGCATTAGATACTTGGCACGACCACCAAATTTAGACATTACGCCTTTAGCCGCAGAGGGGTCTCCATTTAATTGAGCTTCCATGTATTCGTCTAGCATTTTGTTGAGAATGGTCATGTACCAGATTTCTATTTTGTCTTGCATTACGTTGATGCACACGGAAACCATTGATAGACCGACTATTACTGCTCCGAAGGCAGCGCACATGTATTCTGGATGGTTAGGCGAGACATCTCCGAAACCTAATAGATGATATAAATACAATTTGCGTGCAATATAATTACAAACCAACCTATAGTACTGAGTGATACAAAAATAAACCAAAAAGAGGTAAAGTAAGACCATTCTTCTTCCCATAAACAAAACATAGCAGCCGAAATGAAAAACCAACCGAATGTCTACAAGAAATGATAAAATAAACAATTCAACTAGAAATTACTAACCATGATCAAAACCGTAAAAACAGGAGGCTCAATCATCTCCGGCCTCTCAACCTTCGTAATGTTAATTGTTTGATCATCAGTCTGAATATTACTTTCAACATCCACATCCGCCAACTTATCCATTTCAATAAATTTAATATTGTTCTTGAACTTATGTCCTCTAATTTTCTTGTACCTGACTGTCCTAGCCTCATTATTTAATTTAAGAATCTTAATTTTGACAGCAAAGTAAAAGAAGTTATCTTCGATCATAACAGAATAAATTCTGATTTTCTTGATCATGAATTCGGAAAGGTTGTTCAATATCAATATGAACAATGGAATACCAAAAAGGCCGTAAGCCATCGTAAACAACTTCCCTGCAACAGTGGCCGTAGAAATGTTGCCGTAACCTATGGTTGTATAGACAGTTCCAGCGTACAAAATAGCCATCCAGAAAGTCCACACAGTTTCAAGTTCCGGAATATTAATATTTAAACTAGCTTCGAATTCCAAAATAGCCTCTTTCCATCTAAAATCTCGGTCTTCTTTGCCATCTCCGTGAATTCTTTGTAAATTAAATAATAAATTATCTCTAGCGACCAAATGAAATTGGTAAGCCTCCTTTTTGCCCTCCAGGTCAGATGGAGTCTCCATGTACATAAATATAAGAGCACCGATAATAGAATAAATAATAATAATAATAAGTAATTTAGATTTGTCAAGGATTAATTTAAGGAAAGACCAAGCTTTGGCAAAAATATTTCGCTTCGGTTCTTGGAATGTTAGTTCTTCGGGACAGGAGCCTTTAGAGTTGAGGGAAAGATTGTCGCTGAGCAAGGATTCAACGGAAACTTTGTCGAAGGAAACATCAAATGAGGCAGCCTTAAAGTTAAAGTCTGATTTATGTACTAACACTAACTTACATTATTAAACTTCGCCATGAATGTCCATATAAATATAACTCTTGTTTAGGTAAGCAAATCTCCTAATAAAAAAGTGTTTGTTCGTGAATTTAAAAATATAATGAAACCAGATCTCGTATCTGCTCAATATAAGATTTAAACTTTTATCTTTAGAAAGCCTGAATCTGTTTAAAGTATAATATTTTTATATAATTGTCCGTAACATTTGACAATGTTTTATCTTTTTTGTATCTCTTCGCTTTGTATAAATAAATTTTTGATATTGATGATATAGGGGACCTCGTTATAAGTCAGCTCTCAATTATCCTTCAAGGTGTATATTGGTTGGTATGTATTATTGTATCATTATACTGGAAAGAGACGTAACAACACTCCCTCCACCTCTCCCATTTTTCTCTCTCCAATTTATCAAATGTATAAGGATGGCTTTGTAGGTGTGGTCCTTGAGAATCACCCAAAGAATGTGGTTTGATTATAAACAATCTAGTGACAAAATGTCTCATCGGCTATATTTATCTAACTATTTTGTTGAATGAATATAGAATATATCTACTTGACGACATTTTACTTGCTTCTCTTCTTACATTTAATTTGATTTCAAGTTTCATTTTAAACTTTTGTTCTTTTACATGAGGTCAGTGTTCTTTTTGTTTCAAGATCAAGTTGACATATTTATTTAAATGTTTATTTCATTAGATGTTTGTTATAGTATATGTTTTATTTTTTTTTATCAAACAATTTCTTGCAATTGGTAAAAAATATTATGTAGTACCCTAGAAAGTGCATTTGAAAGTTTGATCCCCAAAAAGAGAACAAATACATAAAGAAGGCGTTTATTTTTTTAAATTACAACAAAAATAAAGAAACGGTACTCTAAGCATGCCTTGCTCATAGGACAAAAATTTCGGTAGTTAATCAAATTACAAAAAAGAAAATAATGTAAGAAATATGAATGCTTCAATTCAAAATATAATGAAGAATCAAAATGTAGATTTGCAAATAAAAAGAACCCAGATAACATTATTTGATTAATTAAAGAGTTTCCGTGTCTTGAAATAGCAAGTCTATTTCTTTTGCCATACGGATTACCAAGACTAAATTATAAAAAATTCGGGAAGAGCCATTACAAGAAATAATTTAGAAAATGTATGCCTATTTTGTATTTTATTCGATGTCACGGTGGTCAACTCATTGAAATTGTTACAGGAATAAACAGCTCAGAATCTTCGTTTAAATTGATAAATCTCCTCGAAATGCCGCCATCCTTTGAAAGTGGTACGGTACATGTAAAAGATCTCCACACATTAATTTTTGGTGTATTAAAACATGCGCATACTAGATGAGTAACGTATCATTTTCTTGTTATTTTATAGAGCGAGTGTTGAAATTATTATTCAGACCAAGGAAATATTAATGATCACTTTGACAAAATAATATTTATAAACACGTGTTTATCGAACATTCGCTTTCTTGCTTCTTATGCTTGAATACAAATTACTGAATATTATACGTTCAAGTTTTTATGGCTATTGTTTGACACAATTTTTATTTTAAGTACACTTATCTTCTCAGATTGAACTGCAGGATTTACTATGCCTACATCTGAAAAAATCTGTTTCTTGTGACTCTATTTTGATGGGTTTATGGACGAGTCAATTAATTCGGGAATAATCATTGTAAAAAATTCACCTATCTTATTTTGATTAAAAGAACATCGCCTTGGACAGAGTTATGTTTATTTCCTGTATTAAACGGTTTCCTAATAGTTATGTGAGAATGTAAATGCCTCAAGATTCACTACATTACAGATTAATTATTTTTAGATAATTCATTGAACATTCGATATCCCACACTTGCATAATCGTTGTTAGGTATCATGCAAAGTATATAGAGTGAAATCTTAATTCTGTAATTTCAAGCGAACTGAGACACAGCACACTACTTAAAAAACTGAGTCATATTAGTTCTTAGCAACAATACCAAATGAACTTCAGTGTATCCAACATAATTACACAAATTACCCCACGGGAGTTACATGGTTTAGCTCCATAACCCATCAAAAAAGATTTACAAGAAACGGCCTTTTGCAAGGTTTAATAACGAACAAGCGTATGAAGGCAGTATTTTGCGACACCTAAGCAGGTATGAAGTTAATATTGCAGTTAGATCTGTGAAAATGATGTTATTTCAAAAAAAGAAATATTGTATCAAACGATAGTCATAGTATACGTAAACCAGCAATGTTCAGTAATTTTTATTCAAGAATAACTGTAGGGAAGTCAAAAAAAGATACTTTAATCTACTTGATTTTGCTTAAATAAAATTGTTATTTCTGTCATAATATATCCTGAATGAAATCATATTTATTTATCTATTTTAGGACTATCTTGTACAAACTATAATTAAGAAAGCACATAAACGAATTTTAAAGCTTAATTAATCAGCCTGTAATCTACTAAGTCTCATTTTAGTTCATCTTTTACTTCCCAATTTTTATTGGCTTTAGGCAACCCAGGTATCGTCTACAAGGTATTGCAGGAAGTCTGGCCTTTGAGAGATCCATATACACGATCTTTTGAATTAAGGGAAACATTGCCACTAATTGAAGGTTCAACTGAAACTTTGTCGAAGGAAAATATTTAATATGCTGCATCTTGATTACTTTTTCTGAATACAATTTAATTACTTGAGGACAGTATCTTTCAACTTGTTTCTTCCTTCAATTAGTTTCATTTAATGTCAAGTTTGATTTTAGGTTTTAATTTACCCAAATGTTGATTACATGATGTTTTCACTAATCTTAGAGATCAAGTTTACATCTTTTGTAGTATATTATATTTATTTTTATCAAATAGGTTCTTACAACAGGTGAAATATTATGTATGAATAATAAAAAGATTTCCAAAGAATTAATCTTTAAAAAAGTAAGGTAATTTGTGGGAAATAGAAGTTAATTTAAAAAAAATTTGAAGCTTCTATAAAAATTTAGAATTACACAAAATAGAACAAGTATAGATATGATAAGTTTATATTTGAAAATAAATTTATAAGAAAAAGACGGCTGCCCGTAAAAAAAGGACACAAATGAATATAAAGAATATACACCTACATTTACAAAAAAACAAGGAATTTACAAGAAAAAAGAACTTTACGCAATTTAATACACTAAAAGAGGGGGACTTTATGGATATAGATAGATTTATGAAGAAGAAAATAAGTTGTATGTACATATCACCAGGAGACAAACATTTTTGTTTAGATGCTCACGAAAAGAAATTGATAAAAATAAAAGTAAATGGTTCAAAATATAAATTGATATTAAAAAATAATAACTACATGAATTTGAGGTTGAGTTGACGTTTGGTAATTTTTTGTGTTGTTTAAATGTTGCAAATCCAGTCTTTTTTGTTAATGTAAAGGAAGTGAAGAATGATTTAGAAGACTGTTGTGCGTGTGTGAAGAAACTACTTGATTAGACTAAGGTGTGAAAAACTAGCGGTACTATTGAATGTTAAAGGCATTTTGATAAGATGATAGTGTATGTACAAACTATTGGTAGGATCAGTCTGATCCTGAGAGGCATTTGGTTCAATTACAATTCAGTTTACAAAGGAACTAAAGACGCAACATTAGATAAAAGGATTAAAAGTATATATAAAAGGCATGCTACAAGTTGACTAAATTTAATTTCATGTTAGTATATACATTGATGTGGTTCTTTGAAAATATGATACAAAAAGAAAGGTTAGGCTTCGTCCTTGACAACTGCTCTGGCCAAGAGCTCCGAAGCTTCCGTCACTCCAATTAAATCTTCCTCTGCAGTGATGTCACCTGGCCCCACTTCAATGACGTCTCCATTACTCGAACCATTATTAGCATTGGCATGGAAAGCCTTAAATCAAAACAAAACATTAGTTTGCACTTAGATTAGATAAAGAATAATGACTATTTACCTTCAACCAGTTTATAACCATTTGATTACTTTGTGTAATATTATTTGGTAAAGTCGAAGGCGCGCTCATGTTCGGAATCGTGGTAGTGGGTGCTACACTTTGGTGGTGGGAGGAAGGAACAGTACCTTTGGATAATGCTAACAAGGAATTAGCTTCGGCCAATGGAGCTGAGGTGAGAGATAGTTTTGGACCCATTTCTTCTTTGGGAAGCGAAATGGAGACGGAAGACATGCCGTTGTTGTTGTTTGAGTTATTCAGGAGGGAGTGATTCACCACGACGCATTTCCGCATATGTTTTTCAAGAGTTGAGTGAACAGAGAAGGGCATTTGACAAATGTAGCAATGGTATGTTTCTTTCCCTTGCTGACCATGGGTGCGCATGTGACGGGTAAGTTTCGAGGATTGGGCACATGCGTAAGGACATAGCTGGCATTTGTATGGTTTTTCGCCCTGTAATAAATTAAATTAGAATATGCATTTTAAGAGATTAGTGTATCAAGTGTTTTAATATTTTCCTTATAATTCACAACAACTTTTATTGCTAAGTTGATATTTAGCTGTTTTCACTCATTTATAAATAATTCCTTTAATCATCAATTGCTACCACGGACAATATTCCATCCCGAAGTCACTTATCAAATTCTCCCAATGCATGTGAGATCGCTGGCCTCTTGGCCAAAGTCATCTTTAAGCTCAAAACATTTGAATAATCTACTTTTGTATTGTCTTTTTTTGGTATCTTATTCGTGTCTAATTAATGTTTAACTAAACTACTTGGGTTTTTATTTGTTGGTTAAGCTACTTGTGTTACTTATTTTTTAGGATACGTTTAAGAAGAGTCAAAATTACCGTATGGCTCCTTAAATGCACTATCAAGTTGGATCTGTTCGTGAATAATTTGCAGCAAAATTGACACCTATCCTTTTTAGACTTAATATCTTTGCGAGCTGCAGGTTCAGCTGGCCCATCAGGCCCTTCCTCGGCTTCTAACTTCAAACTATTTCTTGGAATCTTAAGAGCCGGGGATCCATCACTCATCTTTGATATACACTCAGAAGGCGAGGTTCTTCTTCTGGGATTAACAGCGGAAACTTGAGTCAGAGTAGGAGTTCCCGCCAACATCGAGTTGAGATTGGGTGTATGGATTGAAGTCATCGTCAGATTAGGAGTGGAACAAGCCACATTCACAGGATTATTATTCAAAACATACTGCGCTGCCATGGAAAGTTGATTTAAATTGGAAGTATCATCTTGCAAATTCGTCAAATTGGAATCCATAAAATGGGCGTTCGTTCCATTGCTGGTCAGTGAATTATTTCTCAAATTCAGTAAAGCATTATTATTAATTTGTAGGTAATAATTTTGCATGGCCGCAAATACATTATCTTGCCCCATCATGTTGCCGTTATGAGAAGGTGAGGGTGCCATGGTAGAACCTAGTAAATTTGAATTTAGCACTGCCGCCAGTGAAGACAATGAAGTCGGCACATTTATTTGAGATCCAGACATAAAAGCAGCCATAGCATTCACGGGATTTTCATCTTCATTTGATGTGGGCATGTTGTTGAATATCAGTGAATCTTGTCTTTCCATTTTATTTATTTGGAGATTGTGCAGAGTGGGAGAGAGAATTGAGTTTGTATCCATTGCTGGTTCTCCTACCTTGTCAGCGATTTCTTTTAGTTTTTCTGAACAAAAGTTCGCCAAACAGAAGGCTGACTTCCCCCCCGAAATTGATCCTTTCGATATCCTTGAGTTAAGGCCCGTTCCATTGAGAGGGGTTGGTCGTTGGAGGAGCGAATTTTCAGATATCCTCGTCGGCACCACCACCAATTCACTGCCCTCTCTTTTGAGTGAATTTAAGTTTTCTTCAATAATCTTGATATCATGCGTCTGTTGGACATGATGCAAAAGAGCCACCACATCTTCACAAATAAGTTTGCAAGAATTGCACGTCAATGGACAAGTCAATATACTTTTTTTCGCATTTGTATCTGAAATCAAAAGTAATCATTTCAGGTACTTTATTTGCCCGTCAAGGCCACCGATTTAATTCTCCCCACTTTAGTGTACCCTTTTTTATGCCTGGTCATTTGCAATTATGCTTCTAAGGCTATCACCATGGAATGCAAAGAGAAGGTTTG
The DNA here is from genome assembly GCA_963281155.1 of Rhabditophanes sp. KR3021. Taxonomy (NCBI): domain Eukaryota; kingdom Metazoa; phylum Nematoda; class Chromadorea; order Rhabditida; family Alloionematidae; genus Rhabditophanes; species Rhabditophanes sp. KR3021. The sequence goes on along the minus strand of CAUJLY010000004.1, from coordinate 1,386,027 downwards.
TGCTCAAAATAATCAACAAATCAGATAGTGATAACTCGTTTTCATCTCATAATTACATAACCATTCAACTTTTTTATGTTATAAAAGGCTACTTCAATTGCAATAATCAATTAGGGAGAAAGGATATAATGTGTAGTATCTATTTGACTATTATTTGAATGCTTTTAACGATTACGCAATCGCTAAAAAATGTCCTTTTTTTAATTTTATCAATGCAAATAATCACTTTCTGTCAATTGCGATCAAGGAAATTCGACAAACTATTAGCAATAAAGGTAGTTTAAGTATCTGTCCGATACACAACCATCGATGTTGTATTGAATAGGCAGAAAAAGCGCACAACACCAATATACGCTAAACTATCCTCGTCCATTGTAAATATTATGCTCACTACATGGAATCGAGCTATAAATAACTTTCTATCCTTTTCCTGTATAAATAAAAGTGAATCACTAGCAAACAAACTTTTCCCTTATATCCATTGCCCACATCTTGTTAATAAAGAACTTTGACAATTCTTTTCTATTAATAGATGCACTAGGGAAAATGAGTGTATTATTTATGATCAACTACTGGACACGTGATAACTTGAACTTATTTTAAACTTTGCCGCCGTTTTTTACAAAGAAATGTGTTTGTCGAAAATAATTCTTTACCACAATTTGTAGTTTTATTTAAATTGTTTATAATGATGTCCTTTTTTAACTCCAACCAAAAAACGACTGAAGGCCACTGCTAGTCATTTTTAATCTTTACAGTACAACAAGTAAATGTTGATCTAGTAGCTTAAAGCTAAACAACTATGCTGGTGGATAATTGTTACGCAATATCCCACTAGTACATGCCCAAGGTCATATCTAATATGATTACATGATGATGAAGAGAGAGGAAAATTAAAAAATTTGTTTATAAAGGTGATTTGACGGAAAAGGGAAAGCTAAACTAGTCTTCCAAATAAATAAATGTTGTTTCTGGTTGCGCAATTTGATAGTCCCTTTTTTGATGGTGAGTCAATTTGTGTGATCATCTTTTGGTTGGGAATTTAAAATTTAGTGGAAACTTTTGTACATGCTAAGGCAATTAACGTCTTTTCCAATCAAACTCTCTCAATATTTCTTTTGAAAGAAAGATGAAAAAATTGAAAGCTTGATAGTATGTAAATATTTGACAAAAAGAGATTCAAATTGTTCACTACAGTCAACTATCCTCACTATTTGCTTTCTCAATCAAGGAAAAGACTAGCACACTCTCCGCAAATTGAAAGGTTTCCGAGTATCAGGAAATGCTTATCGTCATTCCAGAACTTTCCACCATTATTTATACAAAGCCTTTCAAAAGACTCTTTTTTCTTACTCTCTCAGTAAGAGATCAAGAAGAAGATCAAATCGAGAATTAGAAAATGACTTAGTCGCCGACCACAACTAAATATTTTTAGAAACCTCTGTATATGCACATTTACAATGACAAATTAAACACTCACCTATATCAGCTGTGTCTGTAGCCACACTTGCGGTTATAGGATTTGCGGAAAGAGAACGTCCACATCGAGGATCCTGAAAGAGGTAAATAGAGGAGTAAATATTTGTCTGTGGTCTAAAAATAACTTACCAAGTCAAAGATCTTGCGTTTGTTTCGACGGCCGTTTCGAATGGAGGGAGGTGAGTTGTTGTTGCTGCTACTGCCCATCTCGCACGAGGAACCATCGGATGGAGAATGTTTGGAGGAACATTGGCGGACTTTGTGCTCGAGGAAGGAGGAAAATCTGGAGATTGGGAAACGACGGTGGCATTCTCCGCAAATGATGAGATCTCGGTGTGGGGCGCCATCAGGTGAATCTTGACGGGTAATAAAATGTTCAGCTGGATTGGGCGAAGAGGTGGCGGCATCATCTGAACTTGAAGCCGAATCAGAAGGAGACGCCGTCGTCACATTCCTATTCAACTGAACAGCCGGCAACTCTAACATCGAATTTTCTAATGTGCACTGCATCGATGTGTCATGCTCGACCGAAGATTCAACTCCGGAGTCTGAAGAAGGCATGGACTGGGTTTGAGAGGACAATGACTTGGGACAAGCTTTCCGACCTCGCTTCTTGGTGCTGAGAGTGGGAAGGGAATCTTGGGAGGAAAAGGAGTTGGATAGTTGGCGGATTGAAGGTGCTGGGGACTGTAGACACTCGTTCATTCAAGTTTGTGGCTAGATGAAGGTCGATGGAGATACAAAATCTGTTGATCTTATTTACAGGAACCGACCTTTTATTCAAATATAGACTTGGATAGCTTTTCTATTGAAGGTCCTAATCACCGGGTCTTTATTATTAAAATCAAAGAAACTTCCTGGGTAAGAAGTGGTTGCTACTGCTTTCCCTTCTTTTCCTTCTGCCACAATTCTTTTAATTGGGAAGGATTTTTGACCGAATCAAAAGTAATATAGAGATTTGTTTGTAGATAAGTAGTGAACAAAGCCAAATACGAGGTGGCGTTTTGTTACTGTAGAAGTTGAATTTTATTTTGTCTGAAATGAATACCAGTATGAGGAAATAGCCTAAAAACTACCACAATTCACGTCATAGATTCAAAAACAAAATGTGAGGTTTGGCGATCAAAAAAAGTGGAATTTGAGGTGGAAAGTTTATCATCATCATAAATGAAAAATGATTGAAAGTAATCAAAGAGAGACACAACGAAACATGATAAAAGATTACATAAGAGCACATATCAACGTATTATCAAAAAGTATGTGTTATAGAAAATTATATATATTTATATATATTCAACAGCCCAGAGATGACGGCCTGCCAGCCAGCAGCAACCGTCCTTCACCGGACATGCAAAATGGGTAGGGAGGATGTATGTAATTTTTATATATATTTATATATATATGTTGTAGTTATGTATAATAGGGATTGTCAAAGCAAAAATTCTCTACACCCACAAAAAATGTTGAGTCGGCAGCGTCGTCTTCTTTTTGTCAGATGCTCCACCATTTTGTTTGGTGATAATAAAGAATATATAATATAGAAAAATGCACACACATACACACTAAAAGTATTTTGTGGAAGGTATTTTTTAGTCAAAATCAAAACCTTTGGTGGTAGTGTAGATGATTTAGAGAAAAGAGAGACAACATGTATAAATCGTCATTTTTTGAGCGATCAGGTAGAAGATGACGGCTGTTGACTATTAGCCTGAAGCTACTTGGTGGCTATTCTCGTTGCCTTATGGACGGCCGGGCAAATGGAGACCTTATGGTCTTTGAGTGTCATCATACCCAGACCAACAGAAAGTACCCATCCAGAAGGTTTGCCCCTTCCCTGCAACTTACACTTTTTTAAATTTATTTGTCATATTCGATCCTCCTATGTGTTTACGCAACAAAAATAACAATACAAATAGTTGCAGACAGTTATAGGAAATGAATATTTTTTGATCCATAATGATAGTAAAAAGAGGAGCGAAGCTTCAACAGACTTGCGTAATAATGTCTTTTTTGTTTCATTTAACTAAAGGAGCCTTGATCAGGGACAAAAAATGAGGGGTGAAAATATTGGAGCACACTATGCAAAGTGTATTCATTTAAAAAAGTACATAGCTACAAAAAGAACCCTAAGGATATAAAATATTGTCACTATTAGTTGTGTGTGTGTTGTCTCCTAATGACTATACAAATATTTGCCCCATTTTTTATTGAAACTTTTTTTACTATGTCCCTATAGTTATTCATCATCACTTTTACCTACCATGAAAGCCACTAAGGAAACAAACATTGATAAGAACAAAGAATGGCCATAGTCCTCCTATAGTCCTTTTGATATTAATGGTACGAATGAGCATATGATTGTTGCGATTTAGTAGATAATTATTACGATTTTTATTAATAACTTTTTGTTCTTTATACATAAAAAAGTAACATTTGGTGATAGACTTTACCCCTTTTTTAGTAGTATAGTCAGGAACTGATAGAAGGGCTATCTTATGGCCAGGAATAAGTAAAATGTTATAGATTTCAAAAATAATGTATAAAAGTAGTATCAAATACTATTATACAAATAAAAAAGAAAAGATACTAAATAATTGATAAATTGACAAAAAAGTGTGTGTTATCACTTGGACATTATACTCAACATACTAAACGTTTCGAAGAAGAGGAAAGAAGGTGGTGATTTTGTTTAATGTAGAAGTTTTAAATGATAGGGTCAGTTTGTCGACTCACCCAAAAAGGCCTTAACAATGGATAGGTAAGAACATTTAATTATGTCTTTTTGATTGTTGGGTGATGTGATCATTTATATTAGTGATTAGAAAAATAATTGAATGTATGCTTCAATACTACTCATAAACATACCACACTCAATTAAGTAAATTTAAAAAAGACAGCTAGATGCATGTGATCTTATTGTCAAGAAGAAACAAACACCAAAAAGACAATCACAAAAAAGAGCCAACGGTCTAGGGTAGCATGTAAAGGTAGTGACAAAAAATAATACGCACAACCACAACATAATATTTTGTTGTAGTAGGAGATAGAGTAGTCATCAGTTGTCTTTTGGGGAAAGTGATAAAAGTGAGGGTAAAAAAAGATCATCACATGATTTGGCAACAGATGTTGAGGAATGAGTAGTTTAATGTTTTCAATGGGCTAGTGGTAAATATTGTTGACGGAAGGTTTCTTTTTTAAACTCAGTCAAAGGTGCTACCTTTTTAGATTGAGGGGTACCTTTTGCAGAGTTGAAACAATGAAATAGAGTTGAGGAGGAATGAGGGATGTGCGTTTAAGAAGTGACGGCATCTCCGGTGTCGTCAATGATGATGTTGGAGACTGAAAGTGTACACAAAAGTTTACAAATGGGTCCGATACAATTCAAAAAAAGGTCCGTCAAATATTAAAAAATATTTGGTCGCGCAAGGGTGATCTTGTGGATAAAGTCAACAAAAAAGAACTATCTGATAGCAAGTAAACTGTCAAATGTTTCCTGAAATGTAAAGCCTTGACGAGGGAATGGATGTGCTTCAAAAAATAACAATAAATGGAATAGAAAAGCAGAAACGTATAGGTACAAGCCTCATCTCGGAGGGTCGTCGTTGTCTCCAATTGTATGTCCGGTATTTTTTGGTTGAGAAAGTGTGATCAGTGTGACAAAGGAAAGCTTATCAAAAGGATAGTGTGTATGTAGATATGATGTATATAATGGAAATGTTTGTTGAGAAAGGAACATCTAAAAAAGAGAATGACAATACAACATTATATAAGCGAGGAGATTATGTTTCTAGGAGGCTCATATATACTTAAAAGTGACAACACAATGATCTTAAGGAGAAAAAATGAAAAGTTGTTACGTTTGAGAGGTGTAGTATGATGCACACCCCTATTCAGTGATTCTCACTTTTGTTTTTTGTGTAGAGGAAATGCGGATAAGAAAGGTGAGGTTTTGCAAAGTTACACTACATTTTTAAACAATATAAATGCAATAATCACATAAATTAAACAACATATAATATGAATTTGCTTTAAACAAAAAATTATGTTGAAATATTTGTGAGAAGCAATGATTGGACCTGGTCCCTCAATTAAATAATGTCGGATAAAATAATGTCTTTTTCGAATATAAACATACAACATAACATAATGCATGAAAATGAAAAGTAAGCGAATTTTTGATAACAGAGTTTTACTTTTTGGTCAGCCTTGGTGTTTCACAAATCACCGAAACGCATGAAGGACATTTGCATAAGGCTTCAAAGTGTACATTTTTAGTTAAATGAAAAGTGATGTGGTGCGTAGTGGTTTAAAAAAAGAAGATATATTAATTTAGCGAGGACATACATCGCTATTCTCATCGAATGTTTAGCTTGCCTTGATTAGCAACAACTTGATCCAACCCTAATCGCAACTATGAATTTAACTTAAGCAGAGTTAGTGTTATCACACAGAGCGGCCTCTTTTTGATATCAAATAATGATTTTGATTTTTTACTAGTCTAAACAACCTTTTTAGGGGAACTTGTCAGAACAGTCATTTATGATACAACAAACATACACCACCAAGTATAATTAGTATAAATGGAACTACAACAGGTAATTAAAAAATGACATTGGCCGTTATCACAATACTGGCTCATCACCCATGCATCTACCTATCCACTATTCTCCCCTATAGCAGTCAGTGATAATAAAACAAAAAGGTAAAAGAAAATAAATAAATTTTTTGTTGATCATCATTTTGATAGAAGTGGCCATTGTGTGACAAAATAATATATTATTTCCGTGTGTATACATATACTAAAAAGAAGGGGAGGGAAAGGAAATTTCTGTGGGGTGCTTGGGCTGGTGGTACTTTGCTCGTTTATGCATAATTTTGAGCTGATGGTAGGCCAGCAAAAGAAGGGTAAATAATAAAAAAAGAGATGAAAAAGAATAGAAACATGTCAAACATAAGTACAAAGAAATAGCCAAGATAATTGTCTATTATATGCTATGTGTATGTGTGTTGATAAAAAGTAATTGTCCTGATATGTGATATAATAAATATGATATCTTATTGGTCTGTCCTCACTCCCTACTATTCTCCCCATACAAACATACCTTTAAGCTTGATTTTTTATGTTTGTTGCAATAAATAAATAATATATGTTAATGTTGTGTACACTTTTACTATTTGAAACTTTTAATGTTTGTTAAAAGGAAAGATTAGGTAGCGGGCAGTAGGCTTTTTTTGATCACAAACAAATAGCAATTTACAACAGCAAAAGCAATACATTTAATTTGACGATAACAGTTGTTTAAAAAAATTTAAAATTCAAATAGATTATGTAGTTAATGGACTAAATGATGGCGGGTATTAAGTTAAGCAAAGAGAATCAAAAAAGAATAGTTAATTTGAATTACCAAACAATAGCCTCTTTGATCAACACCTAAAAGGATGTGTGATCATGAGTTAAGTGATGGCGTAACAACCAATATGCCTTCAGTCTTTTTGCATTTGCAGTTAAAAGTGAAAGCATTTTTGGAAATGAGCGTCCAGTTTTTGTCAAGGACATTATCTTTCCCTTTTAGCTGCTTATTTTGATGTCATTACACCAGGAACTTAATGGAGCTGTATTTTTTATGTTTGTGGTTATGTGTTGCATATTTTTATTGCAATATACATACATTTCATTTATCCTGATAATAATAGGAGATAAACATAATAACGAACATGTGTACTTTCGATTGAGTCTACTTTTTTATGCAATCAAAAGGAAAGAGGCTATCATTGAATATACATTCTAGTATATGTTTTTAAATAAATAAAAAAGTGTTTGGTAACTGTCTGGATCAAAAGCATAAAAGAAGAGTAAGTGAAAGGAATGTTTCTCTTGAGACCAGACAGACTCAGACAAGAGACAAAGTCCTTCGTCCAGCATATGATGTAAGTAATGCTCATAATAACATGTTTCAAAGGGAGAAGATTATAAGCAACGTCCAGTACGCGCCAGATCAAAATCAGGAAACAGTATAGGGGTAGCTTTAAGAGTCTTTACGGAAGTCTAGGCTACCTTAACTTGTTTTTAACTAGTTTCTTGAAGTTTTGCAGTCAACCCATAATACATGGGGATATTCGACAAATATTTTTAGATATTACGTAACTAAAACAAAGGAAAGCATCATTGTCACAACATAGAGCACGATTTCTCCAAATAAAACATAATTTCTCCAAATAAAATATAATTTCTCCAAATAAAATATAATTTCTACAAATTATACCTGTATAATAGCTTTTAAATATCTGTATAATATCTACTCAAGAAGTGTCTAATGTCTTTACTCACGTAATAAAGCTAACTGACAGACAAAAACTCGAAAATCTGTTAGAAAATAACAAAAAATATTGTTTTATTTATTTTTGTCTTTAAAATGTGAAATAAAGCGAACATTTATATATGGAAATTTTTGTAACTATATAAAAAACAAACAAATAACATCAAAAAATAGACTTCTCAAAAAACATGCCAAAACAAGAAAACAAATTTTTGATGTTTGAAATCAAAAAATAAGTGACCATGTATCAAAGACCCCGTCAAAAAACGTAATGCCAAGTTTTGTTAGTCCTCAAAACAACAAAAACAACTGGCCTTATTTACATAGCTCAAAATATTAATTACTTTTAGGGAACAAAAAACAAAAAACAGCTAGTTGTGATGGTAATTTTTGGTGACTGTCAACAAAGTCCATTTTCTAAGCAAGGCTTTCAATCTCTTATTTTTTATTCAAAAAGGAAAGCCTATGAATCATCAGGAAGCGGTTAAAGCTGTGTGATTTAGAAAAAATTGTTAATTTTTTAACAATTTTATTACAATTTTATTGGATGTGTGTGTCTATTTTTCAAAAAAACAACTGATATATGTAGTTTCAGTCTTTTTTCATCAAACTGTAACAAATTTGTTTTTTATATAAGTAGGAAGTAATGTGTTTGTGTTTGTTGCATAGAAATGTATGTATTTATTGGTTCGTTGGGTGTTAGGATGATGATGATATGCATTGAAATTAAATAATAAAGTTTTGTTATCCTATTTTTCAGATGTTGTCGGGAGGTAACAAATGAATGTGTTTGTTATAATTTTTATGCCGTAAAAGGTATTGAAGGAAAACAATTTTACTTTTTGTAAGAGGATACATGAAAAAGTGACCTTTTATGAAGTGAAAATATTATTAAATTGAAAAAGAAAATCGTCAAAAAAAGATAGCAGGCATTATAACCTACGCATATCCCCTTTTTTGTCCCATTACTGCGACAAACAAATTATTCCCTCTAAAGGTGACAAAAACAAATGAGGATAAACTTTTTAAATGTCCTATCTTACTTTTGGTGGAACATACCAACAAATAAAAACACTTCCCTGTCATTTTATCCAAAAGAAACAAACTAAACTAATTTAGCTGGCATGTATATACTTTTGTCATGATATAGTTTTGTACCAACATATTCTTATACATTCCACCAAATATAATTTCTACTAAACTATACATTTTCTTTTAAAATTTTTTTATTTTTTACTTTTTTATTTTGGTGCTTGTGACCAGGCCTTGTAACATTTAAGTATATAGAAAGTGTAGGAAATAAACATATGGAGAATATATGTGTATATATGTGGTGAATGGGTATGTTGTGTAGCAAACAAACAAAAAGAGACATCAACATGAAATGTCCTAAAGTCCATTTTTTTGTTAAATTTGGTTAGAGAAGAGATGATGTTTATGAGTTATGGTGCAATAGTACTTGAAGCTGACTTTTTTGTGATATTTTAAAAACACAATTTTGTTTTTGAGCCTTGTTCAGGAAATTTATGTTGAATGCGTTCAAATTATGTCCACGAATAATATTGCCAATTTATGTGAACAGTATTATAGTAGTGGCAGAATAGGGTTTAGAGTTCAAAAAACATAGATTTAGTAGTTGGTTTGGGCGTGTAGTTTTGAAGTATGACCAGTGGTGTAAAATGAAATTCATTTAAAAATAGAAAAGTTTAAGCGATAGTCCTGTGGTGGTGCTGTGGGTCGAAAAAAAGAGAAAAACGACACAGAAATGTTGAACGAGAAATTGATAGTAATTGAAACCACATAACAGTATATAATAAGACATACGAACATTGCATTAAATCGCTTTTGAAAGGGATGGCATAGTTTTTTGGTGTTTGTGGAGGTCCAGAAGTGATTTAAAATGGAACGGAGAATAAAAGGACGTTCCTTATCATTTGTTAGCAAGAGAAATTGTATCCAAATCTCAATTTAAATTCAGTCACACAGTTTCCTCTCACAAATAACAATCGGAGAAGATCTCACGTCAACAGATAGCAAAAATGAACGTCAAAATCAATTGAAAAAATGATTTTCTTTGATTTTGTTGTATGTAACAATAAATATAAATTTTGATATGATAGCCTTTATTATTAGCTAGTATTTTGTCTATCTATTATCTTTTGATTTGTATTTATTAGAAATGGTTAAGTAAGATGGCCAAATGAATTTTACATACATAAAGAGATAAAATAACAGGAAAAATGTTGGGAAAAGTGTAATATATAAAAATATATAATAATATATAAAGAATGCAAAGAAATGAATGAATGTGAATGCAATGGTCTATATCTGTGGGTCCTATTATTTTATGCTGCGGCCATTTGCTGGCCGGCCATCAACCGACCTGAAGGCATTTTTGGTTGATGTACTTTAGCTAACCATAGTAGCCATATGTATGTAGGCACAACAAACATTCACTTGCATAAAAAATAAATACGAGGCACAAACATATAGTATAAAGGATAAAATAAATATCTGCACTATACACAAGGATTTCAAGATGTATAAGTAGAAACTAACAACACAAAATATATACATATTTGAACTAATAGATGTGCTTAAAGAATACACTTTTTGGTAGTCCTAAAAAGTAATGGCCAATTGTGTAATAAATGCCAGGACTACATATTTATTTTATACTTTGGCAAAATGTTTTGTGAAACCATCTAAATACTTACTTGCATTGTAAGATGATGTGATTTTTGATAATTTACAAATGACCATACAACTTTTCGAAGTTATACAATTGTTTATTGAAAATAACAATAACTCCTTCCCAAACCACTCATTAAAATGCTCTAGTAACAATATATTTGTAGAAATAAAAAAAGAAAATTCCTTATCAAATATTGAAGGGTCATTGAGCACAAGTCACATATATATTTGATAATGCCAATAGCTTTTGAAAAATTTCAGGGTGTAATGTTTCACTTAAATAGTAATAAAACGCCTTAACAAAAAGACAAACATAGGCATGAGCCACCAAAAAAAGTATAAAAATAAATATAAAAAGAAGTAGATGAAAATAGTTGGCATCATATGTCCCCATGAAAACAAATGGAACAGCAGGGACCAGGGGCTCTTCAAAATGACGCCACCATTATAATATTGAAACAACCAAAATCAAAACAAAAAAGGCATATTAACTATCAAAATTGGCTTTACTGATTAAAGTTGCAATACACACACTCAAAAACAAATGAAGAAAAGTTGTTTTTTGAAAAGAAAGTATTAAACAGCAACATTTAGACAAATTTGGGAGTAAAAAATATTTTGGACATTTTAATGAAATTGGTTCTGACAAAAAATAGTGTACCCTATGTTTTGATGGATGGATACTCTATTTTTGTGGCTTATAAAAAAGAGATTTGTTAAGTGATAATCATTGGTTTGTAGTTTTTTCCTCACTTTATATCAAAAGTTCAAAAGGTGAGGGCAAAAGCAATTTTGAAATTGACTATTTTAATAAAAATTAATAAATAAAGAAAAAGGTACTATAAAAATAGAAATACGTCAGTGTCTATTTAATAAAATCAAAGTTGTCAACAATTTTTAATAAAAATCTTCTTCTTCTTTTTTCTAATTTGAAAGAGAAAGTTAAATGGTACTTAATCTAATGGTTATTGTGAATTAAATTAAGTATAATATTATGTACATTAAAAGTGTTGTGTGTAAGCTTATTATTAGGAATTAACTTCAGAAATTAGTATTTATTTGAGTGATATACATATAAGCGGATAATATTTAAAGTATAGTCTGTGGTTATGTATGAAACAAAATGTAATTATAACTTCAAACTAAACTTATTTTGATTTAAATGAATATAATTTTAAGCATGACTAGTGGATAAAGTTAATGGCAAATTACAACAAAAGACTCCTAATTAGCTAATAATCAATTGACGAGACGTTTAAATTTTTAATCCAAATAGAAACATATTAGATTGTTTGCCATTTTGAAACACAGTGGTTTTTTGATTATGGTCAATTTGGTTTTTTATCAAAACAATTATATTTATTCAAAACAAAAGTATGTTTCTGTCTCTTATGTGCCATCAAAGAGGGAATGTTATTTTTTTAAATGGACAAGTATATTCATTTGGCCAATTTAAAAGTAGTATGATACATATGTTTACGTTTGTTTAATTATGAAAAAAATGGAAAGCCTCTTATTCATGTATGGTTTTTTGTGGTGGATGTGTTTTAGAGTATTGCCCTTTGGCAGATGTGTATAAATATAGTATTAATGTGTTTTGAAGTTAACTAAAAAACAAGTGAAACGTATGGGCGATCGGGAAGTTTTTCATTGTAGACATTTAGGGGGACCTTACCACACCCCCAGCTACTTTGCATTGCCTGGGGACCGTTACGTTGTCTGGAGATGATATAATACATACACACGGATATATTTATATAATCTACATACTACATGTTCAATATTATGTGCATATTTTTTTTGTCAACAATGAATGTATATAGCAACAACAAAAAAGTAAAAAATGTCTGCTGTGGTTAGGTAGAGGGATGAATTGTGTGTGGTTGTTTTGTGTTATGAATATGAAAAAGAGAAAATAACATAGTAAGAGAAAGGAAAATTGGAACGTCTGTGTCTGGAATGTATTTGTTTTGATGGTAGTTAGTTGTGGTGGTGGTGTAGTTGACGTTGTTGGAGAATATACATGTATTTAGGTTGTGGCAATAGGGCTACAGATAGAGAAGTGGCTAAGAAAGCCGTGGAGGCACATTAATTTTTCTCCAAAATATAGTGGTGTTTTTCAGGAGAGGGGGCCACAAAAACAACCATCCATTGCCTTCTCAAAGGGGGATGAAATTTTTTGGTTCTCATTTTTTTTGTTGGTTGGTATTAGTAATTGTAGTTGTGTGTATGTGATGGGTATTATATTTTATGTTGTGTCAAATGGAGACATAGACGTGTGTGAAGACACAAAAAAGAAATATTTGTGAATGTTATTGGACATGGATCGGATGCAGAAAGAGACAGGAAGTTTGTGTATAGAATGAAAAAACACAATCACAAACATGATAAAAGTGAAAACATATCTAAAAGAACTCTTCGCAAAAAGTCTCCCATTAGCTATTTGATTACACCCCACAAGTTGCAATATAATGAAAGCTAGTTTGCAGGAGTAGCACCCCACCAAAGAAAGTGATAACTTGCCCATGGCAATAGAAACCTGCTTTGAACACCTATAAATATTTAAACGTCTTAGATCCATTTTCGATTGTTACCCGATTACGCAATAATAAATACACACATAATATCAAAAGAAGATAAATTTATTTGTGGAAGGAAAAAGGAAAGTCAAAAAATCATGATTTCCCTCTGACTGTTGTCAATAATTGTTATATAAAGAGACAGGAGATTTGTGTTTTTTGATTAAATAACAAAAATGTATTCAATGCGATTGTATTCAATGGGGTATTTGTTAAAGAGGACGATTTTTCATTTATTAGTGGTTCATCTAACAAAGAAGGGGACCTAAGAAAGACACCATAATGTGTATATGAAGGATATATAAAAAGGAAAAACAAATCCTAAAAAGTTGTATTTGTCCATCCAATTTTCGTGATGAAAAATAAGTCAAGTAATAAATGGTTGAAAATTGTGTTTTGTGTGTTGTTAGTAGGAGTAAAATTGGCGGGTTCCAGTCTGGAGCATGACATGCCTCTCAGAGCCACACAATAAAAAATAACAACAACTATTTGGAGAAGGCCATGGAAAGATTATATTTTTTGGCCCCAACAAAATATATGAAAAAAGAAGGCAGCTGTCTGACTATTAATTAAAAGACAATAATAGGATATGGAAAATTGTTGAAGTAGGCTCTGAAAAACGGTAAAGAATAGTTGGAGGGATGTATTTGTATAATTTCAGGTAAAGAAATGTGGCACATCCCTTAAATATAGTTTTTGTTTGAAAAATATTAATAATAATGGCATGAGTAAATAGTAATATTTTTATTATTTGGTTAAAAACAATCTGAATATATAACTACGTAAAAAAATAATAAGCATACACAAAAAAGACTATAAATAAAATGGAAAAAGGTGGCCGTGGTTCAAAATAAATGGGACACAAAGAAGTTAATTGATGTATTTAGGATGAAACCCAATCAACAAAAGCATATCATGCAAGTATTTCAAGTAAATATATCATGAAAGCTGACTAACAAGTTGATGCAAATTAGCCTCAACAAAAAATGGATGAAAAATAAAATGAAGTATTGAGGCCTTCTAAGGCCAAATTTAATTAAATAAGGGGTTTTCTAGTGCTTTCTTGACAATTCAAAGATTGGTTTTGATAAAGTGAAATATTCTAATACGAAAACATACGGATAAAGGTTTAAGTAATATGGCATTGTGGCAAGGTATTAAAGAAGATTTGCCCGAAGTTCGGGAATATGTTTTGATTGAAGTATGGTATAGTATATGCCAGTGGATTTGTGTTTATCAACATTTCCCTATATACATTGTGTATACGAATATATGTGATAATATGATAATTACAGTAAGATGAAGGGCATTTTTAGCTGAGGCTAGTTTTGTTTTTTGATAATAATAACGAAAAATGAAGTATATGTCACCAAGTATGATTGTGGGTTTTCTGGCATAATTAGAAAATGTGCACTTTTTATTTATGAACTCGCACCTTCTTTGAAAATTGTTAGGTGCAACTAAAAAAAGTTGACATACATTTTAATTGTTGAAAAGTAACTAAAAATGGTGTTAAAAGAATATCATGACAAGTAATATTAAATTATGTTGAAAAAATGACATTGAAATAATTAAAAAATTAATTGAAAAATTGATATTGTTTAGTTTTTGAAGCTTAGTCACAGGTTATCTTTCATTTTGTTTCGACAACTTTGACATGTTAAAGTTTCCACTAGCCAAAACATTTTGTGTGATGAAATTATAAACAAAAAAGTCATTGTTACAATTTATGTTTTTTCATTTTTGTTTTGTCATTGGTTTTAAGGATTGTGAAAAAGAAACTGCAAATGTGATGAAGAACATTAAAACTAATACGTGTACATAATATGAATTGTATCGTCCCGTCATTTTTTTAAATTACAATGTTTGTGGTTTCGGTGTTTGTTTTTGTTTTTTAGTAAGAGGGTCTGGAGGAGAGGTTATTGTTTTGAATGGTTATTTCCTTTGGGTTATAAAGTTTCAGCAATGTTTTTATGTGAAGGGATGCTGAAGACAAATAATGTTGTTTATTGGTCGTCAATTTAAAAAACAGTCGTCACGAGAAATGAGGAAGTTTGTAGTGAGTTGCATGTAAATAAGTATTTACGCATAACGAAATTAATAGCAAATTAGTAGACATGGCGACAATTCGGAACTTCTTCCCAGGTATTGTCGAATAATATTTACAGTATTCTATTTGCTATTAAGGCTAACTGTTTGTTGCGTATTAATGCCTATAATTTAAGTTAGTCGAAAACAAGAAGTGCTCATTTCGTTGCTAACGTAATTCATGGCAGAGAATAAAAGATTCAATTTTGTGATGTTGTATGTTTAATTATGTTACTCTAACAAATCCCCTTAATTACCTTCATTAACTCCGGTGAAGCACAAAAACAAATTGGCTTGAGGATGAGAGAATTTGGAAAACAAATACCCATATAAGGTTGTGGAAATGTAAACTTTGGGGGCATTTTTTATGTGGCAAGGTGAAAATGATATGAGAGAAAGTTGTATTTGTATGCTTCTAAAAATGTATACAAATTTTGTTTTTAAAAACAAATGTAAAGTATTTGTTTAGGTAAAAAATTGAAGCAAGGGATTAATTTTACGATATTGTTTATTTAAATAATAAATTTTTAACTAATTAAAATACCTTTTGCGGTGTCAACAAAGTGTTACAATAAATAACATATATTTTCAAAATAAACATTGCACTACTTTGAATATACTTTAATTTTAACCAAAATCAAGATTTAAAAATATTGCTAAAATGTAAGTGATTCCGATCTATCTGAGTCTGAGCCGACTAAATCTTTTTAGTCTAGCTCTGAAAAATACTATATTTTTTAGTTTGAGTTCATGAAAAAATTTAACTTTTTAGTCTGAATTCAGAAAAAACATACTTTTTATAATTGTAGTTCTAACTCAGATTATAATTTGCACTTATGTTTTATCTCAACTCAAATCAGACCGGACCATTTTTCTAAATTTTAGTCAACTTAGACTCAAGTCAGAATCATTGACAAATAATAATTTATTTTTAAGTGCCGATGATGAATAGTATAATTGGTATGATATTATTGCATAAGCTTTATGATTTACTTTGCTGTTAAAATTCAAATGCCGATGATTTCTTGCCAAAAGCTGAACATTTTTTCGGCGAATATCCAGATGCTATCACGTATGATCACATTCATAGACCTAGTAATTGGCAGCATCCTTGGTGAAGAATCGATGATGTACTTATTTTAAAGATATATTTTTACTTTTGAATAAACAAATCCATTTTGTTGTTTGATATACGTGTTTTAAAGATTTATAAATACATAAACATTGCCCAAATTATCTTTAATTACAAATGCATTATGTGAAAAAGTGAATTTCAATTATTAAAGGCTTCTTACTTACACATATAATATTTTTATTAACAAATTGATGATTATTTAATCCGCATATCAAATACCGATTGCAAGTTAATTTTTACATAATTTTTAAGCATAAATGTTGATAACAATAATATTAGTTTATTAAATTTGAACAGGAAATAAATCAAGAACAAAACAAGGATTAACGAAAAAACAAATAAGATATCTTCTCGAATTATGTAATTATAACTCATCATTTTTAAACCAAATAAACATTTGTTACTATAAAAGGAAATATAATTTAACCATTCACCACTCAATTATTTAGTTATGCGAATCATACCACAAATATTACTTTTCATTACATTAGTATGTGTTGCTATTCATGCTAAACTTACTTTGGACCAAGAATGGCGAAAATACAAAAATGAATTTAAAAAAGACTACTCAAATTCGCTTATGGAAAATAACCGTAAAATGTATTTTGAAAGAACTTTGAAAACAGCAAATGCTCACAATGAAAAGTTTAAGAAAGGGCTAGTTTCATTTGAACAAGGTCTTAATCAATTTTCCGACTGGTCAATGGATGAGTATAAACAATATAATGATCTTAAAGGAGGCATGAAGTCGTTGAGGTTCGCAGGAAAACAGTGGAAACCTCTCTCAAATTATTCGTATCCCGCTGAAGTAGATTGGAGAACTAAAGGATTTGTTACACCTGTCAAAAATCAAGGAGCATGTGGGTCGTGTTATATTTTTAGTGCATTGGGCGCACTTGAAGGCATGCATAAAAATGCTTCCAAAAATTTAGTCTCTCTTTCAGAGCAAAGTATTCTTGATTGCGACATATCATTTACATGTGGTGGTTGGTATACTTATGCTGTCTATGATTTCATAATAAAACAAAAAGGTGTAGCCACTCAAGCAAGCTATACTTATACTGGAAAAAAATCAGCTTGCCACTTTCAAGCCACCACAATTGGAGCTAAAATGAATGGATATTTATATACTAATGGGGGAGATGAAGTTGCATTAAAAGCTGCTATAGCTTCACAAGGACCCATTTCAATACTAATTGATGTTCATCATGACTCATTTATGAATTATAAAAATGGAATTTGGTCAGAGCCCAATTGTCGTACAAAAGTAAATCATGCTGTTTTGGCTGTTGGATATGGAACTGATCCCAAAACTAAGCAAGATTATTATTTGTGCAAGAACAGTTGGGGTTCTCAATGGGGTAATTTTTAATTATAATAATTCATTTTAATATATTATTTTTAATTTTAGGGAATAAGGGTTACTTTAAGATGGCCAGGAATAATGGAAATAAATGTGGCCAAGCTAATTTTCCCACTTGGCCGACACTTTAATTAATCATTGTCTTTATAACGTATTTATTTATTAATAATAAATTCATTTAATCAATTTGTTAAAAAAATATTTGGTTTACCTCATTATCAACATGACAGGAAATTATATTCATTTTATAGCCCTTTAAACGATCTATAAGATGTGCTGTATAAGTTTTTAACACCTAATTATTGTAAGACTTTTTTAGGGCTAAAACAGGTATGATTATTTCTTGTTCAAAAATTCTGACATGAAATTCCCTAAAGTGTATAAATTTGGCTGTACTTCCTCGGAGCTATGTCGTATAAAACATCTTACACTCATTCAAAAGCTTGTTGGTTGGCAGTTATTTTGAGTGTAAGAACGTTCAATTCAGACAAGGATGGAGGGCTCAAATCCTGCCTAGAAGACATGACGGTCCTGAAAAGTCTGAGTTCGTAACTCAACTCAAACTCATCTCAGACTATTTTTCGAAATTCTGGTCAACTCAAGCTCAGATTTGAACTCAGATCGGAATCACTGCTAAAATATAGTAAAAGTTAAAATACTTATTAGCAATCTATAAATAATCTAAATTGTATAGTTATTCACATAAAAATTAAGTTTTGAAAATAGCTTAAACGTTTAGTTAGTTTAACATAGACAATACTTGTTGTATGGTTTGGATAATTTGATTATTAATGTAAATTTATTAAGATTCAATTATATTTAAAATATCCCTTACTATTTCCATTTATTATGCTTTGATTTCGGTAACAAAATTAGCCTGAATTTACTTGTTTAAATAAAAGTTCGCACTTATTTCACTTCTTTATTTGTAATCACTTTGGAAGGGGAGCTTTCAGCTCCATCCGAACAATACTTCATCGAAATTTCCTTCAATATGTGTGAATTTTCAAACCTAAAGTGCTTGTGATTAAGACGACTAATTTATTAATTCAGTATGTATGGTAAAAGTAATTAGCATATTGAGGTGAAGAAAAGCCTAAATTAGTTTATTTAGACATAAAAATCGAACGTAAAGATTCTTCAATTTCAAGACCTTTAGTATTTTTACAAAGCAAGGTGTTAAGTAGAGTTTTGATATTTTATTTTGCGTTTTACTAATTTATTCTTTTAATTAAATTTACTTTATTTTTTGTTAAATGTTGAATAATATTACTTTATTGCTTTATCTTTTGTCTTTAAAATGTGCTAAATGCATATGTATGTGTCATTCTTGTGTGCGATAAGATCAAAAAACAAATAGTTGATTTTTATTATTTGATCAAGGTAAAACATGCTATTTTATGATTCAGAACTAATCAGTAGTATATGTACACTTTATGATAATAATGATTACCTTGCACATAATATGCCAAACGGAAAGTGATCTTTTTTAATTTACTTTTAAAATGATTCGTATTAGAATTAATATATTATCAAATGAATGATGTGCTTAAAATGTGTAAGTTGCATCATTTTTATGAAATACTAAATTCTTCACTATAAGTACTCTATCGTTCGTAAAATTATCTCAGAATCATTATGACAACAGAAGTGTCACCATCTTTTCCCGGTCTTCCAAATGTGTTGATTAACTATAATACATTGGACAAAAAATTATGGGATGAGTTTGCTGCTCTTGTAAGTAAATAAACAGTATTATTTTTATTTTTTATTTAAGACAGTTCAATATGAAAAATGGAATTATGAAACAGAGTATTTTAATAACTTTCGCAAAGCTTTTGGGCAAGATGATATGCAGTTTGTTACTGCCATAGAAGAAGAAACAAAAAAGCCAATGGGATGTGTATTCGGGACTTATTGGCGAAATTGTAACAATGAACGTGTATTATACACTATCGGGACTTTCTTTATTGTTCCTGATTATCGCGGTAAACAATTGGGTAATTATTTATTTGACTACTTAAATCAAAAAGCTTTGAATGAAAAGATCCCTTTATATCTATGTGCTGTTGTTGGAATGGGTGAAAAATATTCCAAATATTACGGCTTTAGTTTGTTTCGGGATTATCTTATCGAAACATTTGCACCGAAATTGTCTCATTTTACAAACAAACGAGAAATAACACTTTCAAATTATTCTGTTTATCATCATTCTGAATTTACTCACTGGGATAAGTTTCTTCAATTTGATCTTAAACTTACAAATGGAGTTGTTAATAGAATTAAATATTTGAGAATATTATTCGACAATTCCGTTTACTCCAGTATCGTTACAAATAATCATGGAGATGTAGTTGGATGTGTATCAATGAGGGAAATGACAAATGGAATGCTTACTGTTGGTCCTTTTTATGCTGAAAATAAAGATGTTGTTCAATTTCTACTCAACAAAGTTCTTGAAAACGTAGATACCACTAAATACGACAGTATTCGTTTTAAGGCATTTACTTGTAACAAACATTTGAAAGATTTATTATCGCTTTATACAGGAGATAAACTAAATCAAACTGCTACAGCTACCCTCCAATTTTCAGGTACATTTATTCCAACTGAAGAAAAGTATCTTTATTGCATTGTTGATTCCGCACAAAATTTTGTTTAAAGTATTATTATTGCTAAATGAAATATGTAGTATATAATTATCTGAAATGACAATATCCCAAATTCTAAAGTTGAAATCACTCAAATTTTAATAAAAAGACACTGAAACACAAAGAGAGTAGTAAATGGTTTTGAGTCTTGCTCACTACATAACATGCACAACCAATCAAAATAACCACATAATCTTTAAAAATTACTCTTCACATCATGTATGACATATAACGAAGATATTAAAATATGTTTTACTTATTTTGTCATGATGAAGCATTGTTTATTTCAAAATATCAATTGTAAAGAAATTATAGACTTTTATGAAGCAGGAGTAGTTTCATATTTTGCTCTTTCATTTTCACGACCTTCTTCTTTTCTTCCATCCATTCCACCATTTCCTTCTTGACCTCCATTCATCCCCCCATTTCTTTCTGGACCTCCATTATTTTGACCCATTCCCTCAAATCTACCGAATTTTCCATCAAAATCATCTTCTTCGTGAATTCCCAAGCTCTTAAAGAATTCTCCAATAGCCTTTAGGTCAGCTTCATTAGCACTTTGTTCCAATGCTTCCGTTTGATTTCTTATTTGTTGTGGAGTTAAATCACCATTTGCATAAATAGCTTCAAAACTTTGAATAAGTGTTTTTTGATCTGCAGTTAAGCTGGAAGCAGTAATATTGGCATCGATCATAGCTTTGAGGGCATCATTTTTGCTGTCATTTCGGCTTTGAAAGTAGCATAACCGGACTAAGAGAATATTAAAGTTATACATTTTTTACTTATTTGAATGAACATGTTACTTTCAACAGCTTATTGGTGAGTTTCTTTTAGTTCTGTGTTTTGGTTGTTGCTGATCTGTATGGATGAGTAATTGTTTTAGTGGAGGGAGTTTTCGACGACGACATAATCAGTTCCACGTATGTGATGCTCAATGAATTATGGTGATTCAAATAATCCTTTTAATACTCAAAAATGATCTAGATCTTTTAATTTTTATCCGAACATCATTTATCGTAATTACATATATCATTTTAAACACACCCAGCTGCAGCATAGTTGAATACAAATTAAAGTAATGAAAATGATGATTGATGGAAATGTCTAATGAATTATTTAAATATATGTTTCGAATTATATTTACCTAGATTGGTTAAATTTATTCATTTGCACATTTAACAAATATTACATAATGCACTCAACGTCATCGGCAATCACTTTAAAAAATTGTTTTAAGCACACTTTAGTTACACGTCTGCATTAGATCGCTTTGATAGCAAAAAAGTGTGTATAAAATGTTTCAACTTTTTTGCATTGATTCATTTCGAGCAAGATGAAGATATTAGTTAGTGGTGGTGCTGGTTTTATTGGATCACATACAGTTTTGGAGTTATTGAATGCTGATTACGATGTAGTTTGTGTGGATAACTTTGCGAATGCCATCGAAGGTAAGGTATTAAAGTTTAATTAATTTATACTTTTTAAGACGATATGGAAAAGGCTGTTTGCATTAAACGTATCGAGGAGCTGACTGGTAAAGTAGTGACTTTTGTTAAATGCGATCTAAAAGACATAAAAAGACTCGGTCAAATTTTTGTTGAACATAAGTTTGATGCTATCATCCATGTTGCTGCTCTAAAGTCTGTTGCTGAATCAGTGAGAGAACCTTTGATGTATTATCAAAATAATTTGATTGGAACATTAAATTTGTTGTCACTTTGTGCCGATCACGGTATCAAAAATTTTGTTTTTTCAAGCAGTGCAACCGTTTATGGCAACCCAGAATTTCTGCCGATTACTGAACAAACACAAACTGGTGTTGGAGTCACTAATCCTTATGGGCAAAGTAAATGCATGAATGAACAAATGTTGAGGGACCTCGTTATTTCCGACAATTCATGGAATATCATTGTTCTAAGATACTTCAATGCCGTGGGTGCTCATCCTTCAGGAAGAATCGGAGAAGACCCAAAGGGGATTCCTAATAACTTGATGCCATACATTGCACAAGTTGCTGTTGGGAAATTGCCTTATTTAAATGTGTATGGTACAGATTACAATACAAATGATGGGACAAGTCTACGCGATTATATTCATATCGTTGATTTGGCTAAGGGGCATGTAGCTGCATTGGATCGAATGGACAGAGAAAAGAATGTTGGATATGAGGTTTATAATTTAGGAATTGGAAAAGGACATTCTGTTTTAGAAATGGTAAAAGGAATGGAAAAAGCCTGTGGACATGAAATTCCTATCAAAACATCCCCACCAAGACCAGGTGATGTAGGTGAAGTTTATTGTGACCCTTCACTTGCTATTCAAAAACTTGGATGGAAAACAGAATTAGGTGTTGATGACATGTGCCGCGATATGTGGAATTGGCAATTCAATAATCCAAATGGCTACCAATAATTAAAATAATTAAATAAATTTCAATAGCTAAAGAGTTTCAATAAATAAATACGTTTCTTTTGTTATATTAAGTCAAACAGATAATTTTGTGCACATTTCCATAAGGTGATTAACATGTATTTATCCAAAGAATAATTGCAAATATCTTCTGCTTTATAAGCTTTTAAATAAAGTGATTCTTTAAGATCCATTATTTTTAAGTATTATCATGTTTATCACTGAGAATATATAATAAAGTTCCACTTGTACTGTCTTTAGTTTTAATAAATAGAAAACCGTGTGATGTCGTACGTTTATTGTAATACACATAAGAGCCTTACAAAGGCAGATTAAGCAGAAATAAATAATCAACTTATATTCAATAAAAGTTATGTTTTTAAAGAAAGTTTTAGATAATTTGTTAACCAAGTTGATAAATTTAATTACCTACTCGTATAACTCACGAAATAAATTAACTCATAAACAAAAACTACTAGTAAGTGAATTTTTTATTTATATTAAAGATATGGAGCAATAATTGAACACATCACTATTACAATCAGGTTTATTTGAGCAATTTAGTTGATACACGTTATAAAATAAAGACTACCACATAATTGAAATAGTACTTAAATTTATTAATTGGAAGAAAGCACCATGATTAGTTCTCCTTGAATCGCGGATGCTAGGAATGGAGCTTGAGGGTTAGTTTCCTCTGGAGGGGTTTCGGCGAATTGCAAGACAAGACGATCTTCCTTTGGAGCAGACTCAGTCTTGATGATCTCCATTTGAACTTCTGCGTTTGGGTCGATGAATCCATAAACAGGACGAACTTTATAGCAGGCGTTATTCGATGTCTTGAGTTTGAATGCCAGGCGGCTTACTCCATTGTTCTTGATCTTGTGAATAGCGCGACCTCCGGTTGCAGGAATCTAAAAAGAAATTAAAATAAACAATAGAGAAATTGTCAAACTAACGGTCAAAACAGAAGGTGTAATGGTGATAATCATGACTTAACGGTGAGGTTGACAATGACATCCTCCATTACAGTTTTGCATTTATGGGTATTTATTTCTTGATGAAATTTGAATTTAAAATGACGTGTACCAGAATACACTGCTAGCATTCAAATTTTACATATTTAAAACAACATCAATTACTCATTTTCATTAACATCGGTTTAGAACAAAAGTGAAAAACATTAATTTGCGTTTAACAAAGGTATGACACTAAAATGAAACACAATAATAGTGTTCCACGAAACCGAAATCTAATTTAGGATTTTATTTGGTTCCTCAAACAAGTCCACTGCCACAATTCTAATAAAGGTAATTGATGATAAGTTAGATAAATTTACATACATATATTTTCATCATTCTTATTTTCTATCCAATATGTAGATTTATCCCATTTATAAGGAAGGCTTTTTATTAAATAAAGGTTCTCATTTTTACAATCATCTGACACCCAGATTCCTACGAATCTGCAGTAATATTCTCTAATTAATAAATGTGTCATATCTAATGTTTGTATCTTCCCATTTTTATTTAAATGATAAACTTATTATATAACTGTTGTAACATTGTTTGTAAAATAACTTGTATTGAATTAAAATATACTAGCATCCAATGATTAGCATAAATGACGACAATTGAAGTAAATTTTAAATTTGTCTTGAGTTACACATTATCACCAATTCAATTATTGTTCAAACAAAGTTCCCTTAGCCAATTTGTCTCTTGTATCCTTGTCCACAAGCAACTCAGCAAGTTTCAATCCAAATTCAATAGCTGTAGCAGGCCCTCTGGAGGTGACAATCTTTCCATCAACCAAAACACTCTTTGTACTATCATACTTATATCCAAGTTCTCTAATTTCCTTCTCAACTGAAGGATAAGAAGTCAAAGTAGCATTGGGAGCAATCTTATGTCTAGCTAAAGCCAAAGAAGCAGCACAAATCGCCCCAATAATCTTTCCTTCTTTCTGATGATGTTTCAAAATATCTCCGACAACAGGACAGTCATTGTAAACACCACATCCTGGTCCACCTGGCAAAATAACAGCATCATATAATTTCCCAACAACGTCCTTTATCTTTCCATCAACTTTGATTTCTGTCTTTTGTCCACAAACAATTGTTTCGGTGTTATCCAAGCTGACAACAGTAACATCGACTTTTGCTCGGCGTAGAATATCAGAGGTAGCTACCAATTCGATGTCTTCAGACCCCTTAGTTCCAATAATTAAAGCAGAAGGCATTTTAGTTAAAGTACAAAATCGCCTTAATAACAAAATGATTGCAATTGATTTTATAAAACAACTAACTAAAAGCTATAATATTTATAAAGTGATTCAACACCAACATACAAGTAAACAAAAATATTTTCAAAGCAAAGTGCTATCCATCCACCTTATGCAAGTAAACAACAACTATTTCATAAAACATTTTATATTTAGCAATCATAACATATTTTATTTGGTTTAACAATCATAACATATTTGATTTGATTTGGAAATCATAACATATCTGATTTGATTTGACAATCATAACATATTTGATTTGGCAATCATAACATATTTGATTTGGTTTAGCAAGTTTCTTTATTTATAACAAAAAATATACGATTAACAGTAATTAATACATTTTCTCAAATGAATATAACAATATAGATAAATTGAACAAAAAAGATGGATCTTTTTGTGGTCAAAGCGATAGCAAAATATTATAAAAAGTTACATTTAGTTACCGAAGTTGAAGGTTTGGGGTAATGAAGCTGCTGGATTGAAGGCGAAACCTCCACTTGCTTCTAATTTTTTGGCGGCATCTTGTTGCTTCTTTTGCCCACATAGGGCCACTAATTTTTGGAGTTCTTCCCTTTTGGCGGCTTCGATTGTTGTCATTTTGGCGAAGAATTGGCCATCGGTGGTTTGGAGACCTTCGAAGACATCCAAGAAACGAGTGAAGACATTCAAGTTTTCATCGTCATCCATTGATGTGACGTAACCATCTACTTCTGTCTCTTCGACAAAAGTCTCGAAACCTTCATCATCATCGTCTGAATCGTAATCAGAACCAGGATCTACCCCGCCATTGGCCACGATCTTGGCAGCACGGGCAGCTTTTCTCTTCATCAGATTTTCCTTGTATTCAACGGCGTACTCATCCACTTCATCGTCATCGTCCTCCAACTCTTGGTCATAGTCTCTTTCATCCCCCACAGAGTCGTCTTCATCTTCGTCATCAGACTCATCCTGAGCCTTGATACACTTTTGAAGGCCATCGAACAAGTCGATTAGAACAGAAGTCAGTTCTCCGCCATGCTCGTTAATAACAGTGGGTCTGATGGAGGCTGGAAGTTGGAGTGACATAGTAAAAGCCAAAATAGCCATCTTGCGGTCGTGCATGCCCTCGATGTGTTTGACGTTCTTCAGCAATTCGGTGTAAAGGAATTCGAAGGTGTTTTCCTTGAGTGGTTCGAGTTGGCGAACGAATTGAATGAACAATTCGCTGTTGCAGTAGAAGGCAGCGATCAAGACAAGGATCAAGCGTGGCTTGAGGTCTTGATGGGCTTCGGCTATTGGGAATTGGAGTCTGTTTAGGGCAAGTTGACAGATACTTGGGAGGAGGTGATTGACGTGTGGGTTGCACTGAACGATGATGCATTCCAAGAATTTAGCGGCATGGAGATGGTTGTCTTCCCCGTACTCGACATCTTCCAACACGGACTCACACAACTTTAGTAGGACTTGGAGGCGAACGGGAACGGCCAAGAAGCCTTCTGGACTGGTTTTGAGATAAGTATGGAGTACAGGCATGATCTCAGCGAAGGTAGCAGCGTCAGTTTGAACGACTCCAGTGATGTCGTCGAAGATTTCCCACATATGGGGAGAAACTGTCTTGGCAATGCAGCATTGGACAAGAGTAAAAGCTTCCTCGAAGAAGTCAGAAGCGCAGGATTTGAAGATGGCGGAGACAGTTTGATAGACGATTGGCTCGATGTTTCGCATGATTTCATCCCTCTCCTCAACCAACGAGACGACGGTGATCATTGTGCTGAGAACTCCCATAATGGTGATGGTTCTATCACTTTCTGCTTCTCCATTGTTCAGTTCAACGAGTTCAGAGAAGAGACGTGCAAGTTCGGAGGTGATGTCGTAGGCAATTGGGATCATGTCTTCGTGGAAGGTTTCGATAAGGTCTTCCATGACTGGAGACAACTCTTCCACCTCAGTTTTTGCAACAAGTCTCAGGACTTCAGTAAGAACGTCGCGGATCCTTGGGCGGACGAGGGCTTGAGCAGCAGGTTGGTTCTCAAGATAATTTACAATTGCAAGAGCAGCTTCGACCTTGACTGGGATTTCAGGATCAGTGGTAAGTCTCTCAACAAGTCCATTAATGACCTTCTCCAAGTACTTCTTGTTGTTGAAGATACAGTCACTAAATTGTTTGATACACCAGCAAGCTCTTGACCTCAAGAATCTATTTTCGTCCTTAAGACGGCAGGTCAATTGGGTCTCAACCAACTTCTCAACCTCCAACTTGAATTTCTTATTCTTGACAAGGTATTGGGCAAGCTCGCCGATCATATGAATGGCTCCATCAGTGTCAATTGGATCCTTCGAGTGACTCAAGATGTTGAGGATGAAAGTCAAGTAAGAAGGAAGGATTGCCTTTCTTTTGGCAGCTGCCTGGATGATTAGGACTGCGGCGCTGCCAACGTTGTTGAAGTCTTCATAGCAGTAATACTTAATTTGGATGTACTCTGCAGGGTTGTCGTTCCATGTATCTTCGTCTTCTTCGTTGTGCTTCATGAGAGGGAACAGCAACTTTTCAGTTAAGTCAAACAAATGAGGCTTGATGATTTTCCAGGTCTTGGAGTGGCCGATAGCGGTAGCCAAGTGAGTGAGAGCGTAGAAGATTACTTGCTCAGAAACATAATCCCCGCCAGTCTTTCTAAAGCAAAGTTTCAAGAGGGTTTCGACAGCTGCAACATCAATATGTTCTGCATACCCACGAGCGATATCCTCATATTCCACCTCAGCCATGTCGATGATTCCGTACTTTTCATAAAATCGAGAGATAATCTAAATTAAGCATTTTTAGATTTGATATTAACGTCAAAAGATTACGTGTTTTGAATTTTTAAATTATCATCTTAGTGAAACACTCTACCAGCTCTGGTTTAAGGCTTTGTACCTTTGAAATTGAATTTTAGCAAAAGCTATCTACGTGTCATGGCTACATTCGAGATCAAATACACATTTACTAGTTGATTATGTTTATTTTAGTGCTCGACATCGCCTCTTATTAGGTGGTTATTAAACTATAATGGAGGAAGATAAGAAGACTAAGTCAATCATGCAGTTAAGCTAGAAATGCTGTTTGTCAATAAAGAAGTCGTCTATGGTCAGTCATTTGGTAGGAAAGACGGCATTGTCTTAAAAAGTGGTATCAATCAAAATAAGTTGCAGAGAACATCGAGTGTATTCTCACTAACGCTCTACGACCACAACTCACAAACCCCGATTCCGGAGATTCCTGGTTGAAGAAATCCGTCACATGTTTCCAGAAATGAATGGTGAAGTCGCAGATCTCATCCTAGGAGAATTCTTTGAGCTAGTAATAATAAAGATGCTGATTATGTCCCATTTTTAAAAAGCTTAATTTTTAATGTTTAATTTAATAAACTATAAACCTTTGTAGCCCACTTCCTAAGTTTCCATTGGACAGAGCAATATTGGCTGTCCTCGTCCATTGCTGCAACCTCTCCTGGAAGAGCGGTGTCAATAATGACCAGCATCATCTTGAGCCAATGCATAAGAGACTCCGTAGTTTGCCAATCCTTTGGGATTGAGTATTGAATGACACGGTAGAAGATTTTCAAAACCAACTTTTGAATGAACACGGAGTCATCTCCTTGATCATTGATGAGTTCAGAGAAGCGGGAAGTAATGAGCGGGAACACATGCGAAAGCATCTGAACCATTGGCAACTTTTCTTTCCCTCTTTTGTATTCAAAAACTTTAGCTAACCGGTACAAAAGATTCAAAGCAGCGGCCCAGTTGTCAGCCGAAGTAGAATTGAGCAAACTCTCGATTTGCCCCACAAATTCTGGCCACTTGTCAGGAAAGTCCGTACGAAGAATGTTATGAGCCGATGAAAGCAATTGAACTCTCAAGGCCACTGGCGCCGTAACAATACAAGAAACGATGTGTTGGCGAATAGTAGCTTTATCTCCCTCGGAAATAAATACCTTGTCTACTTCATCTTCATCAGGAGCCCATCCCTTGTAGATAAAGTTCTTGAAGAAAATAGAGGCGGCTTGGCGGGTTGGAAGTTCTTGGGTTTCGTCCATCAGAATTTGAAGGATTAGATGTGAGAAGCCGACCATTTTCTCCATCTGAAACGTTACAAATTAACTTCGCCAACCTAAGATGGATAATTACCTCTGTCAAGTAAGCGTTAGCTTCCTTCTGTTGGTCTGGATTCATAGTAGCCTTTAGAGCTTCAATAATACGCGGACGTTCCATATTACTAATTTAATTCTAAAAAATAACAAAAAATGAACATCAAAAAATTAAACATCAAAGAAATAAAAGTACAGACGCATAGAAGCTAAAATTACGTGGCCAAATTTATTCAAAAATTACATCACCCCTAACTCAAACAAACTTTCATTTTCTAAATCAAATTAACTCACAACAACAACCTTATCAAAGAGGTTCAAAAAAAGAATGGGCCGTGAAAATTAATTAAACTTTTTTAGTTTTACTTTCGACCTTTTGTCAAGTTCGCACATTTCCAATCTAAAATAAAGACTTTCGTCATAAGATCTACGGACAGACTTCTCTTACCATAGATAAGCGTGGTGGGAAAAGGGCAGTGTGTATGTAAATGCAATAAAAAGATTGATGTAGTCTGTTTTTTGAAATGCTGACTAATGTGAATCATCGTGTATTTCAAAATATTTTATTTGTTATTAAAGGAGGGGGGTTGGCTGGTTTTGTAGTTTGTTTATTCATGCCGAACCATCCCCCTACTAGTGATTCAATTGATTTTTAATAGTTGTCGTCGTGTATTAAGCTCTTTGGTTTTTATGTCATTTAATGCTTTTTCCTTTCAGAAAACCATGACGGCATGCGTCCAACCTATTTGGCAGGATTTATTAAGAGAAAAAGTTGGTAGTTACGTGGACACGATGGTGATTGATGAGGAAGGAAAATGGAAATTCGGACTCACAGATCAAGTGGTTCTAGCAGTGGAGAGTATCTTCAAGTCTCGGGCACATTTTGATATCTTTGATGATGGATCGTCTTCCGATGAGGACGTAAGCCAATTAGTTAAACAGCCAAATGAGGTTGTACTGCCTGCAGCCATGAATGAAAGTGGTAAAGGGGAACAAAGTGAATCAGTAAATGAGATCGTCCAAGCTTTAATAAAAGGAACCCTAAAACCAAGAGAGCTGGAAGCCAAATGTGGAGCTACCTCAGCTGTCGCAAATAGACGCTCCTACATGGAACACAAGACTGGAAAAAGCCTCTCAAATCTTCCTTCCTCCGACTATGACTACGAAATAGTAAAAGGAGCTTGTTGTGAAAATGTTATCGGCTACGTGCCCGTTCCAGTCGGAGTCGCTGGCCCTCTAAAAATTAATAACGAGAGTATCTATGTTCCTTTGGCAACGACGGAAGGAGCACTTGTGGCAAGTACAAATAGAGGTTGCAAAGCTATCACTGATAGTGGTGGTGTTAGTGTTTTTGTTAATGAAGATGGAATGACACGAGCGCCGGTTGTTGAGTTTAAAAATGTCAGAAATGCAGTTGAGTTTGAAAGGTGGGTGAAGATAGCGGAAAACTACAGAGAAGTCAAGAAAATATTTGATGAAACGTCCAGATACGCTAGATTAAGCAAGATGGACTGTGATGTGTTAGGTCGGTACGTCCATATACGTTTCAAGGCTAGTACCGGAGATGCCATGGGGATGAATATGATCTCGAAAGCAGTAGAGGCTGCTATGACTTTTCTAAAATGTATCTTCCAAGATCTAAATATGCTATCGCTCTCAGGAAACCAGTGTGTTGATAAGAAATCTAGTGCCTTAAATTGGTAACTTTTACACTTTTATTTGTTCTTAACTTATTTGTCTAGGATTGATGGACGCGGTAAATCAGTGATAGCCGAAGCAACGATCCCTGCTTCAATTATTCAATCAGTCCTCAAGACTAATGTCGATTCCATGGTGAAACTAACTAACGCTAAACTACACATCGGTACATCTGCGACGATAACAATTGGTGGATGGAATGCTCATGCTGCCAACATTGTAACTGCTATCTTTTTAGCAACAGGTCAAGATGCTGCTCAAATAGTGTCTTCTTCAATGTGCCTTACCCAAATGGAAAAGATAAACAACGGGGACCTTTATATCACATGTACAATGAAATGCCTTGAAGTTGGAACGGTGGGTGGTGGAACAATCCTTGCTCCTCAAAAGAATATGCTGGACTTTCTAGCATGTGCTGGCTCAAACATCCAAAATCCTGGGGAAAATTCAAGAAGACTGGCTCAAATAATTTGTGGAACTGTCCTTGCCGGAGAATTGTCGCTGATGGCTGCTCAATGTACTGGTGATTTGGTTAAAAGTCATCTTATACATAATAGGTAAGTATCATTTATTTATATCATATGTACAATTAATTATTTTATTTGTATAGATCCAATATTAATTTGCTTGCGCCGGCTGATAATTCTGCTCGAGTAGAAAGTAACACCAATAATCATTATTTGGACTCCACATTAGACCAAGTGGGATCTGAAAGAAATAGAGAAAGGGTAAATCGTAGCTTTATGTTGCAAAAGAAAGGAACCAGAGGAACTTTAAATAGCTGTCATAATTTGCTATAGCTATGGATTTTTAATTTGCTTAGTGGTACCATATACATTTCCAACCAATAACCGCGTTTTATTGTTAAAGAATCACCCCCCCACCTTAAGCCTATAGGAAAAATTGTTTGTATGTTGTCTTAATATGATGTGTTTTTAAAAAATAGAGTCTCATATTGTGCATTTTTAATTAAACTTTAGAAAAATAAAACTTTTTTCTAATTTTGTATTTAGTTGCTGTTAACTTACTTAAACTATAGCCATGACGCAAGGGTGCTAAAGGCATTGACGTTTGATGAGTATTTGGACGTAAATTCAATCCACCTAAATGTCTATTCAGGTTTGTACTTTGTCGTCTATCTTGAAGTTGATCATGAGGCATGTATCCTGGACTAGTAGCAGGTCTGACAGGGTGAATATGAGGAATGTTAGCTGCCTGCAACCGTAAATTATCTGAATTGGAAGTAGTATGATTTCTCATATTCTCAGTCTGAGTCGTCGAAAAGCCTGTCTCAAAGGACTTCTTCAAAAACATAATACACCTTATCTCAACAATGATAGAAAACAACCAATACAAATTAAATACACTAAAGAATATAATCAAATAAGTATCATATCCTTTGGCATACATCATTTTAGTTGGATCTTGCTTCCATATACTTATGAATGAGTATGTAATCATTGCAATGACGGCAAGAAACATTAGGAATTTCAAGAATAGATGTGGAATTGCAAAGCGATACTTTTGGACTTTGCATGCATATATCATGACGTTGACAAAGATTATGTGGAAGACGGCATACACTAACCAGTAAACGTCACATTGACAGAGGAGGAAGGGAAGGGATAAGATCGCGTCTTCATTAGTATAGGTGATGTTCATTTGTGTATTGTTGAAGGAATCTTGCGTCGAATTAAGAGGTAATGTGGTGGTTGTTTGCGTGGTTGTAGTATCTTGTCTAGTACTTGTCGAAGCCAACAAACTATCATTAATAAAAGGTATAAGAGTTGTCAAAGTCACATTACTATCACTTCTACCATCAACACGACCGCAAATTTTGGAAGACATCTCAGGAACAACTCAAAAATAAATAGTCAACACATTATTTATACCCTTTAATTTACCTGCAATTAAAACAAAACAAATAATAAATATCTCCATAACACCATTAGCAATCGTTAAATTCTTAACGTGACAACAACAAGATCGGTAAAGACCAGCATTAGGATTAAAATTACCTATTTGGGCCATTCTAATAAACTAAAATATATGTTAATTAAAAAAATTTATATGCCGATGTAAAGATTAACGAACAAACATGCATGCCATTTGATTAAATAATATCAAAATATTTTTCTCGAACGTGAATACCTTGACAACGTAAATATGATAAATGAGTGAATATTAGTTAAGCTGTACATATCTTTTTGAAGCCATACAAACATATCATCACTACCAAAAAATATTATTGTGCACATGTAGTATAGCCTATAATTAGAAACTCATGATGACTAAATTAAGTTTCCGTGAAACAGGATATGTAAGATTAATCTCTAACATGATATGTAAGATTAAAGCCATAAGCAGATTATGTATGTCTGCTGGTCGGAAGTTGTGAGGATATATTAGGTAAGTATATTTGAGGTGCCATAAAGGCAACCTTGGTTGTGTTAATTTAGAAAGTTTTCTGCAATTTTGTACTTAAGATATATTTAGATTTTTTGTTGAATGCATGTTTTTAGGGTGTTTTTGTATGCGAAAAAGGTGCTTCTCGAAAATATAGCAAAATATCATTTAATGACAAAAATAAAGGTGTAATTTCGCAAGTATTGTGAAATTATGTAATGGATTGTGCAATTCCTAGTAAAGCCTATTTATTACATTAAAAAGTATGTGCTTCATTCAAATACATATAATAAGGGAGTAAAGTAGGATTATTAGTTCAAAATACAACCAAGTACGAACTAATAAATGCAAGTACAAACCAATAAATGCAAGTACGACTTCAAGCAACATATTTTTTATTATATTAATGTCCGGTGTGATGATTTACAAGTAAACAGGAAAAGTGGTAATGGGTTGAATTAAATAAAAAGATATTATGTTTTATTCTTGACTGCATTTAGAGATCAGGGAGAGAGCTGATTAAAAGGTACATTATTGTTGTATGTTTGAGAGAGATACATGAAGAGAGTACATTCTTGGAGTTCAAAAGGTATTAATTGGAAGAAGGAATTCGGTATAATCTAGTTGGATTCAGTTGAATTTGTAGGAATTTAATTGAATTCAGCGGTATTAAATTGAATTTACTTTTTCTTGTCCATAACGCATTGAACAGGACTAGACATATTAATTAAAAAATATTAAATTTTAATCTTACCTAAAGTAACAATTTTTAAACTCAGACATTCCACGAATATCGATATTATGAGCATTAGCTCTCTTAATAGGTTGAGGATATCCGCGACCTTGATCCAAAAGTCTGATCAAGTATTGTCTTTCATCCACAGTCAAAGGACCATTAAAATTCCCAGAAACATTCGAAGTCATAGCCATAACTAAAAGAAGAGCCAAAATAATCTTCGAATAATTGAACATTTTAGCAATAGCTTGCATAAGTGACATAAAACTAAAAGTAAACTTATTATTCCTACTTAAGTCCTATTTATATCAAAATTTTGGGTAAGGCAATGACGTTTTAGGCAGTAACAAAAGGAGTTTCATTTTAAAACATCTATTAATGGAATTAAAAGAAGCACTACCACAAAATAAAGAGAATTATAGTCAGGTAACGTCATAAACCGTCACCATTTACTGTACAAATAAAAAGGCACAAATAATTTAATATTTGTATCGTAAATAGTATATCCAATTTAAGTTCTATAATTACAGGAATCGGCAAATTATTATTTTGGAGGTATTCAAAGAGAGGTGGCAGTGTGCGCCCACTAAAAATGTATTAAATTAAAGTAATCTAAAAAATGTGTTTGCTTTGAAATAAATGAAATACTGTAATTTAAAAGTATGTCAAAAGAGGGGAATTTAAGTGGTAAACATGGGTATGATCATATTTAACGGTAATTCAATAACTTGATTAGTTGAAACCTTATTAGAATCGCAGGTATAAACAAATATTTGTTAAAGAGGAAAAAGGGAAGATTACTTGGAAATGTAAAATGATTGTGGCTTCTGGTTTAGTAATGTCTTTTTTAGTAGTTAATAAAATAGAATCTATTAATTGGACATCAATTTGATGGACTCCATTGGCGGACATAAAAAAGTTATGTACAATAAAT
Organism: Rhabditophanes sp. KR3021; assembly: GCA_963281155.1. NCBI lineage: Eukaryota > Metazoa > Nematoda > Chromadorea > Rhabditida > Alloionematidae > Rhabditophanes > Rhabditophanes sp. KR3021. Next base: position 1,351,149 of record CAUJLY010000004.1, on the reverse strand, counting down.
CAGGTAAAGTACGGGGTATTGATAGTAAAAGAGTCATTTCCGAAAGAATTTACTCATTTGGTGACAACAACATAAAAATTTAATATATTTTTGGGAATGAATTTTTTATATTTGCTTATTTTGTCATTACTACTGCCAAATCAAATATTTGGATATTGCTGCATGCATAGGCAAATGGTTTGCTGTTGGAATCTTTGTGGAAATTGGAATACTACGAGGCCACCACAAACAACTACTGCAACTAGTGGTCCAACCATACGTTCCACTACTAAAAAAGCGTCAAAGACTACTCGAAGATATTCAAGAAGAACAACAACATCTTCAACGAATGTTATTGCAACGACTAGGGATATTATCACAACAACTTCAAGGAATATTATTACAACAACCTCACGAAGTATCATTTGTCAAGCGTTTAATTTGAAATGTCCCTTTAATAACTTTCGATATTCTGACCATTTGGATGAATTTTATGGTGAGTTAATAGCAATTTAATTTATATTCGAAAATGGAATTATTTTATAGGATCTTATGACACCGCCAAAACAAAGAGAAATGCTGCACGTAGAGCTCAATTCGAGAACAAAAAGGGATTGACTCCAATTTACAATTTTATCCAAAATATTGTTAATAATATTAAAGTATATGTGCTCATAAAATTAAATCCTTTTAAACTTTAACCATACCACAATTTTTATAACTTCATTTTGGAAGCTTTGTAAATAATAACATCTTTACATAATAGAAACACCTAGATCCATTTTTAGATGTCATTAAACATGTTTTGATTGATAAATGATGGAATGTAAAGTAATTTAGAAGTGAACTAACATGTTTTAAGAAGCTTTGTCAGGACTTGAACTATTTGTTACGAAGAGGATGTTTGTTTTGTCTGGGCATATTTAAGGATATATAAAGATATGATTTGGTGTTATTAGTTTAATGAGGGAGGAGATGGTTTATTACATCATTATTTATCTTGGATTATTTCCTATGGTTTTAGTTAGTGCGATTTGGGATATTTCTAATTTTCAAAACGGCAAGCAAACTAAAGGTTTCGATGAACAGAAGTTTTTTAGTAAGAAAAAGCCAGACAGAAAGATTAGGGGAATCGGAAACTTATTTGGTGGAAATCTTTTTGGCGGATTAGGAGGGATGGGAATGGGTGGTGGAGGAAGCAGTAATAACAACAATAATCTCAATGAGCTACCTCGAAATGAACAGACCTGTGATCAAAATTGCCTACGCGCACAAGGAGTTATGACTTTTTCATCTCCTCTATGCAGGAATAATCAATTTTGCAAGGTAAGAAAAAGAGATCTTGTGGAGGATCATGTGGCTATAGAAAATGCTGCCGTCCTCGGAGAAGGTGCCGTAAGAGATGTTGCAGAAGAAGGCGCTGTAGAAGTCTGTGTAGTGAAGGCTTAGACCAGATTCCGCCTTGTCAACAGCCGATTAATAGTTTTAATCCAGTTCCAGTTTATATTAGGCAGACGAATCCTTGTGATGTTATGATGCCGCAGCCAGTTTCTTATCTGCCAACATTAGCTCCGATCACTTCTTCTTATTCACAACCACAACAATTACCAAGTTATTCCCAACCGCAACAATTACCCACATATTCACAGCCAATATTATCGCAACCACCATCATACACACAACCAATTGCAGCTCCAACATATTCTCAACCAGCTCCGACATATTCTCAACCAGCTCTGACATACGTTCAGCCAGCTTCACTTGAGTATCAACAACCTCAGATATACTCCCAACAACCATGTCCATCATTTTACAATGTACAACCACAAGTACCTTACAATCCACCACAACAATTGCCTTACAATCAGCAAACACCTTATATCCCACAAATGGCTTACAATCCACCACCACAAACACCTTACATGTCCCCTCAAGCTTCTCCTCAATTACAACCCCCTTTCCCTGAAGATCCCTACAGCAAATTAAAACCCAACGACTCAACAGCCACAAATTTAAAACCATTCGTATCGCCAGGTAAAGCTGAATGTGTCCCCACAGCTATAAATGCATGTCCCTTAGAAACCCTTCCAAAAGACGAACCCAAAAACACAATGCTACCTCTGTCAACAAATGAAAAAGCAAAACCATTAACAGAGGTGAAAGCTTCTTCCACAACAGAAGAATTTGATTACCACGCTGCAGCTCTAGATGAATCTAAGAGTCCACTCGAAGAAGGTAAATCTATTATTTCCCTTAATTAAAATAATAACGACTTTATAGTAGTAATATCCGGTGACCATGCTAAAAACAACCCCATCAACGCTTCCAAAAGTATAATGAGTGAGGTCGATGAAGAGCCCTCTGACACAAAAACAGGATACTTTATGAAAGCATTTAAAATACATAAAAGAGTGGATGCAAATTATATAAAATAACACTTATATCTCTTGTTTTTTGTTCCATTATTTGTATCTCTTTTGGTTTAAATAAATTTAATAGCTATCCATAAAATTGAGGGATAGTTGGTTTGTTTTCAAATAAAAGTTGTAATCAAGTGGTATGAAATTACAACAAGTACAGGAAGTCAAAAAGGGCAAAGTGTTTATTATTGGATGGTATTGTTTTTTTAGAATTATTCATAAATTTAATGGATGACCATCAAATATTAATAAACAACTTTATGTTGTTTTTCAAAAGTTCTTTAAGAGTATTATTCGATATTTTGGTTTGATTTAATTTATCCGAATTTAATTAAACATTTATTAATAACATGTTGATATGGCACGACGAATTTACATCAATAAAAGGATTAAGTATTTACTTAAAAAGTGTTTGCTATGCCTTTAATGGCCTTATTTATTTGTCATTAATTTAAATTTATTGTTAAAATAAGTAAATATTAATTCATTCCGGCTGAATTCAACTTTGTTGCGCAGTCTATAGATCATTTCAGAAAATACTTATTTGATAAATATCCACTAAAGAGAAGGAGTGTATCCAGTAAATTAACTTTTCCACAACTATTTACTTCATTTATTCTTCATTTGATTTTAAAGTAAACTTATTTGGTATCTTTGCTGAATTTGAATTCTAATAAAGTTTAATACTCCACCTGGTGTTTTCAATTGCATAAAGGTCTAACCTTCACCACAAATTATTAGCCCAACTAAGTAGTTTCTTAAATATTTCTATTGTGTCTATTCACTTTTAATACCTTTGGATGATGCATTGTTAAGTTTGACACCTACATATTTTTTGAAAATATTTTGGAAAGCATGACATTCGTCTTTTTTATTTGCTTAGAAGGTAATTGTCTAAAATTGGTTGAATGTTTAAAAACCTTATTTATGTGAATTAATTAATGAGTGTGACGTAGAGAAGAGACACGTGCATATGTTATTACTAATGAATCTTTGAACGTATAATACCTTTGGCGAGAGACGACCTTTCTTATTCATATATAAATAAAATAGAAAGTTAGATTTAATCATTTATATTGAAAAAATTTCAAGTGTTACCTCAGAACTTCCGTATTCCAATAGATCTAGGTTAAAGATTAATCTACATAAGTATAGATGTACAAATTAGTTTAACCACAATCATTTAAATAACAAATAAAAGGATAATAATAATAAGTTAATATTCGACCATGACCTTTTTACAACAATAAGATGGCCCTCTTTTGTTAAGCCATAATATGATCAAAAAATTAGACGCCATTATTAGACATCTGTTATTGTCATTATAATTGATAATGGGTTACTATATTTATTATTAAGCTGTGAATTTGATAAAAAATAGTGTCAAAACTAAAAAAGTTGTATTCTTTTTTTTGTTTTCGGACAAGTTTTATGATTTTCGAGTATTAATATCTCCATCAATGATGTATTATTAATAGTTGTAATGCATATCTTGTAAAAACTAGTTTGATTCCATAAATTTAAACCAAAAATTTAATTTTATCATTTAGACAATTTAGACAATTTTCCAACGGCAATTTTAATTTATAGAGAGGTATCCATATTTAATGAAAGACGATTTGATCGACCCATCAGATATTCCTTAATCTTCACGATCAGGAAAGCCTTTTTATTCTTACCAGCCATTACCTTTATTATAATATAGCCCAACTTAATTATTAATTTACAGTTAATGCAACAATGTTATCTTACCTAAACATTGGTCGCTACGTCATAGGTGATGCTATAATGGAATTACTATCCAAAATTTACTATCCAGATGAAAAAAAGTTTATTGTGGTAAATTAATCTATATAGCCAAAGAATCTAAATACATTTTAGTTTGCACCAAAGACACACTTGGCAGAATCATTTGGGGAATGGATTCATTTGTGTAGTGCAAATATGATTTCGAAGATTATTACTTTTAATGCTATCATGATGTTGATTTCAGCTGTTTGTTATGTCAAATTACCTCAAGGAATCGCTGATAGGGTTAAGATACAGACATTTGAGTTATTGTTGAGAATTTCTAATGAATATTTGGGACATTGGGTGGAGTTTTTTTTTGGACCAAAGGTTAGAAATATTTCAACTCGGTTTTGGATTTCACTACCTTTTTTATTTGTTATAAAAGACATCCAAAATGGATAACCATCAAAAACAAAAAAATTGATGGCGTAAAATGCCGCGTCTATATTCCTCAAAAAGGCAAAGGGTCACAATCAGACAGAGCAATAATCTTCATTCAGTAAGTTGTTATGTGAAAACAATAACTTGTATTATTCATTTTCAGTGGTAACTTGATGATAAGCTGATTTATTAATTTTTATAGGTGGTGGTTTTTGTACTATGAGAACATTTTACTATGATCCATTTATTTTGAATTTGATTAAGGAATTAGGATGCACTGTTGTGTCGATTGACTATTCGTTAGCGCCAAACACACTTTTTCCAGGTAAATTTATAATTCTTCGTATCTTTAATTCGATATGATTACAAAGTTGCATAAATACATCTTTTACCCAAATAACTTCAAAATGTACACAAATAGTTGAAACATTTATCAAAATACATACTTCCAGGTCCTGTTGACGAATGCCTGAAAGTAGCAACCATATTCTGTGAAAAACTCTACCAAGATTATGGAATTGACAAAGAAAAAATAGCTATTATGGGTGATTCAGCTGGGGCATGCTTATCTACAGTCATTTCCAGACGCCTAGCAAATGCAGGAAAGAAATATTTCAAAGCACAAGTTTTGATTTATCCCGTCGTTAGTTTTGACTTTCAAACACCATCATTTCAACACCATTATAAAGAATATCCATTGACAGGATTATTAAATGCTGGTTTATTAGCTAGATGGTACAGATTCCTTTTTTTAATATTTAATCTTTATTTTTTAGGATGTTGCTTTATATCGGAATTCCGGCTACGAATGAAAATGTACAAAAGGTCATAAAAAATGAACACATTTCAGAAGAAGTTAGAAAGGATCCTTTCATTTCTGATTCACTAGACTTAAAATATTTGCCTTCCACGTTTACTCAACCTGAAAAGTACACAAAAGAGGGGACAAGTTCTCCTTGCCCTAAATTATCATCCCTATATACTCCTCACCCAGACCTTTGTCCTTTAATAGCTGAGGAGAATGGAAATTCACCAGATGCTATGGTGATCACCTGTGGATTTGATATACTAGCATCCGAAGGCATTCTTTATGCACGTAAACTACAAAGAAACGGAGTAATGTGCACTCATAGACACTACACAGCGGCATATCATGGCATCATCAACATGCCTTTTTCCAAGCAAAAAGATCAAATTATTAATGACATCGTCAAGTATCTTCAAAAAAGATTTTAAAATCACTTCTCTGATATCAGTCAAAGGGATTACATTTAATTCATAACTGCGGGTTAATAAATATTTAAAGTAATCTATTATAAATGATAATGCAAAACCGATACTTTCCTGTCTTAATAAATAGGCAACAAAGAAAATTGCAAGAGATAAAAAAGAAGAATATCATTTATAAAAATTTATTTGCTAAAAGTATCCGATGCTGCTCATCAAAAAAATCTAGCTTGCTTGAGCGAGTTATAAAAATAGCCATTATTGAAGTTTTCTTACAAAATATTACAAATAAAGTAGGCAAAGCAAATTAACAATGAAATAATATGTTTAAAGAACGTTAAACATTAAAAATAAATAAATATTAAATCATTAACAGTCGAAGAATTCATATTATTTCTTCTAACACCCTCAACGTAACCCTAATAACTAAAATTTCTTTCAGATTGTATTGAAGTTAAAAAACTGCTAAACTCTCTTGGTAATACTCATAATGCTGCTTATATTTTTTTATATTTCAAAATATATTATCAGCCGAATCTTTTTAATTGGAATACCACCTACTTCGCCACAAAAAAATCAACAATTGTCAACAATCATTTTAAAGGCCTAGGAAGTTCGTAAAGCATTATAAACTGTTATGCTATGCAGCTTGATCATTATAAAAGTTGAAACATAGTGTTTATTTGTTATTATATTATAAATTTTAATTGTGTGGCGAACTAGGATATACATATATATTTTTACACTACTTCGCCACAGCAAATTTTCATTGCGGCGAAGTAGGTACGCCTCAATATTCTAGTGTTAAAAGAATCCGGAATACTCGCCGAGATTTCAAATATTTTTTAGAAAGATATACTTTTAAATATTATTGTTTTACAATTTACTCCAAGAATAAACAAATTTTTTATAAAAGTATAACAAATCAGCTTCCTTGTAAAAATATTACAAATTTTAAACTTGTATACATTTGAACAAATAAAAAGTATTAAAATCTCGACATATAAAATGGGCCATGCAAATTTAAGACAGGTGTTTATTTAAAAAAATAATCGTCTTTTCAAAGTGGTTCAAATAATGTGAGGTTCCTTTAATTACATGTCTGAAAATAAATACATACATACAAAACCATTTCCATTCCCATCTACAAATCCTTTAACAAAACAATAGACCTTGAAATGTTATATGTTCCAAAAACTCATTTAAATATAATTAACCTAATTATAAAACAACAGCTACCTATTTTGCTAGACGACCCAAATATATATGGTTTGATATTATTTTTTAACAAAAAATATTATTCTTTTAATAAAGTTTGATGTGGGGCATTTATTTTGTTCATTTATTAATTTTTTTTATTTGCCTAAATTTGTGTGATGCTTTTTTATTTCAAACTAATGGATTTTCGGGGATGAGTCAAAGGTGTCCGTGTAATTCATGTCAGATTAGCCCTGCTTCAAATTGTTGTATGCAAAATCCTTGTGGGCAAAACAATCAACAGCAATTTTCAAGTGGACAATCTTGGGGTGCTCAATCGCCAAGTGGGCAATCTTCAAGTGATCAATCTTCAAGTAGTCAATCATCAAATGGGCAGTCGTCGAATGGATGTGGCTCAGATTCTACTAACAATTGTGGCCAAAGTAGCCAGCAACAATCTTCTAACGGATGCGGATCAGATTCTACTAACAATTGTGGCCAAAGTAGTCAGCAACAATCTTCTAACGGATGCGGATCAGATTCTACTAACAATTGTGGCCAAAGTAGTCAGCAACAATCTTCTAACGGATGTGGATCAGATTCTACTAATTGCGGACAAAATAATCAAGAGCCATCTTCTAGTAGACAATCGCAAAATGGATGTAGTTCAGATTCCTCTAATTGTGGTCAGAATAATCAACAGCAATCTTCGAGTGGACAAAATAACCAACAACAATCGCCATCTAAAAATGGTTGTGGTTCTAGTGATAACTGTGCCGTAGTGAACCAACAGCAAATTCAACCATCAAATGAATGTAGTGCAGGTGTAAACTGTGAACAAAGTAGCCAGCAGAAACCTTTGAATGGTTGTGATTATACAAGCAATAATTGTCCTACCAAACAGCAACATTCAGGTGGCTGTGATTGTAATGGTACGGTGCCGTCTAAAATCATAATAAAATCATTGCCAAAATTAATAGAAGTACCATCTCTGAGCAATCAAGTTCAACCTACAACCAGCAACTTCCAAACTTCATTGTCTGAGACAAAGCCCCAAATTATAGATGTTTCCCTTAAAGATACTAAATTTAAACATACTAAGTTTAATGACTATCCAAGACAACAACTTCCTTACAAAGTCACTGAAATGAAAGTAAACTCAATGGAATTAAATATGGTTGATACAGACAAAAATCGTCCAGAAACATGGGTAATTGCAGATGATAAAAAGGTAATAAAAGAAGCAACGGCAGAGATTTTAAAAAATATAAAGGAAGAGCCAGTGGTAACATATGTTATTTCTCCTGAATCACAAAAATCAAATAAGGCAAGTGATCAGTATAGAGATAATGGTGATCTGGATAGCCACAAAACTAGTTTGGAATATCTTAGAGGCTTGGAAAAGCAATTAGTTTTAACTAAGAGTAATATGACTGGAAATGGCACGGTTTCTTTACCTGTAAATACTATTGAACATGACGCTACTGATACAAAGGCTTTGGCTAATATTGAAGATGAAATTACAGAGAATATTAAATTGTTAAAAGCTTTTAATCCAATTGATGGTAATGAAACAACCATCGGTCATCATGTTAATTCAAAGGAAATTATGAAAGATGAAGAAACTGAGAACGATACTTTTGTCGAATTCAAAAGAAGATAATAAAATAGCTGGAGTTGTGATAAATAATGGAGAAGAGCTAAATGAAACTTTGTCTGGTGATTTGATTACAGCTACAGGAGAAATGGATCAACTTAAAGAAGTCTTAGGTGACATAAAATCAATGTTGAAATATTTAAAAAATGACATGGATATTGATAATGACAATTTGAATAGTCAATTTACAAGCAAATCTATGAACCCAAGAGGAAGTATTTTGGGTGAACAAACACAAGAATTTAATAACGACGATTCAGGTGAAAGAATAACTATCAGAGTTCGGAGGGACGCTTCTAAAATGGATACACTGCATTGTAATAATCAAAATTTGCATGATGTAATCGACACAGTAATTTCAAATAACCAGGACCCAACTTTATTAAAAAGGAAACTGATTGAATCAGTAGAAAGCAACAAAAAATTCCCTAAAGGCAGCGTAAATGCCATTTGTAGTCAATACGAATTTTCATTCATCATCAACTCAGACATCTATTGCGAAGGAGGAAATGGAGATGTTGCGTGTTTTGTTTTTATAATAGAGGAGTAGTCATTATTTAACAGAGAAGCATTTAAAATTGACGACAAATATTTTAATTTAGTTTTATAATTTAACAAATATTTTAATTTAGTTTTGTAATTTAATAAATATTTCTTAAGTCAACGTTTGGGCAAAAACTCCATGGTGTTTTCGTATTGTTGTTGCTCTTGGAGGTAAATGACTTATTTGACGGTTCTTCTGTTGGTTTCTTAAATTTGACCAGCTAAGGAAATTTTACGCAGAACGTTGTAGGCAGTGTTGAACTGTAAGCATAAAGTGACTGTACTACACCTAGAAAATAAAGAGGCACAACATTCAATGAAAAATTAATTGCTTCGAAAATGATAAGTTTTTTGACTTCGGTAGAAATTGCACAACCCATAAATACTCCATGATATCTAAAATTAGTTAAATAAATACAATTTTGTACAATATGTACTTACCACTTGTAAACTATCTCGAAATTTTTGTACTAATATAGAACACATTACAGCAATACGATTGGAAGCAGTTCCCCAGATATCCGCACATAAATTTCCTTTTTAATAAATCGTAAGCTTCAAATCATTCTTAAAAGATGATGGCTGCAGTATTTTAAAGTCAACAATAGCTTGAACCGTGATTGAGTAAATAACGACCTAACTAATAAATTGTTCATTCTAAGATGTGCACGTCAAATAATGATATTTAATTATTACTTATAAAAATAAAACTTAATTGCACGATAATGATATGGGGTATCGACTTTTGAAGTCTGCACTGATGTCGTCATTGGGATTGCCATCCTTATTGACAAATATCCAGGTAGAAGGAATGGAGAAGAACTGGTGTCTCACTGGTCTAGGCTTACTATCAATTTTGACAGTTCTCATTTTTTGTGATTCTGAATGATTCAGCAATTTGATGAATCAAGTCAGTGCGTTCATTAAGTCTTTTGATAGATTGTTCATCCTGCAAATAAAGATCGACGAAAGTAAATTCCGAAAAATCCTTAAAACCGTTTTCTTTCTTTTCAAAATATTTCTTGAAGAGAGGCTTAAGAATGCGATTCATGTGATAGCCATAATCATCATGTATCTTTAGCTGCATATCGATTTCAGCACGCGATTTTTTATGGCACAAGTAAGAGTGATTCTTAAAACCAAGTGGAATTGGTTTCCTATAAAATCTGTGACGGCTTGTAATTTCATTGATAAAAATCCACTTATCTTTTAGAGATATCAAAGCCAAGTACATTTTTATCATTAGTTTCACTAAGAGCATATCTTGCCTTTGTTTATATTGGCGCCATCACGATCCAAAATTAAAAAACATATCTCTTAAAGTTCCTTAAATGATCTATAAAGCTTGCAGTTAAAATATCGGATAGAAAACTTTTCTTAATTGATCTTCAGTAAACTTTTCAAAAATAGTTGAGTGAACAAAGGATTTTCTATCAGAAGAAATTCATACACCAATTTCAAGGCGTCAATGTTTTCCCTTCAATTATGTTATTAAAATAATGCAGCAAGTAATACTCAACTCTAATTCCATAAACATACCACTTCAGTACCTAAATAGTCAAAAAAATCGTATTTCTCATTTTACTGTTTGCCGGAGAAGGCATTAAATAAACACCAAAATATCGTTACTGATTGACAAATTTACCGAATTCAGGTTCATTTGGTAGCAAACAAATAATGTTTTATTTACCTAACAATACTTTATTCGAATTTGAAAATTGACAGACAAAATTTAATTGAAAATGTCATTTATTTAAGTGCATCATACACAAGTTGTTTGAATAAGTACAATTTAGTGAATATGTTAAATAAGTTTTTAACAAAATCCTACCATTTTACAAACATATAATTTACTGCATGGTTTAGACTTCAAGGTTTCATTCGTTTTTCTTGTCATTGTGCAATAGAAAGTACTATCTTCAGCTCCCAATATGGCATCTTTAGCACCATCCCATGCACCTTCTCCATTCAATCTGTATTGGTAAGGATAAAGACCATGGAAGATTAATGTTTTGAATAACTTAGGAGAAGTAAATAAATATTTCGATATATTTGGTTTTACTTTGATCAAGGAAGCTAACCCATCACAGTATTCAACATAATGTACTTGAATAGAATGCCGTCTTGATTTCACAAAGATTTGCCGATTCTTTAAATTCATCCTATTCATATCCTTAATCATCTCCTCTTCCGAAGGCAATGTAGTTCTTTTGGCAAGAGCGGAACAAAAGACTCTACATTGCAATTCCGCAATACATCCAATACTTCCCAATGGTTGAATTAATCCTATAATTGCCAGACTATTGTGTGGAGAAAGGGAAGGTAGATACATAAATTTGTACAAATCAACTTCATTTTCCTTGACCTTTATAAGGTTACCATTTTCTAAGAAGGGGAATGAAAAGGAGTAACCAGTAGCAAAGATGACTATATCAACCTGTTCTACGACTGTTCCATCATCAAAGATAATTCCATTTTCAGTAAATGAAGAAATATTTGGTTTGATTACTGTTGTTCCGCTGATTAGCCTGTTGCTCAATTCGTCATTGATGGTCACATGTGCTGATAAGAAACGATGGTTTGGCTTGAGGCCGAAACGGCCATGATCGAATCGTTGATTTAATTTACGTTCCAAAAGACTATTTTGCACACAATTTGGAACCATACTTTTGATAAAGTAGTTAAATCTGTTCAAGTAAACTTGATCTGACGGTTCACCACCGTCCGCTACTCTGTTCATTATCCAAGAACCAGATCTAGTTGACAAGTACACTTTTTTTGTCTTCAAATCAGTAGCAATGTCAACACCTGAATTTCCAATTCCGACAACAACCACTACTTTGTCTTCGAAACCTTGGCAATCTTTGTACTCATGTGAATGCATAATCTTTCCCTTGAAATCTTTTTGCCCAGCGAATTCATTTGGCCAGTATCTGTCTGTGTGGTGACCTGAGCAAACCATTACACCATCGACTGTTAAGGTTCCTGTTTCGCCTGTTTCTAAATTTACATAACTAATTTCCCACCGTCCATTGTGGTGGTACTTTTCATCTCTATTGATGTTGATTACCTTTCTCTTAAAAATGATATGTTTCAGTAAATCAAAATGGGATGCATATGAACGGAAATATTTTAATAATTCAGTATTATGCATGTAGTTTGATACATTCTCATCTGGAGGAAAATCGGAATATGCAGTCATGCATTTGGAAGTATTGATAACAGTATTTTTCATTACAGACCCCTCACCTACAAATTTATAAATATTAACTAGGCAAAAAAGCTCACCTTCACAATCATGAGATTTAAATCTCCACAAGCCTCCAATGTCTTCACTCATCTCCAAACAAACAACTTCAAACCCATTCTCCAAAGCAACTTTTATGGCCGGCAATCCGCTAGCCCCAGCACCAATAACGCAAACCTTCATCTCTAGCCACAATGAATCAACAATCTCCCAAACCTGCCCTAAATATCACCCAAATAAATAAGTAAATTAAGGCAGGTACATCCAATTTCACTGCCCTGAACATTTTTACCACCTTCACTACATAAACTGCAACAAAAGACTTGATTCATTTTATAACAGTACGTGCATATAATCAAATATTGTTGTTATGTTGGTAGGATGATCAAGTTGTTAGTATCCTAAAAAAGGAACTTTTCATGACATTTCATTTTACTTGAAAGAAAATATATGTATATCCTTTCACGCCATTATGTTTCATTTGAAAACAAGTTAAAGAGACATATGTAGATGTTGATGAATTTACGTATTTTATTTTGATGTGACAAAGTTGTGTATCAAAAAAAGAAAAAGAAGATGTTTTAAGCTCTTTGGATAAGGCGAACATAATTGGCTTGGTTAGTTAGAAAGAGAGTCAGTGGGAAGATGCATCAAAATTGGGGTGAAGTAGTTGGGGAAACGAAAAAGTTGAGGTTTCATTACCCACAATTTGACGAACAACAAAAATAACAACTGTTTTAACGAATGAACTTGATTACGTTTTGGCATATGTTTGTTAACAAAAAAAATAAAAAACATAAATAAATATATGAATTTAGTTGTGTGTTAGTTTAAGCAACAAGTGTGTTGTGTAGTTAAATGTGATTAAAAATAATAATAAGTGGTATAGAAATATTAATATTAATAATATATAGATTATATAAATTACGTTTGGTCGTAAGTGTAGGTACTTTTCGGCAACTTGGCTAAGATTAATTAGTTAAGATTTGGAGAAGTAAAACAAAACGAGATCCTTTTTATACAATATCATCACCCTTTCTTTTTGTTGTCAAGGCCAATAAGAGGAATGTGAGCTTCATCGCTGAGACTGGTAGCGCTTCCTTTGAAGAATGGAATTGGCTTCTTGCCGTTTTGAAGGAGGGGGGAGATGTTTCCGAGAACTCCATTACTTAGCTGAAAAAGATCATTAATATTAAACTTACTTCTTGCTGACTTACCTTTTCATTACTAACACCCTTTTCATTTATTAAATTTTGTCTTTCCATTAAGTTGAGACTAGCATTGGACGCGGCTAAAGATCCAATATTGGCAGGAATATTTTGGAGGGAGCTTCTTTTGAAAGGTTCAACAATCTTTTCTTCAGTGTTTGGTCCCACCCGATGAATCAAACTTGTTTTGTAGGCAACTAAGTAAGCTTGAGCGGATATTTCCAAGTAAGTACAGTTTTCACGGACAATGGCCGAGTAGTCAGGGAAGAAGGTGACAAATCTCTTTTGATCAGATCCCATAGCTTGAGTGATACCCGAGGAGGTAGCGCAAGTCACTAGAGTTTGAGAATGTGCCGGGGAGTCGATGCTAGCTATAGATTTGACTCTTTCGACCTTCTTCGGCCCCCCATTAGCTTCTTCCTTAACATCCTTATTCTCAATTGGTTTAATTTCATTATTAACCGGCAAACAAATTTCAACCAGTTTATCCAGCACTTCTTTGCCAAATGAATGCCAAGGTCCAGCTTCAAAAGTCATGTTATCATTTCCAATCGTAACAATAACTCTTCCTTCCAGAATCAGGATAAATCTATCGGAGCCTTCTTTCTTCGTGTAAAGCCGTGCATTTCTGGGAGCACTGACTAATCTAATAGTTGAGGCATCTTGAATATTGCTCAGATCAATTTTGTGGGTATTCTGTTTGATGAGTTTTGTGAGAACGTTTTGGTTGATTCGGTCAGAATAGAAGGCTGGGTGGTTGGCAGATAAGAATTGTAAGGCAACAAGATGAAGTTGCATAGAGATTACTTCGAGGGAATCGTTATCGATGAAGCAGTTAGTGAGGTCCTTTGTCTTAGTCTTTCTTCTTCTGATTTTGTGGACGTTGTCAGTAATAACATCAGTTTCATCAACAATTTCCGCTTGCAAAATTTCTTCCACAATATCTTCAAGAGTAACTAGTCCAGACAACTCGTAGACAGGATCAGCGTCGTCCTTCTGTCTAACACGCTGAACCATCGCCAAATGGTAATCTCCTTTCTTAAACTCCTCCAACATCACTCTAAGCGGCGTGTCTTCCATTACAAATCTAAGAACATGCTCATTATAAGCACAGACAGTCTTGACAGTAAAGTTGTCATCTGAAGCAAGATAAATAAATAATTTAAACGTCTCATTTTGTAATATTTTATCTTGAATTTGGCAATTTTTGTAAAATTTATATCCTGTATGCTTAGAAAGTGACGAGAATTCAAACGGCGCTCTAATAATGGTGGACCCCTGCCAAACCTTTACTACGATGATTACTTTATTTGATAGTCAAAATGACTGTTTTTGATTAATATCTTCTAAAAGATATCATTTTTTTATTCTTCTAGATCTATCCCCCTCCTACTATGACCCCACAAAACAACAAACGCCCAATTCACAAAGTTTCAAAAGAAAGTCAAGAGGAGCCGCGAGAACGGCAAGGCACTGCTGCCTTTAGCAAAAAGTAAATCTCATTTGGTTCGTGGTAAGTCTAATCTAATCTTATTATATCTTATTTATATCTTTTTTTAGAAGATCAAGAAAAGTGTCAAATTGAGAAGTTCGTGGAGGCTAAATACAATTGCGAGTTTCTGATGCTTGTCCAGTTGCTGCTCCAAAAGTAGTCGTCAATGTAAGTTATTCCTAATAAGTACAGAATTATTCTTTTTTAGGCTTCCTTGACCTACAAAAAAAGATTTAAGGAGTTGGTCAAGCAAGTAAAAGACGCCTCTCTAATATGCAAAGCAGCTAAGAAAGACAACCGATCCTTTCAAAATCGTGGAGTTCTTTCCACTGTGTTCGAAAGTATGTTTGAGCAGAAACTCCTGGCTGCTTCAGCTGGTCTTGCTCTTGCCGAAAGAGAACAGTTAGTGACCATCTTCACAGACTCTATCCAAGTTTCGGATCGGAGTCAAGTTGAAGTGATTTTGGTTTTGTTTGGACGGATGTCGTTGGTTAGCAAATACCAAAGCATTTTGTTAAGGCAGTACTTGATAGTTTGCCTTCAATCGACTTGATGGTAATAGTGTCTTCTGGAAACTAGTCATTGGCATCCATCCAGAGTGGTCCGAAATCAGGTTCAAGGAGATTAATTTTAATTGCCAACATTGTTTGAAAAATTTTGCCGTAGTGCATCACTTTCAAGACTTCCGATGCAAAGGCCTAATTGACAATTAATCTCGTTTCAAGTCAAATCAAGGAGTTGCTAACTGGTGTTTGTGAGGAGAACAAGGGAGAAGTTTTGTAGAAGCTGCTAGAAGAACAATTGTTGCAAGATGGAATGATGTACGCTTATTCTACACCAATTGGATATATGCAAGTTTAACTAAATATCTCACCTCGATTAGCACTCGTTTGGAACGTGCTTTAATCTCAATTTGTTTGATTTCAAAGCTCTCAAACTGATTCGTCAATATATAGCCAGTGTGCTTAATCAAACAGAAGGGAGCTCAACAATTACCTTTTCTAGAACTTTGCCGATCTCACTGACACTCCAGCCAAAACCAAGCTCGTTAAGGCAAAAGTCGACAGTCTAAGGAGAGAAATGGGTGATGCTTTGTCTACCTATTTACGGATGTGCTTCGAGGCCAACTGACTAATAATGACTCTGGTAATGCCTCCCTAGATCTTGCTTTGGACATGAATCCACAGACAAAATTGGGAGTCGCAAAACTAATTCTTTGTGACTTTTCAGAAGTCGGTGATACAACTCATTACCCTAAATATTAGTATGTCTTATATTCTTTGTCTTTAATAAATTTTGCAATCTCTATTATTTGTGTCCTCGTAAAGTATTAAAGCAGGCTTGACGAAGCCGATGTCACTTTATGTAAATCAGTAATTTTAAACTTTAATAAATTGTTGACCACATCTCTTGTTAATTTTCGAATTTTTAGCAGATTTTTAATGCTTCCTTTAATTACCTCTGAAATGAAAATAAAGTTAGAGGGGATTGAAGAGAGAAATGACTAACGGATCCATTAGGGCTAAGTCTTTGACGAATAACAAAAGAAACAACATTATGACGATCATTTCCACTATAAATAGGAATCCTAGTATATCCCATGTTGAGAATTTCCGTAACTGTCTTGGCATTTAGAATAGTAGTGTCGGGAAGCATGAAAACATCCTCAATTTTGGTCATGACGTCATTGACTGTCTTGTCTGAGATTTCCATGGCACCAACGGCAATTTTGAGTTCCTCGGCAAGGCCGGCTTCGTTGCGTGTGGTTAATTTAATTAATTCCATCAATCTTTTTCTGTCGTAGGAAACTACTTCGTCACCAAGAATGCAATCGAGGGCTCTGGAGATGGGGTAAGCCAATGGAAAAGTCAACATCATGAAGAAGCGAGTAATCCAGATTGTGCGGGCACCGACGGCAAGTCCTTTTTTGACACATAGTGATTGGGGGAAGATTTCACCGAATACGACAATACCGGCAGAGGAGGCGATTAGAGCAACTACGCCAGAAGTAAGATCGTCCATCAGGATTGAAATTGCTGAATTTACACACACGTTTCCGATTAGCAAAGAACACAAAAGGAGATTTCCAGATTTTCTAATTGGGATGATTGCTTCTGCATACTTCCTTTCAGTTTGGGATCCAGACTTTTGAATAAGCATCAATTCCTGTGGAGTCAATGACATCAACCCCAAATTAAGGCCAGAGAACAACCCAGACAATACCAAAAATATCGAAATTATGATTATTTGCAATGAGAACGGTAAGTAGTACTTCCTTGAAGGAATATTAGTTGAAAGGAAGGTGTGAGTGTCATCAATAATAACGTAACTCATTTTAGGAGGATTAGGAATTGATCGAGCCTTTTGTTTGATACAAATTTTGTAAAGAGCCTTTTCTTCGAGGAATCTTGTTTCGATGACTACTCTTTTGCTGGTCATGATGGTAAAGTCGTCGACCGGGATGATTATGCTGGAGCTGGAACAGTTTTCATTGGAGGTGAATGCAACTTCCTCCAGTTCATCCAGCCACCAACCGAACAGAACGACACGAACCCGGATGTTGGGTATGACGAGGGAGATTCCAGAGCCAATGTACCCAGCAACGCCGTTCTTTGCCGGGTCAGATACACCAACGATAGCTTCGGGTTCAACTCTCATGCCGGAGACGAAGGATTTCTTGGGTTGGGTTACGAAGCCATCGTCGGTAAGTGGAGATGAGTACAAAGAGGGCGATATCTGCTTGATTTGCTGTAAAAAGAAACAAATTAATACGTATTAATAGTATTTATAACTTGCATTTTTGAGTTTGTCGTCAACGGGGGCGACAGGGGCACCGTTTCCCAAATCTGCTTTTTGTCCGAATGTTGTTCCAAATAGTAAAAATAAGAATATAATAGAGGAAACAGATGAAGGAATGACTTTCATTCCCTAATTAGCGATTAGTAATTTGCAATATGAGCAATATAAGCCTAAATAAATTTAAATATTAACTTAATTATACTCAACAAAATAAACATCTACCCATACGCAAAAAAAGATTAGTAAATATCTTGAAGAAAGTTTATATTCATAACCACATCACCATTTTTTAAAAGAGAAAAGATATGCATATATATTTATTTATATATACACAAATGCACTTCGATGGTGCTACTGGCCCATATCTACATTTGTTGGTCCCAAAAATGCTTTAAGGAGAAGGCCAATTTTTGTTTGTATTAAAATAAAGGACATTTTTTAAAATATTTGAAAAGGAAAAACTTAAAGACATGTGGTCTTGTTTCACTAGAGGAATTTGGTTTGTTTTAAGCTAGAAGAGGAAAAATAAATTGAAAAGTGAGGTTGGTATATCAACTTTTCCTTTCTACTCGCGACAAATATATAATGATGATGGGGGACAATTTTCATGGAAGGTTAAGGGCCCACCACAAACGAAAACTAAAAAAGACAAACATACATTTTATTTGAATCGAACAAAAAAAGAGAAAGACCTTTTTATGAGTAGTGAATGGCAGTAGGGCCAAGTAAAAAAGAGAGAAAGTGTGTATGTAAGTAAATGTATGATGTAGAAATACATCATATCAAAATGTTGCTTTAGCATTTGACAGGAAAGGTTTGAAGGTATCAACTAATTATGAGGAATACTATCAATGAGGTAGGGTGGTGAAGTGCATTAAGTGTAAGTGTGTTTTAGATTGGTTAAAACAAGAAGGGAAGACTCTAGGGTCAGAATATACCTTTTTGACTTCTAAATTTTGTCTAAATTATTTAAAAATTAATAGTTGCTGTGTGCCTTCTTAAGACAAACTATAAATAACCAATATTCTAATATTTTATTTATTTTATTATTATTATTAACAGACATCTAACTTCTTGTATCGTTCCCAAAGGTCTTTTTAAAAGTAAAGTTACCAAAAAAGTATTCAATCAGTACCCTATAAGACAGATAAAATGTACTCGGGTAAATGAAACAGACAGGTGAATTAATACCTATGAATGTTGGAGTGTCCGTATCACTTTCCTATTTTAAAATGATAATAAAAGTGTAGTAACAACCTTCAGGTAAATTTAAATAATAATATCTAAATAAAGTTAAGAACCATTCACACTGATTTTAATAGCTTGTGGATGGTGAGTGTGTTGTGGTGTATTGATTTAGGGAAAGTCACATAAAGTTGGAGATTCAGGCTAATGATATGCATTTTTTGATAAGAGCTTGTGATAATCAAAGGGTATAAATAAACAATGGGTCTATTATTAGATAGTGTTTTGGGTTTCGGTTAGTAGAGAATTGCAAATTGGTTTCACATAGGACAACTACATAATAGTATATAATTATATATAATATTGTTTAATAGTGAATAAAAGTGTCAAATGTTCTATTAGTAATTGTTTTGTGAACCATTCATCCATAAAACAACCACATTCTTGTGTAACAAAAATGTTTAGCTCCTATCTATGGGAGAAATAGCAACAAAATGCTGATTTAATCAAGATGTTAATGTAATAATTTTGATGTGTGGCAATGTTCTTTCCGTGTATCATATACAAACAACAAGCATGTATAGTGGTCCATAAATTTGTATCATTTGCATAATATGCATCATCTCAAAGTAAATAACATTCAATTTGAAGGCATCAAATATAAATAATAACACATTAAAACATAAAAAAGTTTGATAAATAGTGTTTTCTGTGACGGTACCACAAAAGGGGCGCGAAATTATATTAATAGAAAAGGAGCATTGTAGCATATAGAGAATGAAATAAAAAAAGACTGATAGGTGTGATTGAAAGACTTTTTGAATGTAATAAATAATTTATGGATTTGATCAAATATATACATGTGAGAAACATGTTAGGAAATTGATATGATTTAAAGTGATAAAGGAACAACTGTACGATACATACAAAAGATGTTCATTATTAGTTGAGTAAAATGAGTTTAGTGTACAATAGTCAATGAAAAGATCGAGTAAACACTGCCCCAATCAAATCTGCTTGGCCGCGGCGTTTAACGTCAACCGTTTGGCCTATTCTTTTTTGATAATTTTTAGGATGCTGTTATTTTTGTTACGTTTAGCCTTTGTGTTGTTTGTCAAAGTGGAAGGAAGACGTTATAGTATATGGTTAACAATTTAGGTTATCACTTTAATTTGATTTAAAAATAAGAAGATGTATATTTTCTTTAATTACATTTGTTTACATACAAAATACAATAAATTAGTTTGTACATGGTAATGATTCATCATCGTATTAAATTACATTCTTAATCTTGACGAATACAAATGTTTCTTATCAAAAATATATAGCAAGTAATATTATTATCAACAAGACTTACGTCATAAAAAGTAGTATCATACTATGGTTACCCTAAGTCTGTTAGCAGTATTATTTACCATTTTCCCTTCACATTATCACCACTGTCTTTTGTTTTTCTAAACAATCTGTTCAAAGCATATTATTTCCAACACACCCACCTTAAAGTTATATTTTATATTTATTCTAACCAACGACGACCCCAATACTAATGGTGATTCAGAGGTTTTGATAATCATCAATAATATGTATAAATGTTCCTTCTTTTCTTAAAAATATCACAAACCAAGCAAAAACTTGGCCGTAATGCATAATGATCTGCATTATAATTACTCTATATTTATTTGCACGCGTTGATTCGTGGCATATTTTGACAACTCATTACTATTTTACTCTCGGATCAGCTGTATTCTTTTTGAGTAAAGTACATTTACAATAAGTCGATAATTGGAAAGACTATTTTGAGTGTCTTACCAGTTCAGTTGACATTGACAGATGGTCTTATTTTAGTTGTCGTTTAGATATAGCATAGATCTGTCTTTTTGTATTGATTTTAATATTTTGTTATTTTAGATATGAGTTCAGAATTAGAAAGTTTAGTCAAAAGACTAGAAAACACTACTGCGAGATTGGAAGCATTGTCTCTCCAGAAACCTTCATTACCACCTAAACCAGGCCATCAAATTGCCGCTAAATCAACTGGCGAAAGTATGGAAGCTCCAAATGCCGTTAAAATATTCGATGATCAAGTATCAACTGCCGTTACTGAGTTCGTCAATTTGTCTAAAAAAATCGGGGGCGATTTGAATGAAGCTGTAAGTTAATTGCTTTGTTATTCATTCTTTTACGTTATTGTTTTTAGGCCGACAAGTTAGCGGAAATCTTCAACGAACAGAAGAATTTTATCTGGTTCGCATCTTCTCAGACAGCCCTTTCTGACAATGAACTTGGCGTAAAATTGGGGCCAATTTCAAACTTGATGCAAAAGGTCGTAGCTTATAAGGACTCAAAAAGGCAGTCGGTTAATTTTAACCACCTCTCCACCATTGCTGAGGGTATTCAATCAACTGGATGGCTAGCTGTTCAAAAAACGCCTGCTCCATTCATTAAGGATGGCATTGACTCTTCTATGTTTTATGTTAATAGAGTCAGAAAGGACCACAAAGATGATGCGGATAAAGTTCATATGGAATGGTGTACTAGTTGGATTAATTTATTAAATGCCCTCCATACGTATGTTAGACAAAATCATACTACTGGATTGGTTTGGAATTCATCTCCTGGAAATGTTCCGTCAGGCTGCATGCCTGTTTCTGCCTCTATTAAATGCGGAGGCCCTCCCCCACCTCCACCAGTTCCCAAGAATTTAAATGCTGAACAAAAAAAGCCTAGTGGAGGTGATGCCAAAGCGGAATTGCTTGCTGCCTTGAATAAAGGTGCTGCCGTTACATCTGGATTAAAAACAGTTACTGCTGATATGATGACTCATAAAAACCCAAGTCTTCGTCTGTCTTCTGTTGTTGCAGCTGATGCTAATACACCAGGTGGCCAATCAACAAAGGTGGTTTCAAAAGCAGTGGCCCCTAAAACCCCTGTAAAAGAGTTGCGAGATGGGAAAACGTGGTGTGTTGAGTATTTCGCTGGAGACCAGAACATCGTGATCAACGCTGATATCAAACAAGTCGTCTACATCTTCAAATGTGACAATTGTGTGATCAGAGTCAACGGAAAAGTAAACTCTATTTTAATGGACAATTGCAAAAAGACTCAACTCGTATTCGATAGTCTCCTCTCCCAAATTGAAATCATCAACTCCCAATCTATCAAAATTCAAACTCTAGGCGCATTACCTACTGTTTCTATCCAAAAAACAGATGGCTGCCAAATTTACCTGAGCAAAGAATCTCTCGGAGCTGAAATCGTCCAATCTAAGTCTTCAGAAATGAATATTAGCGTACCAGAAGGAGATGATGGAGACTTTATTGAGTATGCTCTTCCAGAACAATTTAAAACAACTTATAACAGGGACCAAAAGAAGATCCACACCGTGATGTCTGATATTTAAGAAGTTGGGAAATCTATGCATTTTAAGCTCACCCAATTAGCTTTATTCTGATACTTTAATTGTATATCTATTTTTTAAACATAAAACTTGTTTGAAATTGTTTCTTTTTATTTGTTTGTTGCAACTTTTTCACTAGTTCGTTTATTTGATTTTGAATTGTATGCTAGACAAAGTAAAATATAATATGGAATATTACTGGGCCTTCCATCTTGAAGCTTCAATGAGACAGTATTCAACGAAAGGTGAAACTATGTTATTTATTACAGTAAAAGTTGTAATAAAGTACGAGATGTCTTTATATTCAGATGCTCAAGCTAATATAATTAGATAACATAATCTAAATACATTAAAAAGAAGATAATGACCTTCCTACTTACCTATATAAGCTAGTATTACTTTTCGTTTATCGTCATTATATTTCAAAATAATTGTAGGTTACGATGTTTCTTTTGGTGAATATTTTGCTAGTTTTTCATCCATTTGCAAAATATATTTTCAAAGAGCAATACGTGGAAAAAATTTGCCATCCGATTAGGACACCCAATGTATAACAGAAATAAAACTTCTACAATTAAAAAATACATTTGCCAATTGCCACAAACTATTTCTTGATTGGGAGTGGCGTATCTTGATGGAGAAATCAATTGCATTATTACCAATAAATTACTTCCGAATCTGAAGAAGCTAAAGATTACTCACAACTTTGTGGAACCTTCCCTTCGATATATTGCAACCTGGAGAAATTTGAGAATATCCAAATTTGAAGGACTAATTGTTTAGTTATAACTAAATTTGTTCTGCCAAAATTCTTAAAAATTCTAGATATAAGGTGTTTTTCAAAATATAGAATACACCATGATCAAATTAAACTTGAGCTAATTATTGGAGAGAACATTACCAACAAAATATCGACAACTATTCCACGCTCTTGTCACGAGATCAAAAATCCTTTAAGATGTGTGATTGCCGATACTAAAAAGACAAGTTGGCCCATTAGATATATTTATTACAAAAATGTTCATGATTTAGATGATTATTTAGGAATCATAAAACCTAAAGCAAAATGCATGTATGATCTATACGAGTGACAGACTTATCAGAAATTGTACTGTTTTTAGAACATTTGTTCCCAAGAATTGCTGGATATTATTTATATTTCGTACTATCAACCTATTCTATATAGTTATATCATCATTGATGTTGTGTTCATTGAAAGTTAATTCAAATATATTAAGTTGAAGTCGCTATTATTTTTTAATGTAATGTCTTCCAAGAGTCCCAAACATTTTTCGTATGATATTTTTCATGTTCCTATTATTAGGTCAGCTTCGAGTTGCCATGAAACCCAATAATTAACTCTGATTAATACCACCTTAATACGGTAGTAACGAATAGCGATCCATAATTTTTTCTAAAATTTATTCCTATTTTAATGGATGGATATCAAAGCCAAATCCTATATTCTAAAGCAATAACTGAACTAATTAAGTTAATCAGTTTAATTAATTGTTGCAAAAACTAAAGGCTTCATTATCTGAGGAATATCCGCAATGTTTTTAGGAAGCAGAACAATTGATAATCATAAGCCGGTGTCGAACCATGGTGTTACAACTGCACACATTTACACAAATGCATTCTTACACTAGGTTAGTATAACAAATGTTTAAAGTATCTCTACATTACAAATCTCATATTACAAAAATGTCCAAACTTTTATTAATGATGGGAACTATTAAAAAGATTATTGAACAAGTTGTATTCAAAAAAGGCAACAGCATAGATAATCTTAATTAACGGCATATTTAAATACTTCGATGTTACTATGACCATCTTTTGATAACCTCACAAGAACATTAAAGATGAAATGACATTGACTGTATTTGTTTGGCTTCCATATAAAAGCAAAGAAGCAGTCATAATATGACAAGTCAATTTCACTATTGCTTACACTTATTTGCCGCTCGTTTGGTTGTATACATATTACATCAATTATATTTTCTTGGCTGCCAAGGTTTAATTACATAGTAGATTTAAAGTACCTAATGCCGTTTATCTAATGATTGATCCAAGAAAAATTCGCAACGGATGGTATAGAGATTTCATTTAAGAAGGCAATCTTTTATGTTGGTCAAACTTCAAATTTAGAAGCAAAAGTAAGCAAAGACAAAAGTGATTTCCTTCGCGCAGTTCGACTGCACATGCCATTATACAATGAGAATCGATTTATCAGGCAAGTTAATCAAGATGAGACTTTGGCGAATAAAGAAATTATTTATTTGAAAATGGCACATGGATCAAAAAGAGTGATGCAAAGTATTGCAGTCTGTTTGACGTATGCTCTTATTTGCCAAACAATGATCCCGAAGAACCTCCTTTTGAGGAAATTTTGTACATGTACCCATCAACAAATGACCTTGTTGCAGATATTGTTGTCGATGAACTTTTTGATGCTAACGATAGAGTATCTGTGAGATTCAATTTGGAAGCCTACATTTATTTAAATTATTTTATTTATCAAACTATGGATTCTACTACACTATTTCATATAATTAAATAAATCTTCCATCCTAACTTGCGCTTTCCTACTTTCTTTGATAAACAAGTGTTCTTTCAATATTTTATAGGTAGGTCTGTTGGCAGGAAGTGAAGTCAGGCATCTATGTGTAAAGTCTTCTAATTCAGGAGAAACTTGGTCTTTCACAAAACGGGGTTCCTTTCCTTTTTTGATTGTTGCAAACACGGCAAACGTACTTCCTTCTTTGTCATAAGGAGTAAATCCGTTGATCATTTCATAAACGGTTATTCCAACAGACCAAATATCGGCCCGATAATCATACGGATCTTTAGTATCGATTCTTTCGGGCGCCATATACTTAACACTACCCGTTTCATTAGAGGTATTAATAACGGTATTGACCAAAATTCCTGAGATCCCAAAATCACATATTTTGATGACACCATGTTGGTCTAATAGTAAATTCGACGGCTTTATATCACGATGCATAATGTAATTCTCTTTCAAATAATCCAAACCATCCACAATATTAACCGTAAATTTGCCGACAAACTTTTCTTCTAATCCCATTTTATAATGTTGTTTAATTAAGGTTTCAAGACAAGAATTCATCAATTCCATGCAAAGATACAAACCCGTATCTTTTTTTAATACACCGTAACAAGTTATGATATTTTCATGACAACTGAAATCAAGAAGAACGTAACATTCCATTATTATTCTTCTTAAGTCGTTGTTTTTTTCATCCAAGATGATGTGCTAAACGAAAGTATTTAGTTAAAATTAGTAATTAATTTACCTTCACTGCAAAGTACTCCTTTGTCGGGACAAATTGCATCTTCATAACAGTTCCAAACATCCCCGCACCAATATCACTAACATGTACCAAATCATTCAACGTGACATCCTCAAATTCACGCTCACTTGTCTTAATCTTTCCTATTTGTTGCATCACATTGTTGTATCTGGCAACATACTCGGAACTGGGAACATTTAGGCTTTTGATTAATTTATCTGTACTGGTTATAGTTTCACCCGATAAAGTCATTTTAACATCATCATAACTATCTAGATTTTCTTTGCTCTCAAGAATAGTCTTTTTAAGAGGTCCATTAATAAAATTTAATTCCATATTCTTTCTTGGAATGGGTGAGGTATAGCAACTATTGCTGTAATTATTAACAACAACTGATTTCTTTAAAACATTCTTACTTTTTGGGTCAACTGACACAGACCTCCGAAACTGAAATATATTCTTATACGACCCAAAAAGATGTTTCCTCGTCTTCAATCGACTAAATCTTTCCTCAATATCTATATTATTCAAAAACATTTATTAAATTAAACCAAATTGCACATCACAACCAATCATAATACAAATTAAAATACAACAAAATATTCAACAACCACTCAATACCATTTATTTACCATGTAATTTATTTTGAAACGGCACCACAATAGATGTCAAGTTGGTACTTCCAAAGATTGAATTGCCCCTTTTATGATGGTTGTTATTGGTCCTGTCTGGGACATTGCTACTATTTGATTCCATATGTACAAATAAATATATATAGTCCTGGATATGTCTCTATAATCTCTATTAGGAAAGAGATGGGAAATGTTCTGAAAGGAGGCTATTTTTTAGAGACATAACAAATATTCCTATACCATTAAAAGGCCTTCTTTTAATTTAAAAAAGACTTTAAAATAAAGTTACTTTATATTGAAAAGGAGGAAGATAAGTTAATTTTAAAACAACACATTTATTGAATGGGCAAATAACATCCTTTGGCTTTAGAGGGACTTGCTAATTGAAAATCAAGGAAATAAAATAAAGTATATAAAATGGTGACGAGGGCATGAGCGAAAATAAACTAACTTTATATGCATTGACAGCACTATATGGCATAAATGAGGAGAGGAGACGAATATGGGACCATGTATAGTCGATAAGAGAACTTCCTTCAAGGGTGGCCAATTGAACCAACTAACCCTTGGCTATTGTCTTTGTACAAAAGGGAACGGAAATGATGTTATTAAGTGTGTTGTATATAATATCTATAAAATGGCACTACTTTATCTGCCCCTGAATGGTCACTAAAAATAACTCACCAAAATGATCAAAAAGCAAACCTCAAACTCCTGAAATAACAAAAAAAATAAATTATCACTTAATTAATCAGTAGGCGTAACAGGCACCATCCTCCTTCTCAACCAAAACCATTGGAACAACGCCTACCAAATTTGAATCCCACATCGAATACCTACACTAACTAGTTTAAAGCTTTTCAAATATATTGTGTCCACCAAATACATGCTAAAGCAATTTTAAGAAGATGCAAAAACAAGAACGCTTTGTGGATATTGACTTGGCAAAGAGAGTGTAAGTTTAAATTTATAAAAATCAAATTTACTTTATATTTTTTGCAGAGTTGGTGTCAAGTTTGGAGCAGGAGATGCTGAGACTATAAGGAAATCAGCTGTATTGCCTATATTTAATACTAAATTATACGACGAGTCGGGTGGGAAAGTGGGCTACTGCTAGTTATGGTCCATTGGATCCGAGATTAGTAAGTTTAATTTGAGGGAATGAAAGGAATGATATTGGTATTTGTAGGGGACCTTTCAAAAGACAACCAATTGTGCGACATGTAAGAAGAACATGACAGATTGCGTAGGTCACTATGGGTTTATAGATCTTGAAGTTCCAATCTTTCATGTAGGCTTTTTTAAACAAACTATCCAGATGCTTCAATGTATTTGCAAGGGATGCTCGTCTCTTTTGATCCAAGGCGAGGTCAGGGACAATTTTATGAGGCAAGTTAAGAATCCTGCCCTTGACTACCTTAAAAGAAAGAGAGTACACAAAAATATCGTGGACACTTGCAAGAAGATCAGTATTTGCCATGCTTGTTCGTATAAGAATGGAGTTGTTAAGAAGGCCGTTGGAGCTGTTTTGAAGATAGTGCATGCTGATCCTGCTGATTTGACAAAGACACACGAGTATGCTGCTTGTATTAGTGAGAATAGTGAGTTGGCGGCGTTGTTAGCTGGTGGCAAATTTACTCTTTTGGACCCAATGCAGGTGATGTCCATTTTCTGCGCTGTCAAAGTTCAGGATTACCCACTTTTATTTGCCAAAGCTGGCCCAACTTGCCAAGTTCCAAAGGATATTTTGGTCACAAGAATTCCTGTGCCCCCTGTTTGTATCAGGCCATCAGTCGTCTCAGATGTCAAAAGTGGTTCAACTGAAGATGACCTTACCATGAAATTAACTGAAATCATGTTAATCAACGACGTCATCCGCAAGCACATCCGCGACGGGGCTCCCATGAAACTAGTCAACGAAACATGGGACCATCTCCAAGTCCAGCATGCCCTCTACATCAACTCTGAATTATCAGGCCTCCCACCAGAGATGCAGCCAAAAAAAATCATCCGTGCCTTTGCTCAAAGGTTAAAAGGAAAGCATGGTCGTTTCAGAGGAAATTTATCTGGCAAAAGAGTAGATTTTTCCGGAAGAACTGTCATTTCACCCGACCCTAATTTGAAGATTGACCAGGTCGGCGTTCCAGTTCAGGTGGCTAGGATATTGACGTTTCCTGAGTATGTTACTACGGCAAATATTGAAAAGATGAAGAATTTGGTGAGGAACGGAGAGTCTAAGCATCCAGGTTAGTGTTTACGCTTCGAATCTTAAAAAATTACGTTCTTCTAAAAGGAAATCTTTTGCTTCAATAGTTTTGATTTATTTAAAGTTATTTATTTTAATGTTTCTTTTTTCAGGTGCAAATCACCTAATTGAGAGAACTACTGGGATGAAAAAGTTCCTAAAATACGGAGACAGAGACAAAATCGCGCAGTCCTTGAAACCTGGTGACATCATAGAAAGACATTTAGACGACGGAGACATCGTCCTCTTCAATCGCCAGCCCTCCCTTCACAAAATTTCAATCATGGCTCACAGAGCAAAAGTAGTGCCAGGAAGAACCTTCCGATTCAATGAGTGTGCCTGCACACCTTACAATGCTGATTTCGATGGAGATGAAATGAATCTCCATCTGCCACAAACGTATGAAGCTAAGGCTGAAGCCGCCAATTTGATGGGTGTTAAATACAACTTGGTGACACCTCGTTCTGGCGAACCTCTGATTGCTGCTATCCAGGACTTTATCACAGGAGGCTATTTACTTACTCACAAGGATACTTTCATTCCACGCGAAGAAGTACAACGTTTTGCTGCTTCACTCGTTGACATCACTTCGTTTGTTGGTAGAAAGGGAACCAAGAGAATAAGAATTCCACCACCTGCCATTAGAAAACCTGTTGAATTATGGACTGGAAAGCAATTGGTTGAATTATTATTAGTTGACGATGATGTAGATGTGAAGCTTAATTTACGTGCCAAAAACAAAAGTTATACCAAGGATGAAGAGTTCTGTTCGAAAGATTCGTTTGTGGTCATCAGGAATAGTCAGCTTCTTTGTGGTGTTTTGGATAAGAATTTGCTTGGATCTGGTTCAAAGGTCAATATCTTTTATATTTTGATGAGGGATTATGGAGAAGATGTTGCAATCTCAGCTATGTGGAAATTAGCTAGAATGGCTCCGGTTTACTTGTCTAATAGGGGATTTTCAATTGGAATCGGTGATGTCACTCCCTCGCCTGCTTTGTTGCTTGAAAAGGCTCGTCTTCTGCACGATGGTTATACGAAGTGTGACCAGTACATTAGAGATTTGAAGGAAAATAAGTTGAAAGCTCAACCAGGTTGTACGCCAGATGAGACGTTGGAAGCCATGATTTTAAAGGAACTTTCCTCAATTCGTGACCATGCCGGGCAAGCTTGCCTTAGGAACCTATCTAAACATAACGCTCCACTTACTATGGCGATTTCGGGTTCAAAGGGGTCCTTTATCAATATCTCTCAGATGATTGCGTGTGTCGGTCAGCAAGCTATTTCCGGAAACAGACCACCAGATGGTTTTGAAAACCGTTCTTTACCTCATTTTGAACGTAACCAGAAGACTCCAGATGCAAAGGGATTCGTTGGAAATAGTTTTTATTCTGGTTTGACTCCGACTGAGTTCGTGTTCCATACAATGGCTGGCCGTGAAGGTTTAGTCGATACGGCAGTTAAAACAGCTGAAACTGGGTACATGCAAAGAAGATTAGTCAAATGTTTGGAGGATCTCTGTGCTAGTTATGATGATACCGTTAGAAGTTCGACTGGGGATATTGTTCAATTCAAATTTGGGGAGGATTTACTGGATCCAGCGATGATGGAGTCCAAAGACGGAAGTATGGTCGACTTTGAGCATTGTTTCGATCATGTCAAGAATACGACACCTTTAACAGACCTACCTTCTGAATATGAATCTATTGAGAGAATTGTGGGAACATTTGACGTCGAAGCGGACAAGCTAATCAAAAGACCTGAACATCAATATTTCAAGAAGACCTTCAGAGATTTTATTTCTAATTCCTTGACAGCTAAATCCAGTATCTATGATCTACCTTGGAAATGTGAAAAGCATCTCGATACAGAAAGCGACTCGGACAAATGCAAATCCTGCATCGGAAAGCACTTCTTCAAAATCAACCAACTTCGTGCCCGTGGCATGTCCATCACCGAATGCAGACGTCTCGTCTCCTTCTGTTCCATCAAACTACACAAAGCAATCACTGAACCCGGAACTGCTGTAGGAGCTGTGGCTGCAACCTCAATCGGTGAACCTTCCACCCAAATGACACTAAAAACTTTCCATTTCGCGGGAGTCGCTTCCATGAATATTACTCAGGGAGTTCCGAGAATCAAGGAAATCATTAATGCCGTCAAGTTTATTTCAACTCCTATCATTACAGCCACCCTGCAAAATGATAAAGATGAAAAATTGGCTAGAAGAGTAAAGTCGAGAATTGAAAAGACTACATTAGGTGAAGTTGCGGGTTTTATCGAAGAGATTATCAATAACGAAGGTTGTTACGTTTTGATCAAATTAATGCCCAGTCGAATCAGACTTCTTCAGTTGGAGGTGACAATGGAATCTATAATAGCAAGCATTGCTGCTGCTAAACTTCCTATTCCGTTGAAATCTGCTCACATAAAGGTGTTGGGAAGATCCATGTTGTTGATTGAGGCTCCTGCTTCAAAGACCTTATCGCCTAATTTGTCTGCTCAATACCTTAAGAACAATTTGCCAAAAGTAGTTATTAAAGGTCTTCCAAATGTTACAAGATGTGTTATTCATGCCGATGAAAAGAAAGGGGATTCTTATAAATTATTAGTGGAAGGAACTGACTTCAGAGCTGTCATGGCTACTCCAGAAGTTGATGGTCGTTTTACTAATTTTAATAATGCGTTGTATGTTGCCGAAGTCCTCGGAATCGAAGCTGCCCGTACTTGTATAATAAACGAAATTTTATCAACCATGGAATCGCATGGCATATTGCTGGATAGAAGACATGTAATGTTATTAGCCGACTTAATGACCTGCCGTGGGGAAGTTCTAGGAATTACCAGAAATGGGCTAGTAAAAATGAAGGAGTCTGTCTTACTGTTAGCTTCATTCGAAAAGACACTTGATCACTTATTTGATGCTGCGTTCTTCGGACAAGAAGACTCGATCAATGGTGTGTCGGAGTGCATTATTATGGGAACTCCTATTACCATTGGCACTGGTCTTTTCAAATTATTATACAAGAGAGATATGCCATCTCCCCAATCACACATGGCAACATACCAACCACTGATTAGTCGACCGAACATTGAAAAGTTCGATCTCAAAAAATACCTATAAAGCAGAGTTGTTGTTTTGATATTAATTGTTATATTTGTTAATATTATTTTTATTGTTAAATTGATTATTTAAATTTGCAGCCGCTGCCTTACCATAATTAGACGTTTTTGATATTATTTTTAGTTGATACTTAATAATCATGTCACCAAAACATACTCTTTCTGTATTGATTTTGATAGACGTTTGATCGTTGTTTGTTATCTCAATGACTTTGATTAACACTTAATTAAATTACTTTCTAGTTGATGCCTAACTTATCAAATTACAAGACCACTGCAAAGTTGTTTCCTATCTATTTGTCAATTTGCTTCTTCTTTGGATCGCCCCTTTTTGGATTTTATTTGGAGACGACTTTGCTGGCCTTCACCTTTTGTGTTGTATCATTTCCATTGGTTTGTCATAAACAGTACAGCGTAAATACTTTTGCAAACGCTCTATCAACATTGTCAACTAGGTAAATGATTTGGTAACTGTTGACTATTTTGATCATTTTTTGTTGTAGATCAATCAACAATATCGACGAACTTTGTTTGGTACGCCTTGCTCAATTTGCTTTTATAGGAGCTTGGACCGGCTGTTGTGTCATTCCACTTGATTGGGATACTTGGTGGCAGGTGAGTCAGATGCTACTCTGTGTGGAAGCTGTAGTTGTGCAATATTTTATTTTTATTAAAATTGGGATGAAAATGTAGATTAAACGGATTAGTTACAAAATATGAGGTTCTTTTAATTTAAAAGTATCATTAGCCTTTAAGAACTCGCGAAATATTCGTTTTCCAACCTCATCTTTCCTTTCTGGAAACACTTGCATGACGATATCATAAGTTCGCCTTCCAAAGTCATTGTTTGTAACATTGGCACTGCAGTAGTCAATTAGGATGTCCTCGATGTTAAAAACAACATCTTCTGATGCATACGTCTTTTCAAGACGATCATTTCTTTACCATCACTGAAGACTTTGTGCATTGCTTCCTCCTTGTCATTAAACAAAAATTCCCATTTAACTTTTTTGTTGTATCGAAACGTGTACGTTGACATTCGGTCTTTATATTTGTACCCTCACCTATATATGGAACGTATTTCTTGGCAAGCTCGGGAACTTTCAATTCAGCTTCAGTGATATCTGGATATAGCATCAGATAAACATCATGAGACTTTCAAGCCAAAATAGATTTATCATTTCCATCCAGTTCCTTTTCGATGTCGGAAGCAGATATTAAGTTCAATTCTTTTGCAGCCTTGAGTGAGCAATCACACCTTCTGTATTTTAAATGTTGAGTGAAATAGCTTTTGCACTCCAAGTATTGAAATTGCGTAGGTGTTTTTGGATATATTCTATTGAAGTCATCAGGCTTTTTGATTTTATCCTTAACGCCATCATTAAGATTTTGCTGCCTAAAGTAATGTCCCATCTCCTTAATTGCACGGAATGTGAAGATATTAAGTATTCTGCCCGAAACCGGTCCAGCAAATAAGTTGATGGGCCTTTGGTAGCAGTTTTCAAAGATTGTTCAATGGTCCAAGTGAATCTTTTTGACAACCCTTCCTAATTGAATATCCCAACAAATCCTTTTTTATTCTTGAAATCTCTCCACATATTAGCAACTTTATTGGCCTTCTTGAATATTCTAAATTCACCTACGACAGCTTCCAATTTGTATTGATAAAATCTTCGATCTTTATCACTAGTCATTCCATTTATTAGTGAGTTTGAGTTCCTCTCGCAATTCTTTTAGAGAAACTTGGCGCATTCAATTCTTGTTTGTTCTTCTTCCTCAATTCTGCAATACTTTGTCTAATTTCAGTTAATAGACTTGAGATTGTTAACACATAAAGTTATTCATCTGATTTGGACTTGAGCCTGATGAAGGGCAGAAACCGCAATTAGGAACTTTCTCTTTGCGAATTCTTGTTTTTGTATTTGGCCAGAATCTATTGAAATGATTCCAAAGTAGTTTGGAGTTGTCTGGATTTTCCTTACAGATCATTTTCACGAAAGTCGTAGATGTCCCCGGTCGAATTTCCTTCTTAATAACCTTTTTTATGCATTCAAGAAGAGCGTCGTATTTCAGTTAAGAAGGTGACATGCAATCGAATCTTGATACGGCCATTTTCAACGACATCAATTTTCAGCATTGACTTTGCACTTTTCATCTGTCTCATAACTTGTCGAGTCCATAATCATAAGAAATAAATTCCTTATGGCTTTATTTTTAGAATCTCCTTCAATAACAATGGTAGCTTTGGGCAGTGAGTAATATAGCGACCAGTTAGCATTGCATCTATACCTTCGATCTTGAAAACAATATCTGTATCGCATGTGTAGGCCATTTTTGTCAGAGATCTGCAATGAACTGAGTCTGTAGAGTAACCATCTCGCTTGTAGTCACTAAGCATGATGACACCAAAAATACCTTTTAGCTAATATCCATAATTGGAATGTGGACGGTCCTAAAAACAGTTGGTATGCAACTACTGTGGTTTACACAACTATTTAAAATATCATTTATGTATTACATCAAAACTAATCTTATTTTAATGGTGGGAGATTTGCTTTTATTAATTTGTATTCATTATGGTTTTTGTTAAGGCTTATCCTTTGCCAGCTTTCTTTGGTCAACTTTTAGGGGGAGGCGTTGGTTTATTAATCGGGTACTTAGAATTCAATTACCTCAAACAACCATCTTTAGAGAAACTGGGTGCGAAGCAATTCTAAAATGGCAGAAATTCAATTAAGCCATTTGATGGGTAGCAACTCCTCTTCTCCATCATCCAAATTGAATGAATGCACCCTCGAAGCAATTATCCTGGTCCAATTCGACGACAAGATCGGTCCAATTGTCAAGTATCAAGTTCCACGTGATTTATTCAACGAACAATTCGTAGACAACAACTCAATTCTCCTAATTCCAAGAGGTGATTTCATGAGAAAGCGACTCAAGTTCCAATACAACAACTACACGGTTATGGGTAGGCCCATCAAAATAAGCAACCCATCTTATCCAAGGCATTACTTCATGTTCAATTGCGTGTTTGTTGTCAAACCTAGTGATACTACCGAATACATGTACTCACCAATAGTAAGGAAAATGTCCGAATACCTAGAAGAGATGGAGGTAGATGATTATGCACTTTCTCAAGATAAATTCGATGTCAGGAAGATTCTAGAAGAAGTTTACAGGCAATTAGCTTATCACGGTACATGTTCTCATTATGTTCATGAAAGGTTGACCATTTATTTGAAACCTGACATGAATTATGAAAGAAAGACACCACCAGATGTTAATCCTTATATGGTTCCTATCTTTACTAGATTGCCTCCACCAATAAAGCCGAATCAGCTTAATAGGATGGATTTGTTGTGTAAGAAGATTTGTCCCTTGATTAATGGAGTCAGGTAAGAAAAATAAAGATAAGAAATTTATTAACAAATAGAAAAGTAGGCATGCAAAATATCTTAAAAGTCAGAAGGAATTTTTTTAACACCAAACATTTTCTCAATGATAAGCTGACAGATTAGTTGAGCACTATCGGGTGAAAGATTCTAGACTCCCTCAAAAGAATACTTGCCATGATCTACATTTGTAACTTGTTGACCAAAATATTCGGTAAGAATTTACTCCAAATCTTTAGAAAGAACATTCATTTTGACTACAATTGTCTCAAAGTAAAAGTCATCGCCTTTCTTGTGTGTCTTTAGCTTCCTAAAATACTAAGCTTAATATAGAGAACAATATAAGTTTTAAAACAAGGATTAGTCTCGTTTAAATACGACTAAATAACAAGTCATCTTCTAGATGTGCTATAAAGAAATCTTGAAGTTATATTACCTTACCTGGTTAAATTGGTAAAAACATCTGGTACACTACATTTAAAATACTCAAAATTTAAATATAATTTTTAACGTTATTAACAATCTCCTTTACAGGTCTATAAAAGAGATTTCTACAAAAATTGAAATTGATACGGACTTAGTTTCGAGATGCATTAAGAATTTGTATGTTTATGGATATGTTTGTTTGATTCCAAGTCTTTCTGTACTCGAATTCATATGTTCAAACTGAGTTGATTAGAGAATTCAAGAATGAACCTTTTTGGTTGTCTGAATGCATGAATTTCATCAAAAGAGACGAAAAACTAACTATCCTGAAACAAGATGACGTGTACATGCTCTACCTTTCCATCCGGCCAGGGCAAACAGTACGTGATTGGGTCGCTGAAATCAACCCAGGTAGGATTAGGGCCACGGCTCAAGTTTAATTAAGAAATAGATACAAGACAAGATGGAATTATAAATGGGTTATCGATAAAATTTAACCTCCTCGGTTACTTCTATCATCATAATTTCCTTCATTTCTTCCAAAATCTTGAGAGTTTTATTACCTGTTTTGTACGAACAGAACTTATAAAATCAATTAAATTATACGATATATAATTTCCTTTTATCTGTTTTAGCCAAATACGGAGTAGACGAAAGAAAGCTGATTCAATACGGTCTCTTCCGGAAAATCCTTAAAATCCTTTCACTTTACCCTCTCGCAACAAACCACAACGACGACACTACCATAGGTGCTCTCTGTGATGGGAGACATTCAGTAGAATTCCTAAGTACTACCTATTTTATCCATCGTCAAACCCTAATTGACAAGCTTATTCTTAATGGGCATTACGTGTTTCTTCGTCAATAATTAATTCCGTTTTAAAAAATATTCTATTCAATTCTGAATACTGCTTTTAATTATTCAATTTTGAATACTGTTTTTAATAATTAAACTTTATATAATGTTTTTAATGACCACTCTTATATTTTGTTTAGATAAGTAAATAATCTTAATAGCCATGTCAGGTACCAACACACTTACTTTGTACTCCTATTGGCGTTCGTCATGTGCTTGGCGAGCTAGAATTGCTCTGAATTTGAAGGGACTTCAGTATGATTACAAACGTAAGTTATTACATGTTATTTTATCTTATTTTAATTATTCATTTTTACATATTTTAGCTATCAATTTACTCAAGGGAGAACAAGTTCGTTTGAAATTTATAAATTATTTATTTGATATGATTTTAGAATTCAGAAGAGTATCGGAAGATTAACAAGCGTGGATATGTTCCAACTTTGATTGACGGCAAAGACACCATTGTTGAGTCTTTGGCGATTATTGAATATTTGGACGAAAAGCACCATGACAAGACTCCTCTTCTTCCATCAAATTTGGTTGAAAAAGCTAAAGTAAGAGCTGTTGCCTTGCACATAATCTCCGGCATTCAACCTCTCCAAAATCTAGGCGTCATTGCCCACCATTCAAGCGACCCTGCTGAGAAGAAGAAATGGGCCCATCACTGGATCAATATTGGATTTCAAGTCCTCGAAAAGATGCTTAGCGAAAGTCATGGCAAATTCTGCTTCGGAGACCAAATAACCATCGCTGATATTTGCATTCCTCCCCAAGTATACAACGCAACTCGCTTCGACGTTGACATGTCGGCATTCCCGATCATCTCCCAAATAAACGACAATCTATCAAAAATTGAAGCCTTTGCCAAAGCACATCCTTCAGCTCAACCTGATGCAACCGAATAAAATAGACAACACTATAATATAATAATGTTCAGAAAACCATCAAGTCACTCCTCTACCACTTCATGTCTCCTTATTTCCGTGTACTTTAACTGACATAAAATATATATTATCTCGACTATTTAATAAATAATTACATAGATCATTCCTCGCTTAATCTTTTTGCAACCATCTTTCCACTTATACTTACATATCTGTCCCCAACAATTAATGTTCTTTCTTATCAAAATCTGAAGCAAAGTGACCTTATCAAAGACATCCTAATTATAGTTTTCCAACAATTGTTTGTCTTTTAATTACACCTCTATTAAAACAAACACTAAATATAATTACCTAACTACTACTCTTTATATGATGATTAGAAGCTGATGCTTCAATTTTTAATGGCACCCCATCATTAATCATAAAGATTAAAGTTACAAAAAAAGGGGACCTACAACTTAATGAGATGACATATTGATATTTATTGTTGTGGTAGTGGTGGTTTTAATATATTTTGTTTTCATCAAAAAATGTGGAGATGAGATTAATGTTTGTAAATTGTTTTTATGATTTGTTTCTTCCGTTCTGAAAATATTAAATTGGTATGTAAGATGAGAGAAATGTCATTTCTTGAAGATTAGTTGTTTTGAGTTGACACTCTCTCTTTTGAATGCATTTAATAGTTGTGAATAGTACACTTTTGTTGATACCACAAAGTATAAAAAATTCGTCTTTTAAATAGAGGATAAATTCTTATCATTTTCAAGATGATTGATACTACCAACTTCATTTTTCGGATCATTGTAATAGTGAAGGAGTCTGTTGGACGCCTTATTTAAAAAAAGATCGACACATTGTTTACAACAATCAAATACATACCTTTAATCAACATAATAATCAAACATATTGTAATAATAGCAATGTCGTTTATCCCATTGTTTTGTCCAATTCAACCATACTCCTTAACTTCCTCATAATTGTCTAGAATATTGATGGTAGAGCTTAGGAATCGTCTTTTATTCGGTAGCTTGCATCTAACTTCAAAATAAGATTAACTTCTCTCTTTATTTTTTATGGAATTTAAAATTAATTTCCTTAAACCAATCTCAAAAAGAGAAGCTTTGTTTGCAAAAAACTAAAACTAAAAATATGTTTATATTTGTATCCAAATCATAAATCATGGCCAAAATTAATACGTCGTCAATTTTAGGTCTAATCCTTTTCTTTTAATATAGTTGTTTGGTTAAGGGCAAAAGGGGGTATGAATAAATCAAATATTCACATCATTTTGGTGTTTATGGGTGCCTGTTAAATTATGTTTATGTCACCATTATCACCATCCAAACTGCTTTAAATCTTTTTTTGTAGAGACCACTTTTAAAAGCATTTGCAAAAGGCCTGATGTAGCTTTTGCTTTTATCATTAATGTAAAGATGGTGCTTCCATTAACACCTTCATCATAAACCTTTCAATTTATTTTTATCTTATTTCATATTATTTTATATTTAAATGTTAATGTCTTATTTTCGTGTAAGCAATCAGATTATGGCCGTGTAAACTTTATTTATTCTAACTATTTCCCATAATTTAAATTAATAACAACTACTACAACAGCCTTTATTGTGATATTTATAGTTTCCTCTTCTTTGTTGAGGAAGTTTAGTCAAGACCACATTTATCTTATAAATAGTTCACAAAAATCGTTTCCCCCTCATTAATACCTGTCTCTTTCTTGCTTGACAGTTCAAGAATAACTTTTAATATACATAAATAAGGTTATTTGTTGCAGGTAGAAGTAAGCATATACTCTATTATTCTCTAATTCTTAGGGACACTTCCAAATTCACTAATATTAACACAAATTTCAACATTTTTTAACTTCTTTCTTAAAATAAACTTTTCCTA
Source organism: Rhabditophanes sp. KR3021 (assembly GCA_963281155.1). Taxonomy (NCBI): domain Eukaryota; kingdom Metazoa; phylum Nematoda; class Chromadorea; order Rhabditida; family Alloionematidae; genus Rhabditophanes; species Rhabditophanes sp. KR3021. Next base: position 1,311,843 of record CAUJLY010000004.1, on the reverse strand, counting down.
TTATAAAGCAAACAAATCATTCTTTGTCCTTAAATAACTTCTCGATCTGATAAACTTTTGATAACCAAATTTTTTTATTGTTCTCATTCAGATATAACTCATTTTTGGACACCTTTTCGTATGTGTTTGATGTTTGATAGGTTTGATCTGCTACCAACAATAGACTCCTAGTTTTTGTAATGGGTTTGGTAATTCTTGCAAATATTTCTTATTTGCAATCTTAATATTTTATTGTACTGAGTTGATCTATATGGTTATTCTTATGTTTATTTCACTATATAAGATCTTACGTTCTAGTGAGATCAGACATTCTTAATTATATTTTTGAATAAAGCGTTACTTGCCCCCTTTTGCAAATCTTGATTAGGAATGTTCCTTAATATTTATAATATTTTCAGTCGTGCCATGATTGCAAAAATAATCATCTTGATTGTTTGTCTTTTGAACATAGTAAACGCCGACGACCACAGTATCAAATGGGGGTACAAGAAAGAAGACGGACCAGCTAAATGGCCGGGAGCTTGCAAAGATGGCATGCAACAATCACCTATTAATATCGCTGCTGCTGATGTTATTGTCAAGCATATGCCGCGTATGCATTTTATCAAATACAACCATAAAGGAAATATTACTATTACTAATACAGGAAGTTCAATTATGGCTAGTGGATTCGATTCCTGGAACAAGCATAACCCATTTATTAGTGGAGGAGGATTGAAAGGGAAGTATCGTTTAGCACAGTGGCATATGCATTGGGCTCAGGATAATGCTGATGGAAGTGAGCATACCATGGGGAGTCTTCATTATCCTGCCGAGGTTAGTTATTGCATTTGAATGCTTGTATTAGAGAAGCAATTTTAGATTCACTTTGTTCACATTAAAGAAAATTTAACAATCGTTCAAGCATTGGAAGAACACGATGGCCTAGCTGTAGTAGCAGTATTCATAGCCGTCAAAAAGAATTTCAACGACACACATAACATGGCAGCTGTTGAGCCACACCTAAAAAACATCCTAGAAAAAGACAAGACTTCTCTTTTGAACAACCACAGACTAAAAGATCTTCTTCCCAACAAATTCGACTCCTTCTACCGTTACGAGGGCTCCCTCACAACACCCGGCTGCAACGAAGCCGTCATCTGGACAGTCCTCGACAACCCCATCTTCATCAGCCAATCCCAAATCGACGAACTCCGCAAAATAAAAACCGTCTCTCACAACAACCGCCCAGTCCAAAAACTAGCCGGCAGGAATATATTTTACAGGCCACACCATCTACAGGCCTTCTATGAATCTCCCCCAGACTACAACACCGCATACGAAAACGGCAGTGGAACCCTCAACCCACTCAGCATCCTCTTAGTCACTCTTTTTTACTACAGCTTGTTTTAATAAGTTCAAATGACCTTTTAATGATCTCTGTCGTAAGGGATAAAAGTATGGAGGCACTTTTATTTGTAAAGCTTTTTTGACATTCTAAATAAAGATTTTATCGAGTACTGATGTCATTGAATCGTTTATCCAATAATCATCGTAAAGACGATTCAACCAAACATCGCCAAACCATTCATTCAATTTACTGTAGCTTATGCTAGTAATCACTAATATTTAATCAACTTAATTAATTATCTTTGCTTTATTTAATATTAGCGGGGTTAACGTTTATGAATTACCAAGGACCGTGGAGTAAAGCGAATGAATCCTGCGTCGAGTATGCAGACCAACCACCATTACCTCATTGTGGGAATTTCGGTAACGACTATGCCAATCACACGAGCGATTATCTGTCTCAAGCAGGTACGACTTTAGTTGGAGAAAATTAAAGATTTGCAAAAAATGTTAACGACTAATTTACGGATTTGCGGAATTTATGAATTATATAGTAGGATATTATTATATTCCAAAACAATAATTGAACTAATTGAATTAAGCAGTTTAATTAATTGTTGCAAAAACTAAAGTCTTCATTATCTGAGGAATATCCGCAATGTATTTAGGAATCAGGACAATTGATAATCATAAGCCGGTGTCGAATCAAGCTGTTATGACTGCATACATTTACACAAATGCATTCTTACACTAGGTTAGCATAACAAATGTCTAAAGTATCCCTACATTACAAACCCCATCTTGCAAAAAATATCCAAACTTTTATTAATGATGGGAACTGTCAAAAAGATTATTAAACAAGTTGTATTCAAAAAAAGGCAACAGTATAGATAATCTTAATTAACGACATATTTAAATACTTCGATGTTACTGTAATCACCTTTTGATAATCTCGCAAGAACATTAAAGATGAAATGACATTGACTGTATTTGTTTATTTCTTTTTTTGGTTAATCGACACAACTACCACATTTAAATCCTGGCCTGTAAACACCTCTAAGTCACCTTTGGTGGACTCTCATTAAAATAAACGAAAAAAGAACCAAAGTAGAGAGAAGCTTAATCACCACATCATACCAATAACCACCAAACAACCTCATAATGCTAAACACAAACAATGGTGACCGAGTAAACTGAATTTTAATTTGATTTCACTCACCCTCCCCGACACACCACAACAACCCAACTTCTTAAGTGCATTTTTCAACTTGAGGAGACGACTATTTCACATTTTTATTTTAGGAACCCTAGAAACTCGAAAAGGGTAGCTTCTGTCTCTGACACAACATCAAAGCATTTACTTATTATATTATATATCATTGGTTCTCTTCTATTATTTATTGACACTTTTACTTGATTAGTCTCAACTTTTTGTGATCAGCTGTCAAATTTTGTAAATGAATATTTATTACATAATCTTTATGGAACCTCAACATAATATTTATTTAAAGTGTGCTTTTGTTGACGACCAATTTGCAGTCAAATAAATACATATATTAATTAAATTAGCGCATTTAAACTAATAAAAAATCCTTTCCTGTCTATCCCTTCTTAAATTGCCATCACCAAATTTGTTATTCATCCATCTCCACTTCATTAAAAACAAAAACCCTGTCATACCATTCACAAACATCATGACCTTCATACCAGACCCCTTTTGTCTCTCTCCAAATGAAAACAATCTTTCTTTTTTACTTATTACCAACTTGTTTTGACTAAAAGTATGTTACCGCACACCCACACCCTGAACTAAACTAAATTATCTATTCTAAAAGTGCCAATTATATCAAATGTATTAAGTTACATATTATAAAATATATATACAGTTTCCATTCTTTCTTACACCAACCTTTTATTTATTCATTTATTATAACATAGGTTTAAACTATATTACAAATATATTATTGTTGTTAATACTACATACTTAATATTAGAAGAACAACCCTAGGATAAACATTTATTTATTGTTGATAGGTAGAGCATCCCGATATGGTTCACATCACAAGGGTAAGCTTAAACTTATTTTAATCCCCAAAAGTTACAAATCAATGTGTAGGGCGACTTCATCTGGATCGAAAGCAACAAAGCAATATCTGACCCAAACGTATATTGCAACGCCATCGGAGGTCGTGTCATCTCTATCGAAGGAGGTTCCATCAACGTCCTTGACGACAATGGCAACGAACAGTCCCTCTCCCCAGAACGCCGCATCCGCCTCATGCATCCTTCCTCTGTGAACGGAGTAGATGACATGATCCAACTAGGCGATCTTCACGACGCTGGTATCCTTCGTAATTTGATGATGCGTTACAAAGAAAAGGTGATTTATACTTACACTGGCAGTATCCTAATTGCCATCAATCCATACAAAGCCTTGCCTTTATACAAAGCCGAGCAAATCAGACGGTACCGTGCCCAAAAAATAGGTGATCAAGTGCCGCATATTTTTGCTATTGCTGATAATGCCTATGAAAATATGATGTTAAATGGACGCGATCAATGCATCGTCATCAGTGGCGAATCTGGAAGTGGAAAGACGGAATCAACTAAATTGAATTTACAGTTCTTAGCCGCTGTGTCTGGCCAGCACTCGTGGATCGAGCAGCAGATTTTGGAAGCTAATCCTATAATGGAAGGTGGGTTTCAGTTGCATAACTTTCATTGCTAATTTTTTTTATTTTAGTAAGTTCAAACGAGATTCAAAAGGGATAATAGAAAACTTTATTAATTAAAAAATACAAAAAGGGAACTAATATTTTAGGACATGTTCAGTAGTCCACAAACAGAAAAGTCTTTTAGAAACAATTAAGCGACCTTCTTGTTCTTCTCTGATTCCATGTAATAACGAGTTGTAGGAATGGTTTGCCTGAATAGAATAAATATTGTAGAATAGAGACATAAAGCATAGATTATAATTTAATAATATAGTTTGGCAAATTCTCGGGTATAAATATTAAAAATTGAAGGGATAACTAAAATTAATAATAATGATTTATTATGCCAATTTATTTGAAGGCTTTTGGAAATGCTAAAACTATGAAGAATGATAATTCATCTAGATTCGGAAAGTATATAGACGTCCATTTTAATCTAGCAGGGGTCATTGAAGGTGCCAAGATCCAGCAATATTTACTCGAAAAGTCACGTATCGTTACTCAAACAGTCGAGGAAAGAAACTACCATATCTTCTACTCTTTATTAGCAGGCTTGACAAAAGATGAAAAAGATTTGCTATCTCTTTCTAATGCTGAAGATTACTTTTATCTTAATCAAGGAAGAACATATACTATTGAAGGAAGGAATGAGCCCAGTAGTTTGAACGAAATCAAAGCTGCCATGAAGGTGTTGATGTTCAAGGATACTGAGATTTGGGCACTTTTTAAAATTTTGGGAAGTTTGCTGCATATAGGAAATATATCTTATCACATTTCGACTTTCTCGAATATCGAAACAGTTGAAATAAATGATGGCACAGGACTGGGTATTATCGGGAATTTGCTGCAAATAGATACAAATGATTTGAGCATCGGACTAACTACAAAAACTTTGATTATGCGAAATGAAAAGGTCGTCAGCGGCTTATCGGCTATTCAAGCTTTAAATGTCCGAGATGCTCTTGTCAAAGGTTTATACGGACGTATCTTCGTCTATATAATCAACAAAATCAACGAAGCTATATATAGACCTAAAAAGGACATCCTTCATCCTAACAAAAATAGATCCATTGGCATCTTAGATATATTTGGTTTTGAAAATTTCCAAACTAATTCCTTTGAACAATTATGTATCAATTTTGCGAATGAACATTTGCAACAATTTTTTGTGCAACATGTTTTTAAGTTGGAGCAGATGGAGTATGATTTGGAGCAAATTAATTGGAGGAAGATTGAGTTTATTGACAATCAAAGTGCGCTAGACTTGTTGGCTGAGAGACCGCTGAGTATCATGGCTTTGATTAATGAGGAGTCGTAAGTTTTTTAGCAGTTTTGATGATGAGTTTATTTTATTTAGTATTTTCCCAAAAGGTACAGATCAAACTATGTTGTCGAAGTTGCATATGACTCATGGCAAAAATGATCTTTTATACGTGAAACCTCGGAGTGATTTAAACAAGTCATTCGGCGTAAAGCATTACGCTGGAACCGTCATCTACAGCGTTAAAGGGTTTCTAGAGAAGAATAGAGACACTTTCGGCATTGATTTACTAAACCTAATAAGCAAATCCAAGTTCAAATTCATGAAAAACTTATTCGAAGAAATCCATTTCCCCGAAACAGCTTCCTCTAAAATGCAAACAACGGTTGGAAGCCAATTTAAGAAAAGTTTGGAAACTTTGATGTGCCAATTATCTAAATGCGAGCCATACTTTATTAGATGTATCAAACCTAATGATTTCAAACAACCAATGACATTTGATAGAGATTTAGTATTCAGACAGCTTAGATATTCTGGAATGATGGAGACTATCAGAATCAGAAAAGCTGGATATCCCATTAGATATTCATACGAAGCTTTTGTTGAAAGATTCCGTCTAGTGTTGCAAACAGTAAAGGAAAAACAAAAGGTAGACATTGTGATGGCTTCACAAGCAATTTGCGAAAAAGCGCTTGGCATTAAAGCTGACTACCAACTAGGTAAAACTAAAATCTTCCTCAAAGAACATGACGAAACTATACTTGAGAAACATAATGACTCACTAATGAATCACTACGCCACAATCATCCAAAAAACTATCAAGGGCTTTAGACAAAAGCGAAAATTTGGAAAGGAAAGAGCAGCAGCTATAATGATTCAGAAAAATTGGAAAGGGTACCAGCAAAGAAAAAAGTACAAAACTATTATATTAGGAATTTCACGCATCCAAGCAATGTTGCGTTCTAAGATTTTGGTAAAGCATTACCAGAACCAAAGAAATGTTATCATCAAATTACAAGCTGCGTGCAGAGCATACCTTCATAAAAAGAATAGGGCCATGTATTTGAGGGAGAATGCAAAGATGATGGCTCATGTTAATAACAATATTAACAATAATATTATAGAAGAGGAGGAAGAAGAAAATCATTACTACAAAATTGACAATACACAAGATTTTGACGAATCTAATATTGTTGACCAGATATTCGGAGAGGCCATTAGTACAGAAGATATGGTTACAGAAAGTGTATCTTCAATAGTTGAAGCTCCGCCTAATTTTAGTGATGAAGATTTGTCTAGTTATCAGTTTAAGAAGTTTGCAGCTACCTATTTTACCCCTAGTATTTCGGGTAGTTTTTATGATGGACATTTGAAGACTTCTCTCTTGCAGCATGACTCACCCGCGGATGTTGTTGCGTCGATGGCTATTTGGACGATGATTTTGAGATTTATGGGAGATGCCAAAGAACCTAAGGCGAAGGAAGTTGTTTATGATAGTGTTCCAACTGTTGTGCCCGTCATGACGCAGGTCTACAATACAATTCAACGCAATATCAGGAATAAAAAACCACTTGCCAGCAATCGTGCTAGTCTTTTGTCTGAAACTTCTTCATTTTCATCGAGCAAAAGAGGAATCGAAAATATAGGAAGAAAGTTAATTTCAATGACTTTAAGAAAAAAGTCCAAGATTACTAATATCTTGCCTTCGGACAACGTAAGTGGCCAACTCCCCCATTCGGCAATGTCAAATCCCTTTGAACAATTTGGATACGACAATATAATTGAAAACCAATGCAAATCGAATATGGACAAATTACATTTCATTATCGGACATGCTATTTTAAAAGCTAGTTTGCGAGACGAAATTTATTGCCAAATTTGCAAGCAACTTTCGGATAATCCAAATATCAATAGTGTTGCGAGAGGTTGGATTTTGTTGTCGCTTTGTGTCGGTTGTTTCGGGCCGTCGCCTAAGTTAGTCAAATACCTTTATTGCTTTATTAGGAGTAATGGAATGGTTAATAGAATAAATTATGGTGAATTTATCGAGGAGAGATTAAATAGAACGATTGCTAATGGCTTCAGGTTACAACCTCCTAGTTATGTCGAGTTGCAGGTAAATCAAAATTAAGGTTTCAAAAAATATTAAATAGTTTTCCCTTTTAATCATATTGTTAGTTGCAAACAATTCGCCTAGTATAAGATTTGCGACGTCATCATTCATTTATGGGAATATATTGTAAACTTCTTCCGGATCCACCATCACATAAACAAAACATCCACCTTTGTCTCCATCCTTCTTTTTGATTGAAGCAAAAACGTCTGGACCATTTTTCTCTTTATTGAAGGTTTCAGCTAAATTCATTTCCACTAAAATAACGCTTGCAAAATTTTGGCAACAAGACATCCCTTGAATGTTTCTAAAGTTCGTTCTTTTTTGCTGTTTCGCCAAAATCATATTTTTTGATCTCATTATACATTATGTTTTCCCTTTTGAGCCTGTAATTCTTGTTTAGGAGGTTTCGAAACTTCATCATCATCTTCAATTTTCTTCTCAATTTGGAACTTGTAACCAACTCATCCTTTAAATACTCCCTTCACTAACACCAGTGCTTTCTCCCATCTGCTTGGTTTTCTAGTTCTTTTTCTTACAGCAAAATAAAGTGGTGCCTATCTTTAAATAGTTTATTGCATTGTTTGCAAAAGAATTGCCAATGTTGGTAGAGTATTCCCTAACACCGTCATTTAAAAATCAAAAAGATACTATTTTCACGTTAATATTTAATCTACAACATTGGTTAAGGCTTGTAAGACAAAGAAAAATATTGTATTGGCAATTACTTTTATGGATGGAAATGTGAGGACATTGAATGCGGATTCGGCTACTACATCAAAAGAATTGTGTGCGGCATTGAAGGAAAGAATGGGGATTGATGACGGATTTGGATTTGCCATTTATATTGCTTTGTTTGATAAGGTAACTTCGCTGGGGTGTGGAAGTGATCATGTGATGGATGCTATTAGTCAGTGTGAGCAGTATGCAAAGGAAAATGGAAGGCCTGAGAAGAATGCCCCTTGGCGCTTGTTCTTTAGAAAAGAAGTTTTCTCGCCTTGGTATAATGCTAAGGAAGATGAAATCGGGACTGAATTAATTTACCATCAAATAATTAGAGGAATTAAACATGGTGAATATAGGACAGAAAAAGAAGAAGAATTAGCTTCAGTCATAGCACGTCAATTTTATGTTGAAAGTGATGGACATTCGGTCAATGTAGAAAACATCGAAAAAGAAATTGATAAAATGATGCCAGACTATTTTGGTGGCACTTACGACAAAGAAAAATGGTTGCAAATGATTTTGCATGCCTACAGAAAATTCTTTTATTCAAAATATGGTCCAGAAAAAAGTGTAAGAGACGTGAAAGCATCCGTTGTTGAAAGTGCCAAATTCGAATGGCCTCTTCTGTTCAGTCGCTTCTACGAAGGCTACAAATTCACAGGTCCTCAAATTCCCAAAAATGAAGTGATTATAGCCGTTAATTGGACAGGTTTCTACATCGTGGACGATCAAGAACAAGTTTTGTTAGAATTCAGTTATCCAGAGATAGCAAAAATCACATCAATCGGCACATCACCTAATTCATCCAATGATGGTAGTCTCAACGTCGTAATGAATCATTGTTTTACCATCAAAACAATAGACAACAACGAATTTACCTTCCAATCACCTAATTCAGATGATATTCGTGAATTGGTAACATACTTTTTAAAAGGTTTGAAAGATCGTTCCATTTACATGATTTCCAAAGCTAATTTGACAGATTCAAAGTATGTTGAATGTGTGAAGGGAGATTTGTTGACACTAGTAGACGACATCACAGGCGAACATCTGTCAAAAAGACAATTTGTCTTAGTCGAAAATGAAAGGACAGGTCTTCAAGGAAATGTGCCAGTAGACAATATTTATGTACTTCCTTCCCTTGTCAAACCGACCATGTCCATTCTAAACACTTTTGCATCAGATGATTCGATTTGCAATGATCATGGTGACACTAATCAAATGATCTTGTTTACACCAAATGAATTTAGTGATCCATTTAAACATCACGATTTGGATAAATTTTCAAAGTCTAATTTCAAGGCTCAGTTTAACAGTCAGAGAGTGTGTTTGTATAAATACTCACGTGAAATGATCAAACATCCTTTACTCAAAAAAGTAGAAAATAGACCTGAACCATCCAATGAAGCAGTCAAAAGTTATATGGCTATAATGCAATTTATGGGGGATTACCCACTGGACATTTCTACAAATCCAGCTGAAATAACTGACTTTATCTTTGGAGCTGCTTTGAAATATGAAATTTTAAGAGATGAGACTTACTGTCAAATAATGAAGCAACTTACCAATAATTGTAACCAATATTCTATGGAAAGAGGTTGGGAGTTGCTGTGGTTGTGTTGTGGATTATTTCCACCTAGTACCATGTTTCAAAAAGAGATTTTTTCGTTTTTGAGAAGTAGGATGATTCCTATTGCTATTGACTGTACTAATAGATTACAGAGGGCCTTGAAAGCAGGGTTTAGAAAGGTATGTGAAAAAGAGTTATTAATTTAATTATTTATTTGCAGTTTCCTCCACATCAAGTCGAAGTCAGTGCAGTTCAACATAAGACAACTCAAATTTATCACAAAGCATTTTTTCCAGGTTAATGATTACAAAAACGTTTATTAAAAGAGACAAAAAATAAGGAAATATTGTTAAGAAGTATATTTAAGTCAGAAATAGGTTTTGTTTAGAGCAATCTCTGAGATTCTTGTTAAATCTTTTGCCTCCAAAAGGAGTTCTTGTATTTCTTCCAACTTGATAAAGGATTTCATCCTTATAATCTTCCTTTTACAGTTTAACAAGATCTTTTATAAGACACAAGTTCACCCATTCCTCCAACTTCTCATCAATAATGTTTGCAAACTGTTGAAGACCCGTAGAGGTTGTTTTTCCAGATCCCTTTTGGGCAAGAAAGGTTGCTACATTTTTTGAAAAATGTTTCACTGTAAAAACTATTCCATACTTTCTAATTCTTCCGGCAAAATAGTTATGACACTTAATTGCATCATCATAGCTTTTAAACATTTCAACGGTATTTTCTTTCAAGTCTTCGACCACCAACATATACTCTATCTGTATAGTCATTTCAGTCTCATCCACTTCCATTGGATCTTCTTCTGACGGCAAAGGACCATTCTCGTCTGTTGAAACGTTTGACTAAGTACCTCCACCACTGCAAATTTGATTATAATGGTTGATAACTTAGATTCTGCACTGACATCTTCTCTTATTGTTTCACTTCTTCTTAACAGGGCACTTCCATCAACATTGCTGATTTTGCTAGGACCTTGACTTCCGCTATTTGATAATTGTCTTTTACTTATCAAATTAAATGAGATCTAAAACACCTTTATAAGTGAAGCAAATTTGAGTGTTAAAAAACGCTTTACTAACCCTTATCTTTTCAAAACATAATTAGACAAAAAAATGATATTATTAATTACGATTTCTTAATATTAATCAACTTTTTCCAGATGGTTCACATGAAGCTATTGAAGTTGAGTCCATGTCTAGAGCTCGTGACTTTTGTGATAGAATAGTGAAACGTCTCGGCCTCCATTCAGCTGATGGATATTCTCTGTTTGTTAAAATCGGAGAACGAGTTCTTTCAGTGCCCGAAAATGAGTTTTTCTTCGACTTTATTCGCCAATTATATGAATGGATCAAACAAAATAAATATTCATTGATGTTAAATAATGCAAAAGCTACCAAAGATTCCGACAAAACAGATACTTATCAAGTTTACTTTATGCGCAAGCTCTGGATAAATGTAGTGCCAGGGGAAGACAAAAATGCCGATCTGATATTCCACTACCATCAAGAATTGCCTAAATATTTAAGAGGTTATCATGTTGTAAATAAAAATGAAGCCGCAACAATTGCTGCGATATTGTTGAGAGCACAAACAAGGGCAGACTGCGAACCTCCATTTAATCAGTTTAATCATGTTGTTGGTGATGTCATCCCTAAGGATTTGGTCAAATTGGTCACAACGAGTGAGTGGAAGAAATTAATTACGAGTGAATACCAGAATTTATCTGTCAAAACACCAGAAGATGCTAAAATTCTGTTTTTGAAAACAGTTTGTCAATGGCCAACTTTTGGTTCTGCATTCTTTGAAGTAAAACAAACATCTGATCCTGCCTTACCCGAAAAATTATTAATAGCTATTAATCAAGGTGGTGTAAATCTATACAACTCTCACACAAAGGAACACATAACTACTTACCCCTTCAGTCAAATCAGCAACTGGACAATGGGAAACACTTACTTTACCTTATCAGTTGGAGGAATCATGAAAGGTAGTCGCGTATTATGGGAAACAACCCTCGGCTACAAAATGGATGATCTACTAACTTCATACATCAGATGCCTCATCTCAAATAATGAAGAAAATCAATCAGCAGCCATAAGTGGAATATAACTTATCACATTAAATTATTATTAAAGAAAAGTTATCAACAAAAAAGACAGACTGGTGGCGATTTTTATTTATCACTTAATTTATTTTTATAAAGTGTTATTAAAAGTACGTATGTAATTTTAGTGCCTTTTTATTGAGCATTCTGTAATTATTCATATAGATCAACCGCTAACGGGTGGTGAGAAATTAAATGAAAGTACGCTCTTATGTATACCTGTTTAATACCACCCCTTGGTCTGACATTTATATTTTAAATAAAGTAATAAATACATGATTAAATGAGTTAAATGGAGGTTATTAATAATATGCAAAACAAGTATAATTGTGCTTAACATTTTCATCATAAAAATCAGAACATTTGAGTTGATGAAACGGTAATAATAGACAAATTTTAATTTCATAAACAAACGTCGTGTAAAATTATTCGCATAGACGTTCTCATTATTTGTATTCTTTCTAAAACAAATTTACAGATGAATTTGAGTATAATGTTGTCAAAAGCTATGCATTGGCAAATACTAAAATAAGCCATACATTCATATTTAATGGTCAATTTTTCAAGAAATCAATCATTACAAATTTTGCCACTCAGGTATACAGGGAGAATTTATGTCTTTATACATATTGGAATCAAATGTTGAATTTGGTAAAGAAAATGTTTTTGTAAACATGTCAAAGAAAACTAACTATTAGTTTTGCAAACAAAAAAAGCAATTTTATGACTTGGACAGCTTTATATTTTGACGAACATTAACTAAGATCCATGAAACATGATGGTATCCAAATTTTACAAGGATCACAATTTAGTAATAAGAAAAAGCTGATTACAGCGATCACAAAGAGTACTCAAAATATAGGACATCAAACCTTTTATAAGTCGTCGTCAAAACAGTTATTAGTTGTAGTAAGTAAAGGTACAAAAGAAGGAGACAATATGAAAGATGTATTTTTAAGAGTTTACAAAGTTTGAAAGACAACTTTTGGCTTTTTGATGGTAGCTTTTGTGTTCACGATAAAAAGTATGTTTTAGTCTATACATGGAATCAAACAAAACTATCTAGTTTGGTTTGTTTTATCTTATACTTAAAAAACATATAATAATTTACACAAAATATAAATCAACTTTATAACAATTAAAATTAAAATTATACAGTTAAAATTATTAAGTTTTCTAAACATATGATTGAGCATACTCTGTCATGCTATAAACAAATTCATCTTTAACTGGAAAAACTTCGTTGGTAAATTGCAAGATCATATTACTCCCATAAGCTGATTTTCCCTCCGTGACTTCATTAACTAATTTCCTTCCTTCCGGATTGGAGGTGAAACAATTAAAGTTGAGGATATTGTAATGTTTTCCATTACCTTTGATTTCACTCAAAACAGAAGATAAGAGCAATTCAGCTGTTTCATAGGTGGTAGCATAGAAAGGACCAATGTTTAGATTATCATCATAACATTCACGGATGTTGATGACTCCTAAAACCTTGTTATGTTCATCTAAGGCAACCCTTCCATAAGCAGACTTTCTGCCTAACCAAATCTTCAAAAACTTCATTCTATCCACATATCCAGACCCAAGTTCGTCATCGAAAGCTGCAAGACTCTCAAAATCTTTGAAATCCTTTGTGCTAACCACCCTTACTCCATCAACATTCTTTTCCACCACCTTAACATCTTTCCACTCAGGTGTATAAACTTCTAGTTGACATCCAGACCTCCAGAAACTAAAACCTTCGGCCGATGCGTACTTCTCGCTCATATTAATAACTCCATTCAACGCACAAGTAATCCCCTGAGATTTAGCTTCTCTAACTAACTCCTTAAATAAAGGGGACCCAATTTTCTTGCCTCTATGTTTTGGGAACATATAATACGAACCAATTGAGAAGATAACTCTTTTACCTTCTTTATTTCTAAAGTACGTTCCAGTAACACACCCTAATTGTTCCTTTGTCACTTTGTCTACAGCCACTAGATGTATTAGATCTTCTCCTAAGGCTTCTGCCCATGTTTCCCAATCTTCTAGGCTAAACATCCAATGTACCTCCTCCCATGCCTAATATATTAGATAAATTGCAATAAATATTACACTTACTTGTTTGACATATTCATTGTAATAGTCCTTTCCAGGATTGACTAGTATTTCCCAATCTTTATCCTCCAAAGTCATAATTAACTAAAAAAGTAAATTTGTTACTAGCAAACCAAAATAAACGGACGATTTTACACACTTGGTTTACAAGAATAAAGGTAAAATGCAATGTATTCTCCTTAAATAGCAAGAAACCGATAGTAAAAGGTCGTTTATTACCTAAATAATTTAAAAAAGCCTGCAATTGATCGAAAACAAAAATAATCAAAAGCAATATTTTTCTGCTTAGTAACGATTTATACACGATCGACATTCAACACGTACATGATTAATGTTATTAATTTGTGTCCTACAAACAAATCTTCGTCCAAAGTAATGAACTTTGCTTTATGCTGGTGGTGTTTATATGATTCAATCTCTAGTTTTATCAAATGCCTTATCTTTTGCAAATATTCGAATTACTTTAGCTGGTAGTTTGGATCGTGTAATGTCTGTGAACGCAAATTGATAAATCAAATCACATCTAATTAATGATAATAGCTTGATCTGATATTTACCAACATATTCCAGTGCTAAACATTCATTACTTCTATTATCGTCAATCACCACCAACTTAAAGGACTCTCCTATTTATTATAAGTCGATCTCCTAAACCATACTATTAAATATTTATATTATTATGTATGTTAAAGATTATGTCGTGTTCGAGTCACTTCACTTACCTGAAGGGTGATTGAGTATTGTCTTGTCTAATTGACAATTCAAAAGGCTAAATAAAGTGTAAGAATAATTATTTCTTTTTTGTCACTTTAAACCAATTATCGTCAAATTGTAATTTTGAAGTGAATAATTGTACTGCTTGGATGTGACATTTAGATTCTTAAAGTTCAAATTCATAAATAACAATCATTATGACTCAAAAGCATGAATATTTAAAATTATCAAAGATTATCAAAGCTCAAATTCATAAACATCAACAATATCGTTTAAATTATTTGAAAAATTTGAAGAATTCCCACTAAATTCAAGATATCACTCAATTTATTCGCATCAAACCCACTCACTTACACCAACGCATTCCTAAGCTTATTAAAATTTTATGGTCATTTAATAAGAATTAAACTTTACCCAAGTGTCCTAAGCATACTCTCACGTCATCCCGATTATGACAAACTTTTTTATGAGTCATTATTGACCCCAAATGATATACTTAAAACAAGATAAGCGTGTGAAAGTTTCTTTTTGGTTTAAGATAAGATGGCGGTGAAGCATACACAATAAGTGACTAAATCAAATGATAATCTTTATAAATATTTAAAAACTTGAGGAAACAATAAATAAATTGAAAGAAGTTAATAACTATTAGTTGGTGGAAGGTTTTTTGTTGTTGTAATAAGTTGGGCTGAATTAATCCTTGCACAAACCACAGGATCTCTTGCAGGTAGTCGATAAATGATCCACATAGACTGAAGAATGGCAGAGAGATGTGAATTTGGAGCAGTCTTTGCCAGTATCTCTGCATTGAGCTAATTTCCATTGTCTAAATGTATTGACGGGAATTCGAACACACATGCTATTTTGACATGAAAAGCCTTGTTTGCATTGAGCAGATGTGATACAATTGCCTGCAACTTCTGGTCTGTTGTTATTGGGAAAGGGTCTGGAACGTAGTGGAGGTGGTGCCGTACCAATACGATATGGCTTTCTTCTGGCCGCCTCACTCATACTCACAAATACTACTAACAAAATAGCTCCAATTAGGTTGATGTTCACCATAGCCGAAACAATAATTGGTAATATCCTAAATAATGATTCGATCTGTGAAGTGAGGTTGCTTTATACTTCGAAGTTACCACCTATTTGTTGGTCAACGAGTTTGTGCGGACCATGGGCAGGACTGGTTTGTGTTGGCCGTAAAAACATCTGTTTAAGGACAACCTCTACCTTAAGTTGAATTTTTGATTTTTTGATAGAAGGCTTCAAGCAAGAAGGTAAGCACGACAACAATTTATTACTACTACAGTTATTGCTACTATGTAAATTGTTAAAAGTAATACTCAATAGTTAACAGTCTCAACAAGCCCAGACCAGAGCATATTAAAATACTACTTCTTTGTATATAGTAATAATTAGCTCAAACAAGTTACCTTACCTGCATTTTGACATGTAAATTTGAATAAAAAATATGTTAGCTAAGACTTGTTTGATTAAAATAACCAATCGACACACAAAAGAAACGAGTTAAAATTTTTTATTAAAAGGAATCAAGCATTTTTAAATATGGAAACAGTTAGCCACTGCCCCTTCAAAAACAGTAATATAATAATTAAATGAAATTTAAAGTATTTACTTGTTGGCATAATCTACCTTCATTGGCTGGCCATTCTCCAGTCTGTGGTTATGGAGAGCCTTCTTAGCGATTGTAGCTTCTTCTTCCGTATAATATTCGATGAAAGCAATGTCTGTACGATTAGGTACGAGACGGATATCTTTGAGGCCAGGGAATGAGTTGAAAACACCACTTAGCATGTCGGTATTCGATGTTTCAGGAAGGTTCTGGACAAACAAAATTTGGTTGGGAACGTGAGAGTTTGAGGATGGCTCATCGCCGTTCCCATCAACACCACCCAATACCTTTCTCTTTTTAGGTAGGGGAATGAATGGCTTTTTGTCTTTTTGAACGAAGGTGCCTTTTGCCTTGGCGATTGCATCTGAATCAATTTTGGCGTATTGGATGCGCATAGGCTTGTCGAAGAATGGAAAACCTTGCATGGCTCGAAGTGCCTTGGAAGAAGATGTTATTTCCTTGAATATGATGTGTGCTTGGCCACGCATTCTCAAATTCTTAAACACCAAAATGTCAATTATTTGCCCAAATTGACTGAAAATTGCAAACAGGGCCTCCTTAAGTTCTAAACAGGGTAAAATTAAAAAAATAACTACTACAGATAAACTTACTCTCTTTTTTAAGCTTCTCATTGAGATTGTTGATGTACAGAGTGTGGTTTGGGGGAATATCTTCCATGTTTGATGACATCTTTGTAGATTGACCAAATGAAAAGAGATTTGAATGCACTCAATAGACTTCTTACCAAAATGGAAACTTGGTCTTCTTGGTAGGATTGTTGGTTGGCTCAAAAAGTAGAGATAATATTTTTGTATTACCTTCAAATAAATAAAGCTTTACATCATTTCAATTGTGTTTCGTTAACATTTTTTAAAATATGCCATAACTTGACTTGCAAATATCAATTAACCAAGATAACGCGTTAGTTCTTGGTGTTATAGCTGCTCACCATCTGGATTTGCCAAACTCTCGGTAAAATAACAGACATTCTAAACAGTGTTTTCATTTCTGGGCGAAAATTCAACTACAGTCATGTCATAAAAAGTGTAGAATAAGTATCATTGACGCATACGTGTACTAGCTACGTTTTGTATGCAAACTTTACTTTTTACTAAAATTATTTTTGTATCAACCCTTGCCACCAAAAGTTTTGAATCAGTTAAAAAAATGAGAAGAAGTAAACAAATATCATTTATTAAACAAAGTTTACAATTCAAGTCGATCAGTTTTTCTCTTGTCAAATACCTCATAATTGTTTGCATTATAATTTGAATTCAACTGAAAATTCTTGAAATGTTGGGAACTTTTAAATTCCGAGTACAAAGTAAAAAAGACGTGCAAAGATTGAATTCGTCTTTGATGGACAGGGATGTCAGTTAAATTGAGACAAATATCTGCAAACTCTTCCAAAGGAACATCCAATTCAGCAGTCGGTAATTTGATTTTGGTTAAAGCTTCTTCCACCTCTTCCGGCCATTCTTGCATCAACTTTTCAATATCCGGCATTTTTTTATTGTAATACACACTAGCTGATTGCTTGGAGCCCTTTAATTCCTTCATATTTTCAATAAATCTCTTGATTTCTTCCCCTTTTTTATGAGCTTTTTCAAGTATCTGAATAGGTGCGTCTTTGTCTTTGATTCTATTTACATCTTTAGCAGATCTGTGTAATCGCATCCCGACGATATTAGGGTCGCTTTGTTTAGAAGCTGGTTCATCCAAGATGGTTAGACCTAAATTATCTTCCACTTCATCTGGCCGTGGGATTTTGATGAATGGATCTACTACTCCTACAGCTGCCACGTAATCTGGAATGAAAGGAATTGGTTCATATGGTGGGATGATGATTTTTGGAGTATAATCTTCAATCATATCAAAGATGTCAGTGATTGATTTGGGTAGATTTGCTTCTAGATCTTCTGGTGCCCCTTTTTTCAAAAGTTGGACAGGTGGTGTGGAGAGTGGAGAGTCATAATTCATGTCATCAGAAGAATCGCCTTCAGGTTCAAATGGTTCTAAATGTTTCTCGATACTTTCTTCTCTTTTCCCACCACTTAGAGGTCCACTTGCTGGTCCAGGTTTGACTGGCTGTACATTAATTCCGGACATTCCTGTCAAAGTATTGGCAAATGTGTTAGTTAATCCAAATAAACCTGATGTGATACCATGCCCGCCTGCACCAGTAGGAGATGGAGGAGAAAGGGGGCGCGGTTTGATTCTAGACATCATCGTGTCATCATCTTCTGAATCAGATTTAGAAGCCATTTGTTTTTCAATTTGTCTTCTGTGTCGATCTTCAATTTCTTCAATAGAGTAAGCTGGTGGAGGGTCTTTAAGATATCCCGAACTATAGCTATCTTCGACTATTCTTTTCAAGTCTTTGTCATTAATTGGACTATGCCGTTTTGGGCTTGGAAAGTTTTCGAATTCTTCTTTTAAAGGTGCCGATCCAAATCTTTCAAACGTGCTAGATTCTGGTTTAGGTAATGAAACAGTATCAAGTGGGGTTGGTGCTTCCTCTTCAGACACAACACTTTCAAATGTATTAGGCTTTTCCTCTTGAGGTGGGGATGCCAAACGTTCAAATTGGTTTGGTATTTCCTCTTGAGGTGGGGATATAAAGTTTTGGAATGTATCAGATCCTTCTTTTATAGACGGTGACACAAAGCTTTCAAACGCATCTGATTCCTCTTCAACTGTAGTTAGTTCTTTTTGAAAGTCGCGAAAATGACTACTATTAAACGATTGTTCCAATACCACTTCACTCTGAATTTGCCGTTCCTTTTCCTCAAAGTCAGACAAACTTTCCTGATAATCAATCTCCTCCGGTACTGAATCTACTCCAGTCTCGGGCCTAACCAAAGTGTAGTCTTCCAAAATATTTTTCCCTTCCAATAGATCCGTTTGGATGGGAGCGTGAAGATGTTCCGATACTAGTTGATTGTCGTCAACACTCTTTAAACTTAAATTATCCCCAAATGATCCTTGATTCTCTTGAGAAATAGGCTAAATAAATGACAATATTAGTAAATAGAATAAACCCCAAAACGGTAAACAACAATCGACACAAATGGCTTTAAACCGCACACCGACTCACCTCATTCTCTTCAGCTGTTGTTTGTTGGTGTCCACTTAAATGGGCCATTTTTGAATAAAAATGTTTTAATGGAGCGGATATTAATGCGAGTCAACGACTCGTCAAAAATACTCCTTATAATGTGGGACTAAAGACTTGTTGGCGAGGTTGTTTACGTCTGCGCGGTCGTTGCCATGGAAACCAACTACATATCAATACTCATTCTAAACAACAGTTATTGGAAACAAAGAAAAAATTAAGTTGGGTGAAATCAGATCGGTAAAAGTATTTAGTTGAGTGTGTCCTGTACTAAATATTTGTCTTTAAAACTTCATCTGTTATTGTGATTTGATATTGTATGATGTATTGTATGATGTATTTGACAATGCATTTGATTGTGTATTGGATGGTGTTTATGTAGTTGATAGGGTTCACAAAATAACAAACTATCAGCCATTTTTTACCAACTCATCATGCAAATCAAATTAAGGAAAAGTGTATTTGGGGACATGTTCTTTGGAGAGGGTACTTAAGTAGGTTCGATTTGATAAAGTATCAAAGGGTGACATTTTGACATTCATTAAGCTAAGAAAATTGAATATGAAATTAAATATAAAATGGCTGCGGTGTACTTGAAAGTTGATGAAATGTTTTACTGTTTTCTGTGTAAAGGATTATCAATGTAGCTGTTTTACCTACAACACATATATTATAATATAACCTAATCACAAATATCCTTCCCATCCATTTTTTGTCAACATGTGTCGCGATACAATCCTTTTTATTGTATTACCACGAGCTTGATTACCATCTGGACACCATCGAAGATCCCCCGGTACCACAAAAAGCTTTTCTCCCAATTGAAGGTTTTTTGTGGCGATTTGTTGCCTATTACCCCATCCTAATACTCATCTATCTATCCTGAGAACTTTTTTAAATCAAAAAAAGAAGTCAAGTCATACCCCTTTAACAATTGAGACTAACAAAAGTTTGATCACATTAAATCAAACACTGTTACCTTATGTTGAAACACATTCTCACGCTACCAGTAACGAACTGAACGAACACATCCCTCTAACGATCCTTCAACATGGGATTCTTCAAGATCAAGAAGCGAATCACCACCTATATTACCAATCCGATTACAAATTTTGTCAAGCATCGAATAAATTTCCGCAACCTATACTACGGAAAGTCTGATTTAACACGAATTGGGGCTAGAGATATCTTCATTGTACGGGCTATTAAAAAGGTAAATTATTATTTTATTGCGTGCCAAAAAGTATTATGAACTCATAAGCATATTAATTATGCGTCTACATTTATCATTTGTAAACTCGAATCATTTACTAACATCAATTCATGGCCACAATAACAAAATGGCTACAAACCTACGTACATGAACACATTAATTATTTATTAGCATAACCATACTTTAATATTTTTTAAATTCTTCATCTTATACCTTTTCTTAATGTGTTAATTTCTTTTTAATACTCTTTCTTAATGTGTTTTGTAAATTATTTATTTACCCATTAATTCTAATAGTACACCAGTACTTATGACACTCATAAAGCAAAAATGACTTAAGATATAAAGGCAATTTAGTTTGAAACAACAAAAAGTGTCGTTTTTTAAAATGTAAACACATACTCATTCACCTACATATTTTTTTGACAAAGCTTTGCATTTAAATGATATCTAATTATGTACACAGACAAATTAATTTAATTATATTACAAAAAATGAGGCAATTGTTACCATTTTGTGCTAAAACCTTTTTTTATCAGCTCAAATTTCTGCAAATGTTCAAAATTGTTCTTAAATATTTATTAATACACATTAAATGCTTTAGGTGGACGTTTCATATTTTTTATAATAACTCCTTTGTCTTTAACAATGATGAGCAACACTTTTTTCCTCAAGTCAACAGATATTAGACATACTTTTATACACAAATTTATACACACATTCATATCCACATTCCTGATTGTCATATTATACTGGGCATTGTGATTGAGATATGAAACCTCCATTGTCGGTTTAATCTATTGACTAATTGGCAAAGAAATGATTAATGACGTTGCAAATATTCGATTGTTACACTAGATTAGGCAACCCAACTTATTATCACTTTGACACATCATCTGAAGAAGAAAGAGAAGTTAGGAATTTGGTTAATTTTTGGTTGCCATTGCTATTATTTGCATTAGTATAAAGTTAAGTATAAGCTTACATATAATGATATTAAAAAATGATACAATATCTTAAACAAAAGGAAGGCTTTCCTAAACTAATCAAAGCCATCCCGAATTATTTACCATTTACCTCTTGTGACTTTTACCAATAAGCCTTGCCACATTCCATTCTACCCATTTCACATCAATTTATTTAGCATGATAAATAATGAGGACATTAACTTTGTTAGCATATTTCATTTAATTACTTCCTCTTCAAAATAAAATATATATTTGGGGATCCCAAAACAGCAGGTCTTTCCAAATATTTAATGAGACTCATTATTTTGACATTCATTAACAATGGAAGACGTGCCTACACATATCTTCTTGTCACGTATTATTTAAAAGTTATAACAAAAACATGAAAAATATTTGTATTTAAATAGAAGATATTCTATTCATTGAGACACTTCGTTGCATCCTGTTGCGTTAATTATTGTTTGTTGACAACGAGTAATAGTTGCCAAAGGATAACTCTCTTTTTTGTTTTAATCTTATCTATGCTTACAAGTATTTTGGTCTCAATGTTTGAGTATTTGCGTGATTTGAATGTAATTTATTTATGAATGTCTAAGTGGGGGTTTAGAAGTTAACTGCTATACAGTACTCCTGACAAAATATAAAGGGAGTTGCGTGGCATAAGGTGTACCAGAAATATGCGTATATTTTTCCTTTCAACCATTATTATTAACTCTTATTTTATTATTTCTAGCCAAACAAACATTATTTGACATTACTACACCCCAGATCATTTTAGCTATTCATTAAAAATTGTGTTGAGCTATGTGATACCAGTCACTCGATTTTTTGGATGGGTGTATGATACTGCCAAAAATCCAGTTTCCGTGACATTTTAATTAAATGAGTAAACAAAAAATTTAATTGACACATTTGACAGCTCCAAATGGGTATATAATTAAATTGAATGAAGGAATATGAGTATACAAGACTTTACACTCTTTAACCTTTTACCATTAAAATAGTATTTAAGTCTATCTATTAACGAAGTTGCAAAAATCAACCGGAAACTTGGCTAAAATATCCTTAAAAGGCCACCACACAAAAAGTTGGCTCCAAACATCACTACCACTCTTTTGGTAACTAAAATTAAGTGCTTCCAAACATGCGGTATGCACTAGGTGGCTCCAGACTTAAATACCGCAAAAAGGTTTGTCTTACCTCATATCATTCCTTGTTGCTTTCCAAATCTATTCCGCCTAATATTTCACAATTTGATGGCCATAAATCTAAAATCTAATAATATCTCATATTTTTTGTTAGTTGAGTAGGTGGTGTGACAATCATGTTTTGCCATACTTGTTGCCCTCTTGTGTCAATTTCTTTTTGATATGAAATATGGCATAATCTGTTTTAAAAACAAATATATATGTATCTATTAATTTGTTCGTGAGAAAGAGAGTGACATTGATACGTTTTTTTGGTCCAAATGCCACAGATATTAAATATCTTTTTTAATTATATTTATACTATACTTTATAATATACTTCATTGACCCTACTTTCCAAATTTCACTTTATTTGTCCCTATCCTTTTCAGCTTTACGAAAACGCAATGGCTTTAGGAACTAAATGCGGTACTTCCCCAGCTAATATTATGAAATATAGCGAGGAGATTATCAAGCAGGTGAGGGATTAACTTAATAAATCGCAACTAACATTGGGTTGCTTCTAGTTGACACCAGAAGAAATAGACGAATTCAAGGAGGCGTTTGTTCTTTTTGACAAAGACAACTCTGGCACCATTTCCACCAAAGAATTGGGAGTTGCCATGAGAAGTTTAGGTCAAAATCCGACTGAACAGGAAATTCTTGAGATGATCAATGAAGTTGATATTGATGGAAATAACGCTATTGACTTTCCCGAGTTCTGCGTCATGATGAAGAAGTTGATCAAAGATACAGACGCTGAAATGATCAGAGAATCATTTAAGGCAAGTTCGTGTTCTCAAATTATCTTTTCTACCTCAATTATTAGCATTTACTGAACTTTTGAACGATTATAGATTTTCGACAAAGACGGTAATGGGAGTATCTCAACGGATGAATTTCGTTACTTCATGACCAACATGGGAATGCAATTCAGCGAAGAAGAAGTCAATGAAATCATCCAGGACGCTGATGTTGATGGAAACGGAGAAATCAACTACGACGAATTCGTGACCCTAATGACTTCAAAGTAATTTTAATCACCAAAAGCTGATCTCATAAATGCTTTATATACCCACAACGAACTAAACTTTCTCCTATGTACTATATTTGCTGTTAATGATCTTGATATGTCTTATTATTTTGTGGATCTAAATCCGATCGGCTAATTCAAATTATTTTTTACATAAAATCATCAAAAAGCAACCTGAAATGTTGTCTTTTGAGAGAACAAAAATAATTTATTAGTTTCAAATAAATATTTAATGCAATCAAAGCCATTTGTTTTTACATACAATTTGAATATGTTAGTATGTTAATGCGAAGGAGTGTGGATGTCTTTTGATACTAATTTATTATTATTGAAAACCAAATCTGTTTTTGACAGAAGGTGTAAACACTCTAATGAATAATAATGTAATCATTATACATGATATCAGAAGATGATATATTTTTATTTACTTAAAAATAGATTAATTTTCGCTCAAACAAAATATACAATTAAGGTCCAAAGATTAGGCATCTAAAGCCCATTCGTTTTCGGATAGGAAATTATCGAGGACTTCTTTCATGGCGAGGTTAGGTATGAGTTGGTCTTCGGTAAGGGGTGCTCTGGTCATGGGGTCAAAATGACCCACTCGGTTCAAATGCTCCTTGATCTCATCACGATCGTAAGTGAATCCACTGCTTGTGACTACTGGGTTTCTCAGTAATTCAAATGCTAGAAAATAGATATCAAAGACAAATTGTATCTGAAACTTACAAATTTTCCCACACAAGTAATCTGGAATTTCACGCTTCTTTCTACGATCGTCAACTTGAGCAAATAAGTTATTTAATTGGATTATGTTAGATTCACATTCTGATTGCAGTTCCTCCATTTTTTCTGTAACCTCGTCCTTTTCCGACCCTTCAGTGTCCACAGTTGTTAAAGAGCCATAGACTTTCCCTACTGGCTGACATTTATTTTGATCATTAGAACAATTATTTGAAGCCTCGAAACTTACCAAGATCTCAGCGATCTTTCTTTCGGTGTCATCGCGCATCAGTTGTGTGATGTAGGATTGAAGAACGATTTCCTCGGCCATTCTTTTCTTTTCCTCTTCTCTAAACTTAAGTCTGCGAGCTTCCCTTAAAGGAGCACATATTTCATCACCAAAAAATTGGGATGTTTCTTTGCTATTTTCGAGAGCTCTATTAAATGACTTGATAGCTTCATCATACTCACCTAAACAACAGACCATTAATAAATAAAAAAGTTACAAATATTAAACTATGCAACTAAACTTACCTAACTGAAGTAATGCTTTTCCCAAAATAACCCGTGCCTACAACAAAATCAACATCACTAACAAACAACAATCACTTACCTTAACATTTTTCTTTTCAACTTCTAAACACTTCCTAGCATCTTCAGCACTCTTTTCCCACTGTTTCAGATGAAGGTAACATAGTGCTCTATTAGAGTAAAAAATGGAAACACTTGGATCCTGAATGATAGCTTTGGTATAAAAACCTAACGCCAGTTCATATTTAGCCTCTTGAAAAAGTCTATTTCCTTTAGCTTTGTATTCTAAGGCAATCGAAGACATGTCCTTTGTCAATTTTTAGAATGATTTTTCCCCAATAACCAATAATATGATAAGTGATTTTGTATGAATAGCTATCAATGACTATCGCAATGTCCCAAAGCTTGTGGTTGTTTGATGTGGTAGGAAGAGGCTCCTTTTTTTCGTGGTGAGATGACTCATTTTGGAGTTTGCACATAATTTTGGTTGTCAAACCATATACTATATCTCTGGCAAAATAAGATGAGTAGTGAGGAGCAAAAATTGTCCACAGACGACTTGCATCTCCTCAAAGAAGCCGAAATATTCATAGATGAAAACGGCAAAAAACATCGTGTCAAAAAGACCATTCTGCCACATTACTTTTCGTCAGGTCCGCATGGTTTGGGTAAGTTATTCAGTTTAAAACTACTTATATAATTTATTTAGGTGATCCGGAAGACAGAACTTTAAGGCGAATCGAAGCAGATGTAATCATACCTAACAGAATGAACTCGCAGATCGAAAGAGTCGAATGTAATGTCCAGTATCTCGGTAAGTTGAAACTCATTAAACAACTATCATTTATTTTTAGACCTTGTCGCTTGTCTGAGAAAAGATGGCGGCTTTAAAGGTCTCAACACATGTAAACCTGTCTTGGAGATGTTCAATAAATGTAAAGCTAAATAGTATGCTTTATCATTTTGTCTCCTTTAATAATCCCTTCTATTTAGCTTCCGTGATTTGAACTTTAGATCTGAAGTTACAGATGGATATTTGAAAGAACGGGCTGGTGCAAGGACGTATGGCATGACTGAAAAGTCGAGAGAGTTAGAAAAGTTTAGGGAGTGGAAGAAAGCTCAAGAAGCTGGTAAAACGTAAACTGATACACCATTGGGTTGAGATCAAAAGGAAAGCCATATACTTCTATGTTGTTTTATAGTAAATTTAATTAGAATATTTTTAATAAATAAAACTTTTATTAACATAATTTATTTACAAATAACAATGATGTCATCTTTATCTCTTCAAACATTCTTCTTTGACAGGACAATTTTCAGTTTCTTCCCGTTGGCCTTCGCAAACAGGTTCTAACTGCTTGAAGCTCCAACATCTTCTTGTTCTAGTTCTTGTACCGGTTGCGTGACAAGCACTGCTAGTATGGCAAGTTGGACTCCAATGGGACCACAGCGTCCACTTTCCATCATCAACAGTACACGGAAGATGACAAGGCATCTTTTCAATAAAAACTCCATTACACGTTTTGCCATTGCATTGCCTCGTTCTGTTTTGAACCCCCGGCAACATGCAAGATTCGCTCACACAACTATTCCAACCTCCCCAATTTTGCCATTCATCACCTACCACGACCTTGCTAACACATTTAATCTTACACACAATTTTATCAATACTTGAACCATCGCAATTCAAGCCATCACATACCCTTATTCTTGTTTGAATACCTGAGGCGTTGCATTCAGATGTTGAGCATGCGCCCCAACTTTCCCAATTTTTCCATTTACTAATAATGCATGCTTTTTGACATGATACTGTATCGGAATTTGAACCGATGCAATTTTCTCCCTTACATGTTCTAAATCTCGTTTGAGTTCCAAATTGGTTGCACACATTTGCTGTACAATTGCCGAATGGCTTCCATTCTTCCCATTGACCTGGGGGACATTCCTTTTTACAGGATATTGTTTCGGAATTTGATCCTACGCAATTGGAAGTAATGCAAGTTCGGAATCTTGTTTGAGTTCCGTTTTGGCTGCAACCATTTGCTGTACAATTGCCGAATGGTTTCCATTCTTCCCATTTACCTGGTGGACATTCCTTTTTACAGGATATTGTTTCAACATTGGACCCTACACAATTACCTCCGTTGCACGTCCTGAACCTGGTTTTGCTTCCAATTTGATTACAAGCATTGGTTGTACAATTACTAAATGGCTTCCATTCTTCCCACTTTCCCGCCACAATAGAATCACCCTTTGCACATTCCTTTCTACAGACCATTCTTTCAGAATCATTCCCCGGACAACCAATTCCATTGCAACTTCTAAATCTACTTTTAAATCCAATACCATCACATTTCACTCCTCCAACACACTCACTCCAACCTCCCCACCTCGCCCATTCAGCTTGACTTCTTCTTTTGGTTCCTAATTCAGCTTTATTCTCATCATCTTCGATAGCTTTCATTTGGCATTCATTATCCGTATCAGACACTTTATTTCCATTACAGGCTAATCTTTTGCACAAGCCTTTGACACAATATTTGTTTTCTCCACAAGGTGAACCATCAGGCAAATCTTCGACTGTCCTAATACTAGTCGATTCCTTCATGAAACACCACACTTTGCACATATCCTACAATAATTTATTAGCCTAGTAATTATGTTTCTAGATTTAGGGGTTTGTTAGTTGAAGGTGCTCTTTATCAACATTAAATTACGTTCAGACCTTGTGCTTTTGAATATTAGGTGAAGCTATTTATATTTTGCAGTATTATCATCAAATGAACCCTATTAAAATACTGATTTTAGAAGTCTTGGTTCGATGAAGTCCTTAAGATGAACTCGGGACCTAACCGAAAGTTAGCTGATTTCATCATGAAAGAGTTCGCTGATGCTTTTAATTTTTTGGACTTGCAGTTTTATAAGGAAGATTCTGTCTAATTAGTATGTATCACTTCTATTATGTATTTCTTTAGTAAAAGTTTTTCTAACCAAGTCTGCTGATATATTTTTAATTTAGTTTCCGGGAGTGTTAAGAGGATGATTACCTGATCGTACTGTGTTCCCGTCGAATCCATATTCAGCTTAATATTTTCAGGCAATTTAGCTTTTTGGCCACAAACTGAATTTATATATTGTTGCAATGAAAAGGGGCCATTGCATCTCCTGCTTGAACATAGAGACCCCCTAACGTTTTCACCTGAGCATTTATTTCCATCATTATTTGGGAAGGGAGAATCGCAATATCTGTGTTCTTGTTTTAATTTGATTTGACCTTTGATTTGGCACTCTGAACATTTACCAGTTGATTCAGGCTCACAGAAACTAGCTTCGCTCCATTTAGACCATCCTCCGTGGACAGGAATTAGTCTGATTGTTGAGGGGACGCATTTGCCTCCGAAGCATACTTTATTACTCCCACAATGAGTGCCCTCTGAAAAATATTTAAAATAACTTAAATGAACCAAAACTCACCCAAACTAGGATGTGCAGTCCTTAGCTTCCCCTTAGTGTCAGAACACCAAACAATCTCACAAATATCCTCCAAAGTCTGGTACGATCGCAATTCATGCTCCCAACACAACCCATGGAACAATCTACATTGCTCATGGACGGTGTATTGTTGTCCAGGCAAATCAACAGAAGACTTCGATTTGATGGGTGATGTATTGAGGCAATTAGGTGCTCGATCATCTTCAGTTCCTAGTTTCGACACAAACACTCCCATTTCAGTCGAACTACAAGCAGACCAGTGTGTCTTTCCTGCCCCGATTGACGGACTCATGATGAAAGCATCCTGTTCACACCGATTATTTTGTCCGTCGTGGTACATTCCCAAGTTGTGTCCTATTTCATGGGTAACAACAAACACAGATCCAAAATCAAGTCCTTCATTAATAGTACAACTCCTCTCCTCCGAACACATCCCTGAATAAAATGTTGTATGCAATACTATACATTTTCAAATTTGAATGTTGCTCGCAAGCTATTTATGTAATCTTTTATAAATTCAAACTTTAACAGACTCCCTACCAACCGTTCTTTACGACGTTGTAGCATTGTAAATGTCGACATTTCCTTTTTGGATGCAATGGTATAATGTACAAGTACCGACATGCATATAATTATTACACCACACACAAACAAAGCTACAATTTGGTCAATAAGTTGTCTTATTTTTTGATGTAGATACAGAATTTAAAGAATCCTTCATCACCTAGTGATGTCGACTACGTGCAGTCTCTTCCCCATACCCGTGTCTTCTCAAGATGGAGCCCTTATTACTGATGCGCGAATTAAAGTTATTCAAGTGGGCAATAATATACAGCGTATTCCAACAGGTCTTCAATTGATAGATCTTAAAGATGTTTATGATATCTTTTTGAAAGATGCAAATGTATCTACTCGTGATTCCAGTCTAATGGAATTAAGAAGGAGCAAACGTTCAATACCTTATAATGGGATAACTCTAGTCAGGATGATGGTTCTTATCGCTAAAAATGCCGAAGCTTTGTGGGATTTGGTTGATGAAGTCCAACCAGAAAAGAGATTAAATAGCAAACCTGAAACAATTTCTTGCGACAGATGTCCCATGAAGTTTTCTTCAACGACACATCTTGACAAGCTTCGTTGTTCAAGAACACAAAAGAATGCCATTGAGGTTAGAGAAGATGTAGAGAGTCTAATCAAGAATGAGTGAACATAGATATGACTACAACTTCACTAATAGATGGAGGCATGTTTTTAGCAAGAAAGAACAATTCCCCCATCAAACGGCATGCAGGAGAAAAGTTACGCATAATCACGGAGAAGTATCCTTCAAAAATGATTGCAGAGAATGCAGAAGCCATCCCTGCCATTTGTCTATCTTATGAATCCTGAGAGAGAAGTCGGTTAGCTAATTTTAAATGATCTTACTAACTGCACCCTTCTAAATACGTTTAAAGTATTAAATAAAATGTGCCCCTTTTTGATTTGGTCCCATCCCCTTAACTGCCAACCTTTAACAGCAGAAAAACCTGCAATTGACTTCAAAGAGCCTGCATAAAGATCAAACCCCGTCAACAGCAAAGCGTGGACCCAATTCTTTGGGTCCTTCCCATCGGCTGGTTTCAATTGCTTTTGATATTGACAAAATGCTTTCAACAGCGCATTAACTTCGCCTTGATGATGGGCAGGACCGAGCAAAACATCCGGTTGTTGTTCCATGATGTCAATGCGCTTGACCCGAAAGTGGAGGCGTGAATTTAGAGTTTGGTGTTTGTAGAGGGTGTCGACGTTGTTGATGGTGGCTACGATGAAGCGTTTCATTTCGCGCATATGGCGAAGCTCCCCGTAAATTTCACGGAAATGAGTTACCATTAGGTGGTCGGCAAATACAGCTAATTCTACTATTAGTTCTTCGTCTTTGTCGTGGAGGATGGATCTTTTTACTTTTTGCGAGATAGACCCTTCCACTTTTTGGCGTGGCAACATCTTCGAAACCAACAAATCTGCTTCTACTTGATCCCCCGGAAAAGGATCATCCTCCTTTCTAAATCCACAACTTTTCTTGGTTTCCTTCAATTCCCTCTTATGAATAACATGCACCCCCTCATCCATCAATGAAGGGACGGGATGAACAAAATGATACTCCCCATTCGGCAAAATAATCAAACCTCGTAAATTATCCTTGCACCCTGACATTGACAAGATTGCGCCCCTAGGCTTGATAGAATGACCTTTAAAAACTTGATTGCAATCAAGGTGTGTTTGTTGCGCTTCTGCCATCCAATGACTTCGGTTTGGAGAATGAAAGTTTTGGTGGAAACCGATGTCGAAAAGGTTAGTGGAATGGTCTTTCATAAGGAAGGAGTAAAGTTTGTTGTTTATTGTGATGTTAAGGAGGGTGTTGTGGATCAAGGGACTCCCTTGCAGAGTCGAGAATTGAGGAGGTTCCTCCGAATTTTGTCCAAATAAATGGATTTTTTCATTTGGCTTTAATTGGTTGAAGAATGGCTTTACAAACTAAAAAGACTCCAATTATTATTTCCTTTCTTGACAAACTAACCTGCAATCTAAGACAAAGCAACAAAACTACCCATAAACAATCAAAAGCCCGCACCATACTAATTACCAATCTTCTTTTCTTTTTGTCTTCCAATTATTTGAATTAGCGATGAAAAGCAAGAAAAGTTGTTACCCACTTAAAATGTCACCAAAAGCAACTTTCAAATAAGAAGCTACTCTTGTAAGAAAGGGGCAACCTTTATATAAGGTTACCTTCCAGCCCACATAACTTTCAACAACCATGTACCTATTATTGTGGGGTATGTGTGTTTCTATTCCGGAACAATTTAACCTTGTGGTGTGTTGTTAAAATACTATTGCTACTATACTTTTGACGCCTTGTTTCAATTTCACTAATTGATAAAGAAAGTTTGTTTGTCTGGTTATTATTTTGATACCAACCAATTATTTTTTAACGAACAAAAAGCGGTTTCGGCTTTCAAGTTCTTATGGTGACAGGTGGGAATAAGATGTTGTATGTTTTACCCCAAGTTAATAATATTAAATCAAATTTGATCAAATTAAATTAGGAAAGTGTCTATGTTGTTTGTTTTGTTTAAGGATGTGATTGTTTTTGGGAGTGAAAGTTGATAAATTGCAGACACCTGAACTTTGATAAGCTTCCCAGAGTGGTGTTTAGTGTATGTGCGCAAGGTTGTTATGGTAACAGTCCTTTTTAACTCACCACTCGATGGCAATATTTGCGTTGATATGACCATACAATACGCTTTATTATACACTCCATTTTATTATGTCTATATTTGATGAGTTAAACGACTGGAAACCTCAGTATATGAGGAAAGAGCTTGTATTAGAGTTGCCTAAGCTTCCTCCGGATAATAAAGTTTTATTTGACAAAGACCAAGCTAGGGCGGTTTTATATAAATTACAAGAAAGGCGCGATAAACTGGAAGAGCAGAAGAAAGATTTATTTATCTATTGCCCATCCTCAAGCAGTGGCACCACATCTCCCGCTATTTGTCTAAACAATCGCATTGATCAACTTCTAAGCAACATAAATCAAAAGTATCCTTCCCCCACCGTCAACATTTCACCTGCCTCTCCACCGACTAACGACCACCATCATCAAAAAACAACAACCAAAAAAGAGGTGACGTTTGGGACTAATTACATCTTAGCACGACTATGATGCCTTCTTTCTCATTCCTAATAATACCTTTTTAGATTATCGCCTTTCATCCCACTTCCTACTCAATTCGTCTCCTACACTTGTTAGAAGCACATACGAGATTGACGAAAGCTGGAGAATTGATTGCTGAAGTGGAAGGAGCTGTTAAATAATCTATATATTAACCTACTAATTTAATACTGTTATTGGATAGTCTTTTTCTGTTAATTAAGTAACTTATTACAATATGCCCGGAGATAGTTATGTTATGTGTCGTATTGACAAAACTAATATTGGTGTAAGTGATAAATAAATGAAGAACACATAAAACAACAATTTTAGACCCTCAAAATAATCAACTCTGCCGTCTTTCCCGTCTCATATGGGGACAAATTTTATGAAGAAGTCGTTAAACCAGAAAATGAAATGTTCAATCGGATTATTTATCTAGCCTCCAGTAATATTGCCATCGGTGCCGTCTGTTGCCGTATTTCTTTTCCTGACCCCCAAGCCAACAAGATCAATTCAAGCGACCTTTATATCATGACACTAGGCTGTCTTACTCACTATCGAAGACGCCATATTGGTTCAATGCTAATAGATTATGTTTTTGATATCTGTAAAAAAATACCTTCTATCACAAGAATTTGCTTGCACGTCCAAACTAGCAATGAAGTGGCTTTGAAGTTTTACAAAAAATTAGGCTTTCAAATTAAGGATACTTTGAAGGATTATTATAGAAAAATCGATGTTACTTCGGCTTATTTGTTGGTCAAAGAGTTGTCATAAATTATTATTTGTTGTTATGGAGTTAATTGGTAATAAAAGGACTTGTGTTTGTTTTTAAAATAATGCATTTTTTAAATGTCTTGATTCCAACAGTTCGTGTCGGAACATAAAGTGATGATTTATTTGGGAAAGATACATGGTCATCTTTAGCTTTTCAATTAGTTGAAGGCTTCTTCTTAATTATAGTGTCAATTTGATTACATTGTATTAATAGTTGTTTATAATTGTAGATAATGGACGGTTCACACATTGGATGGGGCAACGTCAGCATCTTTTTTGATTGCTGTCAATTGGATCCGATATACTTCCAGAAACAAAAGCATTTCATGTCTCGTTTTATCAAGATCAGACAGATGATGGATTGCGCCAATCGAATTGATATTGGGTACAACGTCAAACACAGCACAGAACCTGAGACCGTTATCAAGGAGGATTGTGTACAGACTTCGTTTGACTTTTTTGGAGATATGGAAGAAAAACTTATAGCTTTTGGCAAGGAAGATTGCCAATTGGGAATGATTGGTATGTTCAACAGGAGACTCGCGGCTGTCGACAGAAACGTAGAGACATTTGAACCAGATCACAAATTTATTATTGTTTCTGATTTCTCATCCTATATCAATGGCGGCTCCGAAGAAGTGGACAAATTTGCAAAGAGTTGCGAAAAGGCGGGATGCAAAATTATTTTTGTTGGCTTGAAGGATTTCTACAGTGAAGTCAAGAGAGAATGCCCGCTTAAGGGTGAGTGGTGTGACGTTCTTTCTGTTGAAGAAGGTATCGCCAACATCCAATTCTACCACATCATCAACAAAGCCACTCGTGGCACACCTTATGCTCTTGAACTGAACGACCAGCACAAAATTAATATTGTAGACCATGTTGTTCTCGTCAAGCCAAAGGAAATAATGAGCTTTAAAAAAGTTTTGAAAGAAATTGGAGATGAAGAAAGTACTACCACTTACAAAAGGAAATTTGCAAAAATTGATGATGAAGGGAACGAGATTCCTAAAGAAAACATTATCAATGCTTTCAAATTCGGAGTCAACATCATCCCTATTAATCATTTTGACGAAATTTATCATGGAACAAATTCAGAGGCCAAGTCTTTTCAATTCATCCAATTCGCCAAGAGTAAGGACATCCATCTTTCCTTTTTAGTTGGTGAATCTCACATGATCATGCCTAAGGAAAACGACAAACCTTCCTTTAAAAGAATGTTAGCCCTAAACATGGCGATGATTGAATCGGATGTTGTGATGATTACCAGAAAAGTATACAGCAAAGCTAGTGCTGCTAAGATGGTTGTCATGTTCCCAAGAATAAATGAAACTACTAATATGCCTTACTTTGTCAATTTTAACCTTCCATTCAGCCAAGATGTCCGGTCTTTAGTCTTCCCAAATATCAATGATTGGTGTGATGGGCCTTCAACTAACGAAGAAGATGTGATGAATGAAGTTGTGGATCGGATGACTCTTGGGCGCGAGGACAAGAGATTCTTACCTAAACAAACTAATGACCCCAACCTGCAAATGAAGTATGAGACAATTGTGGACAAATTTACCGGGGTTGGGAGAGATGTTCAAGAAATTCGGGATATCATCAAACCAATATACCTCTACAAAGAGTTCGGAGAAGAAAACAAAAGGAAATTAAATGAAGCCTTAAAAGCTCGTTTCCCAATCACAACTCCTCAAGAAGAAAAGCTGATGAATGAACTCAATCAAATCACTTTTGTGAATCAAAGATTGGCTGATGTTGAAAGAATCAAGATGGAAATTTTTGGTAAGGTTGATCAAATTTTGGCGGTCAAAGAAGAGGCACATATCAATGATGTTGCAAAGAATGAAATTAAAACCGAAGGAAGTTTGTAATTAATTTGTATAGTTTTGCTAATTGTATTTTCGATAATTTATTTATGAATAAAATAATAGATTTTATTTAGCTTAGTTGTTTTATCTTCTATTTGTTATAAAATTTATGTCTTTTGGAGTAGGTATGCATTAAATATTTATTTTTGTTCATTTTAAACAACAGTTGCACTAATTTTGTTTGAAATCGGAGATTCTTTTATTCGGTAGATACACTTTAGTTGCAAATAAGAGATGATCTTGAAATCCATAGCCTCCATTCTTGTCAATACGGGGTTTAATTTCCCGGGATCAGCTACGATCATCCTCCAACAGGCAACAATACAAAGGTAGATTTAGACGCTTTATTACACAAAATACTCCATATAAATATTCAAAATATACATAATGATGGTAATATACAAAACATATTGTATATTCAAATTATATATTTAACAGGTTATTATTTTAAGGAATAATTTATAGTTTGTTTTAAAAATTGCAATATCATCATTATTATAGTTTTTCTATAGTGTCTAGAGCAATTTTTTGGAATAACTTTGTGTTATTTTATGTATTCGATAGTTCTGAAAAACTATTACTATGATGTTTTTAAAGATTTTAAAATGATCAGAAGGAACCTAAAAATTACAAATTACCAAAAAATGCCTTTTATTCCAAAATTATAATCGAACTATCTAGTGTGGCGTAGATATTAGATAATTACACTACTTAATTCAGATTACTAAATTTGTTGAAAAGATTAAGAACTAACGCTTTTACATCAAAACAAATCTTAATCAAATAGTCGTTTTAGTTTTTATCAAAATAATGAACATCAAAATAAAATATTATAAGATTCCTTCCATTGAATCTTTTTATGTATGGTTTCCACTAATAATTTAAACTGGTGGGATCGAAGAATTTACTTGAGGACTCCAGTCCTTATTGTCTCCAGCAGCTCCCATCATTGTGTTGCGGTCAGCTTTCTTTCCAAGGGCCATGAATCCGTACACTGTTCCACAGGCAAAGATTAGGCCGGCTCCGAGAATTGTGTCAAGTTCGGGGCACATGATGATTGGCGTTATTCCCATTCTAAAGAAGATTTTAAGTTATTTTGTTTCTTATTACTTTACTTACCCACAAAACAGAATTGCCTTATGAAAGTATGATCTAGATTCGGAAAAGATGGTAATCTTTTCGATAAAGTCAATAAATGAACAGCAAAATGGTGCTTCCAAAGCAATTGACAACAATCCGAAGCATCTAAAAAACAATTATCACCCATTCCTTTCCACATTTAGTCACTTACAATTGCAAAATGGCTGCTATAATACAAGTTGGTGTAATCGAGAGTAGAGCTAACATTCCAAAAAACATTGCCAAGATGCCACCAACAATAGCGAAAGCCTTAGCCAAATACCTGAGCCACCAAGGAAATCCAGCATTAGGATCGTGTTCAGTCATCATCTGCGTTTGGGCAGATGAAGCAACTCCCATGATTATAAAATAAGTTTGATCTAAATAAAAGTATCAAATTAACAATCATTCATCTATATTTATCAGAAAAATAATGAAATGGTGATAAATGTATCTTAAGCAATCAATGTCGTGGTTCAGCAGTACATAGACAAATAAATTAACAGATTACAAAATATATAAGATAAGATATGTGTGTTTTGCCGGTTGCTTTACATTACTATGAAGTTGGGGAAAGATGGCTGTATAGACCATGCAACGAAATTAGTTTAAAACAATGTTGTAGAGATTAGTCGATATATGGCACATGCGAGAGATACGAATGTATGTTTCATGGCAAGAGAGTAAGACCAAACATTGTTTAGGCGAATTTTAATGTAATCGCCTCAAATATATATTAATAAATGTGTACTACTGTGTTATAATTCAAAAGGATTTTAAACAGCCATACTGACAATGTTAACGTTTATCGATTTATTTAGCATAAACTTGACAACCACAAAAGTAGCAACAATTATGGGGTCAAAAAAGCAGCATAAATGTTTTAAATAATCATTGTATAGAATGTCATCATTATTGTAAATAGATTGTCACACTTTTTTTCCAATACAATAATAACTATTTCTTAAACTAACATCCTCAGAAGATGCAAAAATGTATAGTCACAGAGACACACAAATTACATACACCTGTCCGTAGATTAAAAAGACGGTAATAGTATTAGAGTTTGTTGACAAATTAATAACTTCCCCACAAGAAGACCTTCTTCAATTGATAAAATTTTATTTGATAAAAGATTACTTTAATTATTGTTTAGTAATTGTTTAAAAACGAAATGGGTTTTTGGTGGCAGCATGAATGTATATACAATTGTTGTTACTGGTGGTGTTCGCTTACAATAAACAAAGACAGCTATCGAATTTTGGACAAAAGTTCATGACAATATTCCTTTCTTGGTGTTGATCTTTTTTATTAGTAAACAATAACGAGATAACATCCCTCCAGACATTTTGGCCAATTCATCGCCTTTCACTCCCCACAATTCGACGGGAGGTTTTACTGCTCCGAATTTCTAAAAATAGATGAACGATCAAACGTAAATGAATGTTTGAATTTGTATTTAACAAAAACATTATTAACACTAAAACTTACAGACTCATGTACGTCACATCTGAAAATCAAATGATCATTCACATTCAAACAATTGACGGACTCTTCTTTTTCAACAAATAAAACTTTGTATCTATAAGTAGCTTCGCGTGTAATTCTCTGTAATAAGTTGGTTAAAACACATGAATCATTTCCTTACCTCTAACACCACCTCGGAATCTTTGCTTCTGATTACGGAGAAGACATCATCTTTAACCATGCAAATGTAATGTTTTAATGGTAGCTTAGAGGGCAAGGTAATGGGAATAACCGGAATGTCTGGGTAGCTTCGCGCAATAGCAATTGAACCCTCGATATTAGTCCCATCTTTCCGAATTCCGACGAAAATTTCCCTTCCTGTATACAAGACGTCACTTCCCTCTAATACAACACCCTTGCCATTTATCTTATCTTCACATCTAATGACATTCCATGTTAATTCTTTCAAAGCCACGGCTAACTGTAACATGAATGGATTAAATTATACAACCCGTATCAATACAAATTTAATTAATTTGGAAATAAGTATCAAGCCAAATTTAATTAATTTGGAAATAAGTATCAAAACAAATTTAATTAATTTGTAATCAACATTTAATTACCTCATCGAGACGAGCACCCGTTTTCTTTGGTCTTGTAATTAAGGCTGTTCCATGTATGACTACAGCTGCATCGTCAGGAAATAGACCTTCTACTCGAGATTTATGTTCTGGTGCCAGTTCAATTACATCTATCCCAGCCTGAGTAATAGTAAAGAATGGATAAATAAAATATTTATAAATAATAAAGTATACCTCTTTTAGTGATTGAGTCAAGTCTTCTAATTGCTTTTTGGCTAAAGGTAAATCGAAATGGGAAGCTACTTTTTTGTTCTCGAATTTGACTTTGTCTGGTAGGCGAATCATGATGGCATGGCTGAATTTCATCTTGCAATTACAAGTACTTAGTATTGTGATGGGATTATACGCTCCAATCAACACCAACTAATTAACTAACCCCAATAGATAAAAGGATAAATAAAAGTTTTTTTTGTCGCAACTGGTGCTATTAGATCATCCACTTAATAAATCAAAAGATCCCACGAAACTGTGATTTTCACAAGATAATCTATCTCTTCAGCAAACAACACTTCTAAATCAAACAAATATATGACCAAAACAATATGTAAACGTATATATGGGTGGTATAAGGCAGCGAGTGAATGAACACATATAATATATCGAGTCTCATTTAAATAATACGCGACTGTGTCACTACCGATTTGCTCAAAACTAAGTATTATCTATGTTGTTGTTGTTATTAAACACAATAAATATGACTTACTGGTCGAGGAGACTACATTATTTTCAGGACACAGCCAACCAGCCGCCACATTTTGCTCGAATGGGAGGTTGGTGTGTAGGGAAGTAATGGCTTACAATGTGAACACTCAAACCTCTTCGCTTTGGTTTATGATGGCATAAAGATGTAACAATTGCCTTGACACTAAATAATTATTAAAAAAGGTTTATTGCAACAACCTCCTATCAGAAAGTTCCCATAAAAATGATTTTATTAAGAATGGGGTTCAATTTATCAGAAATGATTATTTTATTTCCATAACATTCAATTCCCTCCCCTCTAATAAATGACACAAAAAGCATATTATAAATAGTTGACGCAACACTTCTTCTGACAAAGCAAAAAGTGTTTTATGATTAGAGCAAATTTGCTTGAAAATTGCACATTTATATGATACCCACTTATTCATCACACCCAGTCATCAAGCAACAATATTCCTGCAACAAAACGTTTATTTCAATCAAAACAGGTTATTTTTCTGTACGAATTTTGCATAAATGTTTTGTGAATGAGGCTCTTTGATATTTGATACCAACGGAACCTATATATTCTTTGCATCTTAATGTATGGGGCAAAAAATAATATAATACACGAATTTCCACTATGAATCTTTTTGGGAATTTATATTTTGTTTGTTGGCAATATTTATTTTGTACTGCACATGTTTGTACATAGTTGGATCTCCTTTGAAGCAACTTAGTGAAAGGATATCTAATCATGTAGTGACCATTTTATTATATTAGCTTTTGATAACAATAAATGGTCGGAAAATAGATATTTATAATTTTTCCGTTGTAAATATATTTGATTACACATAGACATACACACACCTATTAATATGTGCTATTAAGCTGTCGATACGACAAGCCCTTTCTGAGCTGTCTATTTTTTGATTTAATAATTCAAATTTTTCTAAATCACCTTTCTTTTAGTTAATTAATTTAAAAGTTGACACCACACAGATATATCTATACCTCTAAAGATTATTCAAATCTATTTAACCTTCTCCTATTAGCAACACAAAAAAGAGACGAACAAAAGTAGAGGGCCTCCCGATCTATAAATTTGAACATACCATTCACTATATACACAACTGTTCAACACCAACTTCCACGTTGACCCTTTTTGTTTTGGAATGATTTGGTGAACCTTTTTTAAGTTTTAAATTTAATAAAGATAAGCTAATTTGTAGGTTTTGATGTTTTGTTTACGGTTTAATTGATTTGAAGGTATGACGTGGCCAAAACATCCATTTATTCCCACATATCTATTTTTTAATAATATCTATTCTCCTACTAAGATTATTGTATACAAGAAAATGTTACCACCTAACCTACTGAAGGTCGTTCCCATTCTGACCTAAAAAGTGTTTGAAAATATATAATCAACGTGTACATATATTTATAAATTTCCAATATAATAATAAAGCTTTTTTAGAACCAAGCATGAATATATTCCGTTTGTTAGGTGATCTTTCCCATCTCTTTGCGATTTTATTGCTTCTTGTCAAAATATGGAAGACGAGATCTGTGGCTGGATTGTCGGGAAAGTCACAAGTTTTGTTTGCCATTGTTTTTGTTACTAGATATTTGGATTTGTTCACCAGCTATATTTCTCTTTATAATTCTTTTATGAAGGTGAGTGTTGTTACAAAGAAATGGTAATAATTGTTTTAGATCTTCTTCATTGGAGCTTCAATTGCTACAGTTTGGTTTATTTACCACAAATTCAAGGCTACATCTAATAAGGAAGAAGATCACTTTAGAATCGAAATTTTGTTGCTTCCAGCTGCTGTTTTGGCCTTGTTGATTAATAGTCGCTTCGAGGCCTTCGAAATCCTATGGACATTTTCGATTTATCTTGAAGCAGTCGCCATCCTCCCTCAACTTTTCTTACTTCAAAAGCGAGGAGAAGCCGAAACCATCACCTCCCATTATCTATTCGCTCTTGGAATCTATCGTGCCCTTTATCTCTTCAACTGGATCTACAGATACACCGACGAAGGCTTCTACGACCCCATCTCCATCTGCGCCGGTGTCGTCCAAACCGTCCTCTACGCCGATTTCTTCTACATCTACATCACTAAAGTAATCAAGGAAGGAGGCAAATTGACTCTTCCAGTCTAAGAACACCAATCCAAAAGTACCAATTTTAATTTTACCTAAACTTATATTTATGTTATTAATTTATTTTTTATATAGATAATACTATTTACAAGACAAAAGAGAGTAGTTTTTGTTTGTATAGTAAGGTACCACATTCAAGCTATTTATTTATATGAGGAAAATTTTATATAAAATGCATTAATAATAATTTAAAATGTTTTTACTCTGGCAAAGCCTAATAATTTTTTGCCTATGTCGTGGACGTTGCAATATTCTTTGAGGAAGGGAATTCCAAGCACCCACGTGGGACCGAACCCAGCGCCTTTTGGGCATATGGCTAGAGCACAACGGCCTTTGTGGTCTTTTATCATGAGGTTTCGTCTGGTTATGTGATATTTATGACTGCCAATCGTAATATCCAGCCCATCAAATTCTTTTTCACAAGGAAAGTAATAGTTTTCAAGGAGTGGATCGAAAACAGCTCCTATTTGCTTGGCGATTTCATCAGTTACCCCCTGTGGACCCAAAACGAATGAAGTCCCCGAATCCGAAATAGTTTCCCACATATCTTTAACATTAACCTCCCCAAATTTGACTTCATGTATTTGAAATTGCCAAAATCTAGTTGACGTCAAGGCAACCCATGTCTCAACAGGATCACAATGCTCTTCGTCCAAACCACCATACGTGAACCTACCTGCTCTGTCTTTGTAACCCATTTGGCCTAGGCCTTGGAGATAGATGGTGAAGATAGGTTCAGGCTTTAGAACACCGATTTGAGCGGCATGGACTAAAGGTGTGGGGACACCTTGTTGAGATTGAAGTGATAAACCGAAAATACCGTCCACTGGATCAGTAGCAAAGAAGTCGCCGACGTGTGTGGCAAGGCCGAAGTAAGTGTTGGGAATAGTAAGTCTGTCTTGGATGCCAATGTCACCCATCCTCACCGTGTCTACTCCATAATATCCTGAACAATCTCCTGTTCCGTAGGACACTGAAAAGGATCGTGGGATCTTCTTGAAGGTCAAGCTTCGGTAAGGATCGAATTTATTCTTAGTTACACATGCACTTGTCGAATCTGAGTCAAAGTTTGGTTTAGATTTGGGAGAGGGGTCATGTTTGGCGAATTTACAGCAATCAACAGGACAAAGCATTATACAAGCTGACAAAGTTATGGCACTTGAAATGCAATAGTCTGGACATTCGTTGTATGGATATGGAAGAAGGGAACGTTTTCTTCTGCGGTCGTTTTTGAGACAACTTATCTCGGGGACCCATAGATTTGCGCTTTAATTAAATTTGATAATTAGCTGAGCAATTTGAAAGTTACCTTCCAGTGTCTAAGACAACCTTGAAATGAGTCTCCTCATTGCCGATAGTTATGTTGGCAACAAATTCGCAATCGTCGTAATCGGAAATGTCTTGGTAATGAAACTGCTCATTAGATCTTCTAAATCTTTGATGCTGCCTCTCTTTCTTCAATTTCAAATAATGCTCCCAAAGATCTAAAATCAAATGTTTAAACAAATCAACTTTTTACACTTACCATGCTGCACAAGATATGCCTTTTTACTTTGAATTTTCTCTAAATCAACCTGATACAACTTCCTTCCTTCTCCATATACAGCAAGAATAATGAAAAAAATTATAAAGAAGCTTTTGATCAACATAATACTTCTTTTGACAAAATGTCTACAAGGCCAATGATAAGGTACGTATTGTTTCTTATATACTAAGCCTGTTCATTTATTACCTTGTCAAATTTGCTTAGTATTTATGTATGCTTTTAATCTATTATCTTTTTGTGGTTTAAGAAGTGGTAAAATGGGTTAGCTTGTTTGGAGAAAAGATTGGAGATTAGGTGGTTGTCTGAGGCATGGTGATCAAAAATTACTTTTAGTAATCATTAGACATGAAAATATCAATGTGCCATTTGAATAAATTAATTCTGCTGTATTTTTCACTTTCAACAATATAGTAGTTTTGTCGTTAAATGGAGATAAGCTTTTTTAGTTTAATTGATG
The DNA here is from genome assembly GCA_963281155.1 of Rhabditophanes sp. KR3021. Taxonomy (NCBI): domain Eukaryota; kingdom Metazoa; phylum Nematoda; class Chromadorea; order Rhabditida; family Alloionematidae; genus Rhabditophanes; species Rhabditophanes sp. KR3021. The sequence goes on along the minus strand of CAUJLY010000004.1, from coordinate 1,268,882 downwards.
ATAATTAAATTTATTGTTATACAATTATTTTTGTACGATTATATTATGTTGGTGGGGTTGTATCTTTGTTTGAGGTAGCTAGGGGATTTTAATTTACATCTTTTGAATATTAGAAAAGCATACAAAGTGGTCAGTTTAGGAGTTAGCTCAGTTAGTTTTATTTTTGATGGATCTACTTTAAATACTCTTACAGCTTAATGAGATTAAATTAATCTTTGTTACACAATTTACTTGGTAATATCCACACAGGATACGTCTATTATTGCTTATTAAACAAATTCACTGTGGCAGAACATTTCCGCTAGGACCTCTCAAGTTCTCAACATCATTAATTTCCGAATAATAATTATACTTAAAGTAACATATATGTATGTATCATAAAAATTTCCTTTTGTCTAAATAAAATACATTCACAAAGCTCGATGTGTAATTTTTTATTTGAATATTAATGATAGGTATTTAAAAACCATTTTTCAACAATTCAATCCAATTTACTCTAGACAATCATCAATTAAATAAACAATTATCAAACATAAAAAGTAGTCACATAAATGATCAAATCTATTTGGCTAGGTTTGGATTTTTTAAATATAAATAATTGTTTATAACAATTGGAGTTTTAATAGCCATATTTGTGATAATCAAGCTTCTTCTAATTTTATGGAATTCATGTAGAATTTCAAATAAATTTAATGACCATTTATCACTCCAAATATTGCCATTTCTAAATTATTTAAGTCAGATAATCAACCTATTTTCAGCATGAAGCAACTTTCCCTTCTCCTTCTCTTCATCTTATCATGTATCTCCATCAAATTAACCTCGTCTAGCCTAGCCTACAATGAACAAGGCCTACAGGTAACCAATATTTACCAACCAATTAATTATATTTGCCCAGATGTTACATGTCTACCAAAACTTTACCTTCAACAAAACAAGAGAACAATCCAGACTCGGATACTATGACGTTAAATATACTGCTGAAGAAGTCCGAGAAAATCCCAAACTTGATGTTATTATTATTCCTCATTCACATACAGATCCGGTAAATTTAGATTCGCGCTATTTTAAATATCTCAGTAGGAAATACACTTATATAGATGTATATGAGTGTATTGTGGGGACGATATCGAAGTAGCGCGAATCATAATATATCTGTGGTTAGGGCTGGAAATCTACTTTTGAAGAACATTATCACAGAGACGTTCATCAGATTTTGGGTAATATGGAATCTTATCTTAGGTCTCACGAGAGAATGAAATTTATTTATGCAGAAATGTCTTTCTTTGAAATGCATTGGAGTAAACTTAGTGATGGTAGTCGTAAGCAATTGAAGGAATACCTTACCTCAGGTCAATTCGAAATTGTAACCGGAGCATGGGTGCAAACGGACGAAGCTAACTCACATTACTTTGCGATGATAATGCAATTAATTGAAGGACATGAGTTTTTGACTAACCATCTTCAATATATACCTAAAAATCATTGGGCTATAGACCCATTTGGATTGTCTCCAACAATGGCTTATTTTATGAAAGAGGCTGGTTTTGATAATGCTGTGATCGGCAGAGTTCATTACCAAATAAAACAATTATTCGCACAAAATAAATTGTTCGAATTCAAGTGGGCAAATTTGTTTGATTCAAGTGGGAAAGACGATATCTTCACTCATGTTTTACCCCTAACTTCTTACATGTTCTATGAGTCATGTTCAGTTGACCCAACGGTTTGTTGTTCACTTGATTTCATGAGACTATCAAAGTATGGTTGTAATAGTGGAATTAATCCTGTTCGTGTTACAGAACATAATCTGAGAAAACAATCTTTGGTTGCTGCTGATGCTTTTAGAAAGAGGGGATTGTTGATGAATAATTCTGCTACTTTTATTCCAATGGGGTATGACTTTGCTTGGGATACAATAATGGAATGGTCTGATCAGTATGATAATTATGTTCAGATATTTGATTACATTAACAATGACAAAGACTTGAACATGAACATCCGTTTCGGTACTTTGCAAGATTACTTCGAAACAGTTCACAGAAATCAAAAAATGTACAACAAAAAAACCCAATCAATAACAGGAGACTTCTTCACCTACTCAGATGAGGGACAAGATTATTGGAGTGGCTATTACACGTCAAGACCTTTCTTCAAGAGATTCGATCGAATTCTTCAGCATCATATTCGAGCAGGCGATATTTTGTTTAGTCATTTGTTGATTAATAAAATTGATGTGTCTTCTATTGACTACAATTTGTTGGTTGAAGCTAGGAGAAGTATGAGTCTATTTCAACACCATGATGGCATCACTGGAACAAGGTAAGTTGTTTGTCATTTTATTTATTTGTTTCTTTTTAGCAATCATCATGTTATGGAAGATTACAGGGATAAGTTAGTTAAGGCTGTCCAGAACTGCTATACAGTTATTGAGGAAAGTATTAAGAAGGGTTTAAATTTGACTTTTGATATCAAATTGACTAAGAAAGTACTTGATGGAGATAAGATCATTCAAAACGAACCTTTACAAAATGACGTCAATGGAATTGTCTTGTTCAATCCCCTAGCTTCGGATAGATCTGAAATAATTTGCATTTTAATGGGAAATGAAATCAACACTGTTAAAGATGTTAGATTAGATGAACAAGAATTGCATCCACACATTGTATTCATTAATGGTGTCTTAGCTAAATCCGGAAATTACTATCTCTGTTTTAAAATTAATCTAGGACCATTAGAAGTTAAAATGTATGAATTAAGAAAACATTGTGGTGTAGGATTGGTTGGTGACTTTGTGGCAAATACATATTTTGAAAATAAATATGATGATATAGGAGAATTTGTATTTAAAGCAGGCAAAAACGAAGTTGAATTTAGCAAAGAAACAGGCTTACCTATCAAAATAAACTCAACTCCTTTAAATGTTGAGTTCAAATGTTATGGAACTACATATGAATTTAAACATACGTCTGGAGCTTATTTATTTAGACCTAACGGAACTGCTACTTCAATTGCAAGTGGACCAGCTCAATTTGCAATTTCTAAAGGTAAATTATTGACACGTGTTGTAAGGAAAAGCCATGGTTCGATTAATTTGATGCAAAAATATGAAATTTATGCTGACAAAGACGGAATTTATTTGGAGAATATAATAGATATCACAAATAAGACAGAAATAGAGGTAATTATGCATCTTGCTACGGACATTAAGAGTGGATCTACCTTCTATACAGACCTTAATGCTTATCAAATGATTAAACGCAAAAGATTAGACTCTTTGCCGATTCAAGGAAATTACTACCCAATGCCATCTACTATTTTGATCGAAGATACCAAACAAAGACTAACTGTAATTGGAAATCAACCTCTAGGAGCCTCGTCTCTTGAAAACGGAGCTATTGAAATAATGCTAGACAGAAAATTGGAAAAGGATGATGATCGCGGTCTAGATGAACCAATGACTGACTCACTCCAAACTCGTTCTCAATTTGTCCTTCTCCTCGAAGAAGGTTCCTTTGAGGTAGAAAACAAAAACAAATTAGCTGGTCATTGGACAAAAAAAGCCTTTTCAGTTCTAAATGAAATTTATTATCCTGTCACAGCCGCCAACTTCAAAGGGGACTCATCAACAGCAAAATGGCAAAACATAATATCACTACCCTTACCAAAAGATTACCATCTAGTCGCACTACGTTCAATGTTAGCTAAAGAAACATACCATGACTCAAACTGCAATGATGTCCCAATTCTAAGAAAAAGCTCCAACCAAATTGCTCTCATTATCAAAAGAACACGCTTAGCTGACGATGCAAAAGAACCTATTGAAAAAGTTGATATCACCACTTATTTTGACCCATCCTTATACGTCAAAATCGAAGCCACCTCATTGACGCTCCTCCATACATTGTCTCAAACATCTACTGCACATTTCAGTGAAATGGACACGAAAACATTCAAGCTTACTATTTCGAATATGTAATCTTTTAATAAATATGCAATGCATGCATACCTTTTATTATTATTTCTTAATTGCACGAACCTACAATAATACCAATCTTAAAATTGTTGCGAATTTCCTATTCTCAAAAGTTCTTTCTAACTACAAACTAAGCTATTTGTTGTAATGACGTTTATCCTTATAAAATAGAATATGTTCATGAGGTGCTCAATTAGCATTAACACAATTAAATTAAATATGACTTCCACTTTTTTTGGTCATGACATTTGCAATCATAAATTATATATTTATTGTCATTCATATAAACAGGAATCCTTACATTATAATAAATAGTAATTAGGCTGCTATGGCACTATTACCTCATTTATCGTCACAAGGTGCTACTCAGTAGATGGCAAAACTTGTTTGTTATTTAATATAAAATCATATAGTAAGCAGTTTATTTTATTTGTTAGAAGCTTTCTTATTTAGTTCATTATATATTTGAGTTAGTTTCGAGTGTCCGTTGGCATTGTATTTGCTATGGCCTTTGAATCTTGGAGGAGAGAGCCATTTTTTGAAGAATGAGACTATTTGAGGTGTGTTGAGAACTAAGAATTTGTTTTTATTTGATTGTTCTTATAAAATTGATAAGTGACAGAAGCTATAGCTATCACTTCCATTTTTGTTTAATTTCACAAATTAAGCCGTTTCCTGAGTCCCCAAAATCATAAAAATGGACCTTTTCATCTTGAATCTGTGCGAGGACACTTTCACCGACTTTAACAAAATCTAACCTTTTCGGATAAAGTTTATCTTCTTTCAAACCATGACCTATTAATAAGCATCTCTCCGCACCTTTTACATCCTTTCCAACATCAACAACAACCTGGGCTCCCCAAAGCAAAGTACAGTCCAATTCAATGTTATGTATTCGAACTAAAGCAACATCATTCTCAGGACTGATTACTTCTTTCTTAAAAGGAGGATCAATTTGGACTTCAGTTATATTTCCACTCAGTAACTTTCCTCTGATGTCGATCATTTCATTCCTTTCATTCGTCACCTTAATACCATCAAGTCCTGAATAAATGTGCATTTTATCTAATTGATCTTCTAAACCATTAAACAATGAGCAGCAGTCAAAATTACATTGCTTCTTATTGAAGTGCCTCCACACAAAGAATATCTTTGGTTATCATCATCCTTAAAAGCCAACAACATCGACACGTCATAACTTCCCCTCGACGCCACCTGCCCATTCTGTAAACAATATATTTCCCCTAGTGTCATGCAAAATATTAATATTTCCAACAAACCCATCTTCCCACTTTTCCTCTTGCAGATGTATTAACTCAGATAGGTGAAAGTTAATTAATGTCTTGACAAATAGTTATTAAAAAGACTTTGGTATGGTTGAAATGTGTGTATAGAAATTTAAATTACCAACTTATATTAAAATCGAATAAATATAATAATTTTTAGTAAATTAACTATCTTAAAAATGTGGTCCGATGAAAGAGTATTCTGTCTCAATTTGATGATGATTAGTTTATCGATATTCTCAATTTGTGCCGTGTTCTTGCTTCATTTTTATGTGAGCATAAAATTGACTTGTTACGAGATAAATCTCCGTGTCCTTTGGTTTATTAGTGGCTTCACCTATTTTGTAATATTCTTCGGCGTCTTCCTTGCCACCTTAAGTCAATTCATCAACCACAACAGAGAAGGTCTTCTTCATGATTCGGGCATTCAATTAAGAACGTTTGGTAGTCGCTGGAACAAGACATTGATGTTTTGTTTTGCCTGTGAAAGATTGATAGCTATTATATTTCATGAGAAATATCCTAAAATTAAATCTGCTAATAATTGGCTGTTGAAAGTTCTTGTCGTTTCGTCTTTTTCTATTGCTACCATTTGGTATTGCTTGACTTTGTTTGGTAAGTTACCACTAAATGTGTTAATTCAATTATTCATAGACATAATGCCGAATCTAGTGAAAATTTGGTTTCATATCCTTTTTGGCTATCTTGGCTTTTTGATGTTTTTAACAGCTTACATCCTCGCTCTTGTTTATTCTTTCAAAAAAGACAGAATTGAAAAGGAATTGGATGCAAAAGTCCAAATTAGAACTTGTAAACAAACATGTCTTTATATTTTTTTGATATCTAGTGTTTCGGCTTTTTATCAGGCTAGTAGTTCTTCCATCACTCTTTTGGTTGAAAATGGTTCTGCTTTGGAAGGGCATGAGGTTGAATTAATTTATTATTTGGTAATTTTATTTATTTAAGTTTAATTAAGTAAAATAATTTAGACAATGTGTTCGCACCATGTAATCATTTCAATTGGTGTACTTGGTTGGTACATAATTTGCATGTCCATTCGACGCACTAAACGGATTAAGCTTGAAAAGCAAAGAAAATTGGAGGATAAATCAGTGTCAGAAGCAGAAAGACGTAAGAGAAAAGGTGAGCTTTTAGAAGAAAGAACTCAATATCACTTTGACGATCTTAAATACAGAAGAAGTCATTTCAATGATTTAGATGGAAAATGGTGGAAAGAAGAAAGATTAGCAAAAAATGGTCATGCCAGAAAAAGAGAAGTGGAAAAGGTGCATAAAAAGAGAATCAAATCTGTCATTGATACGCCCAAACATACAAGACCTATAACTGCACCAACAAAAGTTTTTACAATAATAACTCAAAAAAGCAACATCATGTAACGACACTTTAGTGAACTACCAAAAAACTAAAACCAATCACCTATTACCAAAAACAATCAAAATGAATGACTGAAACTACAATTCCAAACCATCACCTCATTCCACCACAAAAACCTTCAAGAACCCGCACTTTTTTCTTCAATGTCATTCATCAATCATCTCAGCAAGCTCAATTTTTACACAAAAAACACATCTAATTTGAACTTAGGATAAATTAAATTAACTTGTTTATTTTTTCTAATTTTGTATTTTGCAATTGTCATTAGGGTACCAATTTCGATAAATCATCTAATTTGTAGTTTCAAAGATACAATTGAAGTCATTAGTTAATTTTTTATTGTTGATGTAATCTGTTTGTTAGGAAAATGGAGTTTGCAAATTAAGTTAGTTAGTTAAAAATAGATGGAGAACTTTGAATATCTTGGAAATGTAGCGTCTTTGGGAAGGTCTTCGTTGGCTGTAGACTGGAAAGTACATTTGATTTTAAATAAACCTAAAATACTTCCTTCCTTAGGAAACATTTTTAAAAGATCATATTGGAAGATTGAAAATAGTACATGCATCAGTAGTAGTTTTTATTTAAAGGGAAAGAATCAAAATACAAACAATAATAATATCAGCATACAGAATTTGGACAGTTTATTGGTATAATAGCCATTGCCTAACTCCACTCTCTTTTTTATCAATAATTAAGCAAAAAATATGTCAAAATAAAATTATAAGGTTATACAAGTGTGTTATATGCAAATAAATCATAGAAATCCATCACTTTCTTGTTCTACCCTAAATTGCGTGGTTGTTGTGAAGTTTACGGCATTGAGGGAAGAGGGGCGAACATTTCTATTGGAGTGATCTGGACCGATTTCATCTGAAAAGGTTCTGAAGGCTAGGACATTTTCTGCCTTGCCTTTTTCCTGGACGAAGGTGACTGTCTGCATTGGTGGTATATAGAAGATGTCTCCTCTACTATATGGGCGTGAATTGATAGTATTGAATTCTGCTAGAGTAGGTTTATGATCAAACACAACTCCAGATCCCTCAACAATGACAACGATTGATCCGCGGGAAAGTGTTGGCAGTGGATGTAAAGTAGAAACATTTCCCGTTGACGCTTTAGAGATCTTGATTTGATGGAGGGTAAAATCTTTACAATCTGGGGCATACTCAGTAACATGTTCGTATTTTGGAAGTACATTAGCATCGACCAAATAATAACTTGGGTCGGTCATTCGATAGTTGACTACTTCGCACAAAGCTTCAATGTCTTTGAATTTTGGGGTGAGAGAAGCTCTGATCGTGTTGTTTGAACATCCTACACATTCTACGCACTCTCCAGACAGATACGCATGCAGTTCTTGGGGAGCATAATAACAACACTCCCCTGGTTGAAGAATCATATGATTAAGGTAAAGTGACCCAAATACGCCTACATCGCCTGCAAACAAAAATTAGTTAAATATTGTATTTTTAATAAAAATTTTGTAATTAAGACTAAGGATGAGGGAGAATACCCTGGAGTTACAAGGCTACTAATCAACTTGTTCGGCTTGACAATCATGAACAAGATATAGGTAATAAAGTTGGAGGTGATGGTTTCGCCGAAACTTTCATTTGAAGCTTCCTGTTCTTACCAAGGGATAGGTGAAAACTTAGAATTTATTTTAGTTGAAAGATTCAAAAGACACCAACTGCGATTAAGGAGAATGTAGTATGCCTGAGTATATCTCCTCAACCATGTCAATACATACGCAATTGCTCATATCTTAGTTAAAATGAAGTTCAATCTTAAAATGACTTTGATGTTTAATCTTGATTCCTACTTTTAAATTTGCTTTTAATAAAGGACTTACCAGGAAAATCGACTTCCATTTTTAAAATGACTTGAACTGTATCGGGAATAAGAGCAGTTTCACTCAAATCAGTCATTTGCCTTAATCTTGATGTAAAGGATGTTAATTGGTGTTGGACAAAGACAGGATCTTTATTTTGGAGTAGTTTCATGTATTTGAAAGCTTTTCCTAGGGCAGACATGAGTTCGGTACTTTCTTGGGAGTATCCTTTTTTGAAAAGAATCATGAATTTCTCAGCATTTTTGTTACCCATTACTTCTCTTAATTCGGGGAAAGCAAGCATATTCTTGTAGATTTCATCGGCTGGTCGGAATCCACACAGAAGTTCAAATCTAGTTAAAGCATAGGCTAGTTCAGGTTTGTGGTGTCTGTCTGAAAATTAAATAAAGATATTAAAATGATCCATATAGCAAGCGTTTCTTTTTAAAAGAACATTCTTTCCATTTTAACGTTCAAGAATAGAATTTAGTATGGTGATGAATATAAAGTTGGGTGACAGGATTCATAAGCATTTGATTAAGTAGAATGTGCTCTTAAAAAGAAATGATTTGTTTGACAGAAAGAAGTTTAAAATAGGCAGGATTAGAAGCCATCTAACTGAAACTATCAATCTCATGCTTCCAGTTTCTTCCAAAGAATTGGCTCAAAACTTAGAGTTAATCTTAGTGGAAAGATTTTAGAATCAGATCAGTAACTATGATCACGACAAGTCCAAAGAACTACTTCCACAACGATATATCTTCATTTGATCAAGTAAGAAAAGTCTTGATAAATAATATGAAAAACTGTATTGCTAACTGTTTTAAAAAAGACTATGGATGGTTCTACATTTTAAGACTCAAAAATAATTATTTTCAAGATTCAACTGATAATAAGTTTTGGAATATAAAAAAATACAAAGAGCTCTATGAATTCTATCAAGAGTGTTTGACTGTTTTTGCACATTCGATACGATGTGAAAGAAATTTCAGTTATTTTTACATGAAGGGTGTTAAAAGGGGTAATATGAAATCTTCGACTCTTAATGATTTAATAATTAGGTAATAAAATGTTAATAATGGACATTTTTTAAAAGCCGCTTTAGGACTTTATTAGTATGGTAACTCGGTACGTTGCTCAAGTGAGCGCGATTTTTTAATGAGCGACATTGCCTATTGCTGATATCTTATCGAAGGTGCTGTTTAATGTTAGCCTTAATAAGGTGATTAATTTAAATAAATAGTTGAGCCCTAGTATAACTTTTATGATATATGAATGCCCTCCTTCAATTACCTGGATAGTTGGTTGGGTCTCTTTCGTGAAGTTTGTTGGCTTGGACCTTATTGGGATGAACTTGAAGGGAGAGAGTCTTGGCGATAGACATAATTTTCATGATAAATGGAAGATGAATATCTTCCTTCTCATCATCAGAACTATTATTAGATGAATAATCAGACATTGCAGAACGGATTGAAAGCATACTTCTTGAATCATCTCTAGCTATCATCGTAGACAATCTTACATTTCCTCTTTCAACAACAGCTGGTCCATCTGGATGAGTTCCCATCCAAAGCTCAGCATACGTCTGATTAGGATCAATTTGAAAATGTTTATGACCTTGTGCAAATAATCTTGCTACCTCAGAGTTGGCTCCTTGTTTGCCCCAGTTGTAGGTTTGAACTCTGCAGATTATACGTTCCATTATGTTGCTTGTATTATTTTAAAGTTTTGGTCTTAGTCGAATATATCAGTGAATTAATCGAATATATTTAGGTGAACAGACTTTGCCAAAACTAAAAAGTATTGACCATTATAAGTAAAGTTATTTTAGTAAACAGGTTATTAAGTAAAATATAAAATAAACAAGTGAAATAAAAATAAAACAAGTAAAATAAGTACAATAAGCAAATCAAGTAAAAGTAAGTAGTACCGTTTGAATATCTAAAAGTGCTGGATAAGGATTTAGCAGGTAAAGGGAAACGGGAAAATGATATGATAGAATGTAATTGAAGGGAAGCAAACTAAATTATTGTCTTTGATTCAGGAGTATTAATTGTGATGATGAGAATTAGGTCGTTTCAGTGTGTTAGGACGATGATGGCCGCGCACCTTTTGCCGTTGTACAGTGGTGTCTTCTTCTTCCTAATGAATTAATTGTTAACATAATTTGATTGCAATCATATTTTGGGTGATAGGGAGGATTTGGTAGTTCAAATGTAAATGTATATTGATGAGTAGTTATAAAAAACTGAGTCATAAGTTAGATCAACATAGACCACAAATTAGATATTATGTGTATTTAGTTGGGGATTATAATTGAGGGTGTAATTATTTATTAAAAGGTATGATAATTTTAGAAGTATTTAAAAAGATACAAAATTGATGCACTATAAAAAAGTTAGCTAAAATAAACACACACTCAATCATCTCCTAAGCTTCATCATCAATAAAACGTGTTTTTTAAATTTATTAAAAAAATGAGATTGTGAAGTAAAAGTCGTCATATACTTATTTTGTGATGATGATACGCAATCAGATATTTTGCATCATCTTCGGTAAATGGGGTTTGTGATATATAATATATTTAGTTAATTTAAATGATTAATCAACAAAACAAAAGGAGAAAATATTGAAGTAGGGAAAAAAGACAACGTAGGTTCCAGTGAATTAGTATAATACACAGTCATTTTTGGTTTTGATTTGAATAAATAGGAAATAAACTTAACGAAGAAGAGTCTTTTTGATTAAAAAGTAGAATTAGAACCTCTTCAGGGTCAACGGGCGCCCCTAAAACACCTCTCTCGCCAGTTCAGTCGAATGATCTAAAAGGTGATGATGGTTGTATAAAATGACTACTTCAGTTTGGAGATAAGAATCTGATGACGAGTGTGGTATATATATTACAAAGTAAAATCACATTTGTCATAAATGGTAGTCTGCAAAAGGCTGGGGCAAAATGGTATTAAGAGCAGGAGGTGGCAGAAGTGGGTTGGTTTTTGTTTAAAGCACTAAAAATTTTACCTAACCTTAAATCAAATATGAATGTATATATAATAAATTCTATATATTCTCGATTTGAAATCACTATTTGGATACAAAAATGTTTTAAGTGAATGGTAACCCAATGAGAAGTGTTTAAATATATCAAAGTAAAGGTCATCACCTAAAATTTGTATCTTCTTAAAGCAACAATTAATTGGAAAAGAAGGTTGTATAATATTTTTTTAATTTGACATAAATTAATTATTGAAGTTTTGTCTTAGTAAAAAATGAGCTTTTTGTGACAGGTATTTGGGTAGATTTTTTGGAAACCTGAAGTGGATTAGTTATGAAGTCAAAATAACATTCGTACTAATAAGGTGGGAATGAACAAATAAGCTGATCTTTTTAACCTTAAGTAGTAATAGTTTTCAAAAGTGAGTCTCTACGAAATGATAGTCTAACTTCAACGGTAGTGAATAGTTTGAAGGTGAATGAGAATTGCAATATCCAGTTCTATATCCATCTGAAATTTAAAATATTTTGAAATGTATCAGATATCAAGTAGTTTATTTGACTTTAGTGCACTGCAAAAGTTCACTTACCCGATTATGGTAACTATTGCGTTTACGTATATGGATATATATCCGATTTTGCTGTGACTGTTTTAGATTAAATTCTTAGGTCACACTTTTTTATAGATTTCAGATATCTTTGTGTAGCTGAAAACTTCAAGATAACCACATTTATTAATTATTTTGATTGAGTGGTATTCTATTTTATGACGAATATGCATAATAATTTGTCAAGTTTTCGTTGCGCAAACCGAACCAAACCGCGCACAAACCATTAACATCTTTGGCTAACACAATATCACACATCTTTATTTGGCTAATTACAAATCACTCTACAGGAAAAATTGTAGCTTAGCCCAAAAAGCATCTTTTAATTAGAATCAAAGGAATGACATAAAAAATGTCATCAACTGACGCCGAATATCTGTGCTCTTTCCCACTGTCACAATTGCAACATTAAATCTTTGGTAATTTATTTGATAATGTCAGAAGACCAAATGTTTATTTTTATCAAATTTCTTTTTTTACTTATTAAAAAATTTGAAATATGGTGTACCATTCAAAATTATAATACCACTATTATTACAATCATCAATCTATTTAATTTTGTGTATTATTATTGTTTAATACTTAAAGTATGTTTAGTTTTGTATTTATTTTCACTTTTTCAATCAAAAGAAGTGGGGGTAAGAAAAATAAATAATATTCAACAATATATGATATTATAAAGAAATTTAAAGATACTTAAATAAGATAAAAAAGATTTTGAGAGATGATGTAGCCTTCTGGCTTCAAAGAATGAAAAAATTTGTATATATCCGTGACAATTAATGAAAGTTTTGTTGTTGAAAATGTTAAATTAATAAGAATAATTGTATTAACAGACTCCTTCGCAATGTTGGCAACACAGCTTTTCGTTCCAGAAAATTGTACAGTAACGTCTTAGATGAGTTAGACGTTGAGCCATTTTGGCAACACAGGTTTCGGATTTGGAGCCTCCGGATGGAGCGGATGGTGGCGGTGCCTTTTCTTCCACCCTAAAATATCGAGATAAATATAAATTTCAATTATTGTTAACGTACGCTGGCACTTCAGTAGTAGTAGTAACAGGAGTCAAAGTGTCTTGATTTGGGTAGTTGTTTTCTTTCAAAAACTTAACTACATCATTATAATTTGTAGTCATACGGTAATTAAATTCAACCGTATAACATCCAACTATCTTAGCCGAATTGTGTAGACATTGCTGAGCCCAGGCTGACTTGCAATCCTCAGTATTGCAATAAAGGAAATTCATTGGAGTGTTAGAACCTTGCTTTGGCATGCAACTTCTGCATTGGTCACTTCCATCAAACCATGATTTTTGAGAGATTGGGGGTTGAGAAGCTGAGATGAGATTGAGGAAAACTTGGAAACGCCCACGCCCTTTATTTAATCTTTTTTTGACTTCACCATCGATTCCTTGGACTTTGTCTTTTATTTTGTTTTCTAATTCTTTTCTTCCGGGAAGATTAATTGATCTTTTGAATTCATAATTATTTGAATTTATTTTTCCACACTTCGGGACGCTTGAGGAATCCTTTGTTTTTAAGGTTTCTCCTAGAACATTGTTTTTCTTGAGTCCTTTTTCGATTTTTTCACTTAATCCGCATAATTCGCAATATCTGCAGTATTGGCGCCCATCTCTTTCGACGATTCCAGAGTGGTCGTCGCATTGTTGGTTTAATAGACCCGTTTCAGGAACCATTGTGTAGGGAACATCGAACCTAATGCCAGCTGGTCCTTCCAAGATTGGGACTTGTAAGGTTATTCCGATTTCACCTATAATTATAGCATTAATTGGGCGTTCTTTTAAAATTTCCCCATCTTTATTAATTCACAACAAAGGCAAGAAGGCTCTTTATAAGAAAAGTATTTTAAAAAACAAGACCTGTCAAATGTCCAAAATTATCGAGAACATTAATTTTCTGAAAATGAAGTGAATAATTGCCAGGTGCCTTAATATAATAAGCCTTGTTTCCGCGTTCATTCACAATATTTACATCTTCCTCAGCAATTTTAATTTCGTTTTTTACTAAAAAAGTAAATATTAAAACAAAATTAGTGCAATTTACCTCCTCTGCAAGCAAAAACACTAATCTCCTCCAACAAAATGTACAAGTCGTCTCCATTATCACCACCCTTCTTTTTGCCCTGCACTAACGTGGACCCCACAACAAGCAAAGCCAAAACCACCACACTCCTATTTAGGACCATTTTGCTTAGTCTTCCTAAGTTGATACGTATAATTTAGTTGTAAGTGATCTTTTTGACAAAATAGTTATAATAAATACAACTAAGATCACTATAAAAAGATAGTAGATGATGGTTAGGGTCTTCTTTTTTTATTGATATAAAAATTGGTTATTTTTAGTGTGAGTGTATGCATATAGATTCGAACATATGATGACGGTTGATTTGTATACGGATGGTTAGATTAGTTAAAACTGGTATAGGATATAGTACTTCAAAATATCCGGTGTGTGGTTAATACAAATGAGATGATCAAGTGAAATCATGTTAAAAAGCTAGATTTTTTGTTTTAAAGTGATATGGCTAAAAGCGGTAGTTAATCAAAAGGGGAAATAAAAGGAGTATGATGGGGTGAGTCATGTATATCTCTACTCGTTAAATAACTCGTAATCAGGTGATGTAATGGAGAAGTTTCAAAGGCATTGCCGATAACATCTTGCATTAAATAGTTAGTCAAAGTAAGTTTATACTTATTTTTGTCAAAAGATAGATCATTATAAAATCGAATATATGTGTGATGATAAAGGCGCACACCATAAACAGAACAAAAATCTTCAAACACTAGGTAAAACTAACAGTCAAGGGAATAGGTCAGTCTGTGACACACATTTTTTCGGACTGCCGATTCTCATGATTTCCAAGGGATATAACATTAAGAAAAAGTAACGTCTTACTCACAAATCTTCGTTGTACAAAGTAGTCGTACCGCTAACAAGAAGTTATCTTCTAGATTGTTGTTGATATGAATAAAAGTATATTATAAGAAGAACACATCCTAGGCATGTCGTCAAATGATTGTAAATAATTTATTGTACTGTCTACAAAAAAAGAAAGAAATAAAATAATTATGTTCATTGTAAATAAATAATTGCATACCAATGTTTCATACTAAATCAAAATTATTCAACTAGATTTAAAAAATTGGCTTAATCACAACTATTCTCCTGGTATCGTCAATAGTTAACCTAAAAAGAGAACACACGAGATAGATGATGTGGTGGTATAAACTAGTTAAAAAGTTATCCAAAAAATTATTCATCAAAGCATACTAAATAAATATACCTAAAAAGTGTCAATATAACCAAATTTAAGTTTTACATATAGTAAATTGACAGATCATCTATATTTACTAATAATGGATATGGGAAGTCACATCCATACATATTTATACATATTTGTAGGAGAAATGTTTGAAACATGATGCCAATTATTTGCTCTAGTGGAGACGGATATGTTTGGGAGTAATTGGCGTGTTGGTTGAAATTGAAAGGATATCAATTAACTTTGACTTTACTTGATGGTGTTGTACTTGTTAAATTCTATATCTCTTTTTTGAATATTGTGTGGATCATATTAATCGTATTTGGATAATATTAAAGATTGCATTCAAAATAATATTAAACATCACATCCAACATAACACTGGAAATCACATTGACTACTATATTGAACATAACATTGAGTTAACTGTATTTATATTATTAAGTTGAATCCAAATGTACATACACTTTCTCATCTAAAATAAATTCAAAAGTAAACTCGACAAGGATTATCTTAACTTAGAGAAACTTAATCCTTTAAGATAACTATTTCGTTATTATGTAGACAACACAACTACATTTAATATTTATTAACATTGCCTGGCAACTAAAAAAAGGAGCATCAATTATTAGTAAAGACGCAAAACTTTTTTGTTCAAAAATGACAAGTCTCTTAGACATCAAATTTATTGAAGAATGATGGCCGCAACCAAATTGATTATTTTTCTTTTTTCTTTCTGTTTTGTTTTGGATGGCGGGATTGGCAGGAAGGATAGTTTGTGTGATCCGACTATTATTTGCAACAAGACACGTGACTACGACATTCAAAAGCCTTTCTGTGGATCTGATGGTTCTACTTATACATCTATTTGTGAACTTAAGACTATCATATGCAAGGGAATCAATGTTATCAAGTTGTTTGATGGAAGTTGTCAAAGTAAGTTTGAATTATTTGAAATTGTAACTATCTTTTAAAGCTAATTCCATTTGTATCAAAGAAATGTTCAAAAGAAAAGATTATAATAAGAATTTGCACCTAATTAATCACGAATCAGCACCCTATTTACCTAAATGCAATGTTACAGATGGTAGTTATGACTTAATTCAATGTCACACCAATCCTGGATATTGTTGGTGCGTTAAGAAAAGTGGAAAGATTATACCGAATACGGCGACAAAAGAGGATAAACCTAGTTGTAGGAGAAGAAGGCGAAAAGGTAAGGGACAATTGGTTGGATACGTAATAATTATTTTTAGTTATTCATGTGAGTAAGAATAAATATTTTAAAGGAAATAGAAGAACATCTATTCATATGAATGATTGTGCCACTTTTTTTCAAGGTAATTAAAGATACATTAATTCCTTTTACATCCAACACATGTTATTCGATCTTATTTAGAAGGAACAATCCAAAACGACCTTTTCATCAAACTAGACGACCACAAAAACACAGTCAAAACGGGCATTATGTCTAGTGATGAAGCCACCGACTGCCGTTACCAACGAAACCTAACTCTAACGACAACAGCTCTCGACCGATTACCCTTTGTCTACATTCCCATTTGTCAAAAAAGAAATGATTTTCTATATGAAGAAGTTCAATGCCATCCAAATTCTAAAGTATGTTGGTGTGTAGATATGATAAAAGGAGAGCCAGTTTTGGGAACTTCTGTAACAGATAAATTACCCAATTGCACTATCAAAAGAGTGAGTACACTTAGAGTGCGAGATATTGTATCGAAGTCAAAAATTGCTGACTGTCAACCGAAAAAACAAATAAAATTTTATAAATTGCTATTCAAAAAATTTATAAAGCAAATGAGTTTAGACCCATCAATGGCTCATCTAAAAAGCCAGATATATACCAATTTCGACCGAAACACACGATTAAATTTAATTAAATGGAAATTTGAAGAACTTGACTTGAATTCAAATGGAGTGTTAGAACAAAAAGAATATAAGTTATTTAGAAGAGAGATTAGAAAATGGAATTTATTTAAGAGATGTGCTAAAAACTTTGTTTCTTTCTGTGATTCAAATGGTGATTTGAAGATTAGTACGAAAGAATGGGAATTTTGTACGTTGGAAGGTAAGTTATGAGTTTATTAATAATAATGGTAATTTTTTAGCATCTCTGAATATCTCCCTAATCTCAATTGAAACCCAATCTCACGCAAATCCATTCTTACATATTTTGATACCAGACTAATAATAAGCATATCCATATATTTTTTGTTAAATTTATTTAAGCGAAAAAAGTAAATCTTTTTAGTTAATCATCTGTATAAACAATTTTACATAATATTATCTCTGTGGTAAAAAACGCAGTTTACTTCAAGTCATCATACTCATCTTCATCATCTACTGCAATATTCTTCTTGATTTTCAACAAAAGAGCACTATGCCAATTGTCAAGCTTGCTAATCTTGTCGTAATTTTGAACAGCAAGGGTAAAATCATCTACGTTTTTAGCTTCGGAGGCAGCAATAATATCCTTGATCAATTTAGCTTCTCTGGATTCAGAAAAAGTTGGATTGATAGATTCATACTGGCCGATAGCTGTTTGAGAATCAAGCAAGTCAATGCATAGATGACACAATAAAGCTTGGAAGAAATGTCCTTTTGCAGCATATTTCAAAGTTGAATGATCAGTTTCCCATTTAGCTATTTCTTCAAAGATAGTTAAAGCTTTTCTGAATTGCCCCAGATCAGCAGCATACTGCGCTACTTTGATTGAACATTTAGTTGCGCTGGATTTGGCTTCTTCTCCTTTGTAGAAATCAGCAGCTTTTTGCCAATGTGTCATGGACTTTTCGAGATCTGGAAAGTCTGTTTCGTAAAGTTCAGCAATAGTACAATGGTACTTGGCGGCCATGTTGAATCTGCCCATATCTGTGTAGATGTCGGCTGTTTTTGTAATGCAATCTACTGCTTTCTTTGGATCTACTTTTCTGTAGCAGTTTCCGGCTTCAGCATATTGAGTGGCGGCATCGTGCTTCCCATCAGATTGGGAACCATGTAATTCAGCGCAAGCTAGGAATGAATCACCTGCTGAAGTCCAATTCTTTGCTAGCTTGAATAAATTTCCTGCCTGAATGCTTAATTAAGTATATACTTAAGTTAAAAGAACCTACTTGTACATAAAGTTCAGCTGCTTCACCCACATTCTTGCCTCCGAACATTCCAAAGAAGCCACCTCCTCCTCTGGACTTTTTTTGGGCCTCGGCAAACTTGCTTCTAGCATTAGCTTCGTTATCCATACTCTAAAATTATTTAAATGTAATTTACTGAAATAAGAGTTAACTCGTTAACACAACTAAGCGAATAACTTCGATAAACAATGCAAATAATATTGAGAATCAATATTGTCTCCCTAAGGACATTTGATAGTGGTCACATGTTTATCCTATTTTTATAAAATGCTAAGCAACTGTATCTAAATATACTTTAATGGTAGTAATTTATTTGGTTTTTGTAAACAACAAAAGATTATGAATAATAAATAAATAGAATACTAAACTTGTTTTCATCAGAACAGTCACTTTTTGAATTCGTTGTGGGAAGATGGCGCTTAAGATGGAGATGAGTCGAAAAGCATAGACAGAATCAAATGTTTATAAATTAAAGTACCTCATCATTTTAATATTTTGTCGTAAATAACTTTGTTTAGGTAATTAAATTAGCTATGTAATTGATCAAAATAAATTAATTACCTCGTTAAGCTTGAGTTGATAAATGATAAACAAGTACAATTTGTTATTGTAGCAATAATGATGGCTTGACAAAAATAAAAGCGAAGTTGGAGTATACACGTGCTTGTGCTGATCTGTCCTTAAATTGGATGAAGTAACTTCATTCCAATGGAAGTGAATACATCTTGAAACGACAATATTTTGAAATTGAAATTGACTTTCCTCCCTCAACTGCTTTTAGTTATCTTAGTAACTTTTGTTTGGGTATAAATTAAACCACTGAAACATGTCCCGAGCCTCTGCATCCGAATCTAGCGATGATGGCGAACTAATGAACGACAACACTGGAGAAACAGTCGGCTTCGAATTCGAAGCATTCCCGATTGAGGAGAACAACACTCAGGCTATCCATAATTTGTTGACACAAGTAAGTTATACCTTTCCTTGCATTTTAATTATCCCTAATTTAGATTTTCCTAAAGAGCACGGCTTTAGACGTTGAAGGACTTGCCAAATTTATTGCTCACAACAGTGCGAATCTCGGACATGTAATCCAACTTGCCGAAGATGCTGTAGCTGATGACGAAGACGTGGAAACCATTTTCGCGGTTTGTACGATTGTGGACATCACTGGGAATGACAATGAATCTAAAATGAAACTCCGTGAATTCATTCAAGGCAGACTACAAAAGTCTGAAGCCACGGGGAGTACCAAAACAAGCATTCAAACGCTTCTGGCTTGCGACAAGCTATCACTCTGGATAAACGAAAGATGGCTCAACATTCCTAAAGCTTTGGCTGTTTCTTCTGTTCAAAACTTGCTAACTGAAGCCGACAACTTGAAGGGTATGAAGGATAGGGAATTGTGCTACTTCATGAAGATCTATACCAATGATGGCAAACAGATTGCCAAGAAGTCATCCAAAGTGCTCTTTGCCAATCCTGAAGAAGAACATTTGTTCAACGCCGTCAAGTCGTACCCTTACTTTGACTACAATGTCTCCGGAGAAGTTGATCCTGACTCTAAGTTTGCCTCAAAAGTTGTTGATGGAGTTGTTTACCAACCGGCTAGAAGAATTGTCTTCTTCCCGTACAAGGAGTTGGAGAATATCAGCGTTGTTATTCAAATTGAGGAATAGTGGTTGGACCTGAATATTATTTTGTTTTTATTGTTACTCACCATTGTTTTTAGAATTGTTGTTGCTTGCGTTCCTTTTGGGAATCGAGAGTGTCATTTCTGCTTATTAATTGCTTTTCGATCATTTTTAATTGTTATGTATGATTGTTTTAGTAGAGCCTAAGTCATTTACCTCTGCCTCCTTAATTAAATAAATTCAATTTATTGCCAACAATTTATTATTATTACATCATATAAAATAGCATTAATAATTAATATAAAAAGTATAAATCAAAATATTTAATTACAATGTCTCAAAAGTTATTTTGTTTTTTTGAAGCAGCAAAGGGTATTGACAATTCTTCTAAAAATATTTAGTTTCTTCGGTTTTTCAGGGGTTGGTTTGGTGGAGGTAGAGGGCTTTTCACTTAGCATTGGGTACTGAAGAGTGAAGTTGAATCTCTCGGGGCCTTCGTCGAGTGAGGTGAGATCGGCTGCGAGAAAGGTAGTAGAGGTGCCTCCTTCGCTTTTGAGGCGGATTTTATTGATTCCAGAAGGAGCGAGTGTGTTCAATCTTTTGACAATCATGTATTCTCTTCTGACTAAAGCAATAAAATCCCTCAAAGAAACCTTGTCAATCCCCTCAAATTCGAATGTCAAAGCCTTCTGAGCAAATCGCTCAAACTCTTCCTCTGAAATCTTAGAAATATTGAATAATAGTTGCTGAATCCAAAGATTCCTAGCTTTATTAAGTAGCCGATGAGTTTCCGTATATTTTTTCAATTCAAAGCCAGCAATCTTAGCAGTCTTGAGGTGTGAATTCTTGGTGATACAATCCCTTAGGTGAGAAATATAGATTCTAAGACTCTCATCCAACTCAAATTCTTTGATGATGTCTGTCCTGCATTGAGCCATTTTACGCTGCCATGTGTCGCAGTCGACGTCGATGTCAGCAAGATTGAAGGCATCATCAGACCATTTTCGAAAAGGCACATCATACAACATTGAGTAAATGATATTGCAATCGTTTTTGATAGAATCATTGATGAGGTTGTCATTTTCGTGAAAGTACTGAATCGGTGAGACACGGTTGGGGGAGAAGCAGTGCGATTCACCACCCGATGTAGGAGTCATCAAATAGTTGTCTCTGGCAATGTTGGTATTTACCTCCGGTATACTACGCGGTGAGGGAGCTAAAACAAAAGTGAGAGTTGATTAAAGCAGAAGAAGTTTAAAAATTACCAAAAGAAGTTCCTTCCCCAGATGTCATCATTATCTTAAAATTAAGGTGTTTGTAACGAGGGTGTGGGTATATGGTTGTGTCTCGATGGTTGTATAAAAGTATAAGGTGACTATGATAAATTAAGCATGCTCTTCTTCTCAAAGAGACGCTTTTTAATTGGAGGTTCGTATATTTATTAAACGAGATAGCTGCGAAGGGCGTCTGTTTGTGTTTGAGAATTTATAATTAAGGGTAATATGGTGGGAATTTAGTGTGGGAACTTTCTTTTTTGATTGAAGTAAGGCTTTCATATTTAAATTTTTTTGATGCGATCACAAATTTAAATAGAGTAATCATAGTAATAATGATGTGGCGTGATTTAATTCATCGTTCTCATCACTTTATCTGAGTTGAAAATAATTACAAATAATATGATAAAATTTAGTAATCATGTCAACATTGACATTTTCCATTTGACTTATCTGGAGTTAATATCTCCGATATAGTAGATCAGTAAATTTGCATGCAAGAAGCTGGTTTAGTAATTATTTGACCACATACACTGCTGTTATTTGGCACAGTTGAGTCATTATTACCAGAACACCATTTACAATCCCATCTAGATGTTGAATAAGTTGAGCATCTAAACAAATAACAAATTAAAGTTAAACTATTTCTTAAACTTGTAGAAAGCATTTTGTTTAAGTTTTAAAATCTAAACATTTTTACAAATTGAAAACAAATATTGAATTAAAAAAATTTATTATTACATTTAGGTTTAATGTTTAGAATAAAATAAGGTAAAATAAAATAGGAATTAGAACTTTGTGAAATTACTTCAAACTATTTACATCAATTTGTTAGATCTTAATAAAATATTGAATTAAAGGAAGTTAATTAATGATGCCTCCAGATAGTATTAAATTATGTACATTTTCTTTTTCTTTGAGATGAGCGAGTTACTTGTTTCTTACTTTTTTCGGTGTTTCTGAAAACCTCTGGTCTAGCTGTTTCCCACAAATGTCTGCAAAGAGGGCATGATAAATGGTCTCGATTAGAGACATATCGAACTCCTGGTTCAACCTCGACACTGTTTGTTTGAACCCATTTTATTAGGCAACCGAAGCAACCTATAATTAATAAACAAATAAGACACTTGACTAAAGTAGTTTTAGCTTACCAATTTGTTGATAACAATGCATGCAATATACAGCATCCGCACAATCATCTTCGTAGCAAATTGTGCATTGCCCCCCACTATTACCCAGTCTTTTTGTTAAAGGGTCTGGAGTTTCAAAAGGATCAGCATTTGGGTTGAAGAGCTGGTTTGGTGGATAATCTAATCTTACTTCTTCTTCATGGATTACTCGTCTCAACAAATCGAAAAACCCCACTTCAGGTGATCCATTGCGTGCCAACAAATCATGAATTTCAAGCATATCTCCACCGCTAAAAATGGTATCAAGTCGACTGGTAACTTGATTTGGACCATAACCTATATTTCTTCTCTGAGTTCTTCTTTCAATAACCACCGGACGGCCCAACAATCTGGGAAGTGGAGAATTCTCATCAGAATTGAATGGGCCAAAGAATCTTGCCAGATGCGCTCTTCCTGGCATTGCATTCATTATATGGGCATATCGCAATGTTGCCAGATGCGCATTCGGTCTTCTTCTCATAACAGCCCCACCAATTGGTGTCCCAATTGCTCCAACATCACCAATGGTTCTGTTATTTGGAACTCTCCTAGCTCTTGTCCCATTAACAGAAACATTGATGCGATCCAAAACTGCCGCCCGGTTGCTTCGTTGAGGGAATCTTCTTTCTCCTGTTGCCATTCTTGGCAAATTATCGCGTCTTTCTACCTCGAGTACTCCTCTCCTGGAAGAACGAGGGTCTCGGTGGATGGGTGGAGATGGAAACATAAGTTGAACACCTCGAGAAAATGGAGAAGCCCAGTGGGACAAGAACGGTAATTCCCTACTCTGAACTGCTGCATTGCTTGTTCTCCGTCCAACTCTTCCAGTGATTGGATGGCGCCTTGTTGTGACAGCTGGTGCTCTACCAACAACCTAAAACATACTTTTATACCTTAACTTCCTTAATAATCTTACTGCTCGATAATCATCATTTTGTGGAACATCTTCTACTACTGGTCTGTTGCCCTATGAAAAGAAGGATGTTAATTTGCAATTTACTTGAACAACTTACAGATCTCAAGACTCTACTTGAATGTACAACGCTCCTCGCCTTCTGCGGTTGCCTTGTATTTCGGCCTGGAGCCATTGCCTTGACAACTAAAGAATTAAAGTTAGTGTGTGGAATTGTTTAAAATACAAATAAAGCGTAATCAAATTTCACAAAGCGGGTGACAATAGTCCAAATAAAATTCCGTTTAAGGCAAACTTATCAAAGAAGTGTTACCTAAAAAATGACTTCACAAATACATTAAGCACAGCTATTAAATCCAAATTACGTACTACTCATGCAAAAACATAGTTCATTTTTTGAAACAGTAAATTTTATAAGTTCTGGTGTATGAATGCCAGAAAAAAGATAAATAAATAGAATAAGCGTGCACTCTTAAAATTTCTTTTATTTAAATAATCCAATATAAACCGTAATAAAGAATAACGTATTGCAATCCTCTCTCCATGTAAGTCTCAGAGACCATTTATATCCAAAATAAAATGATTACACGATGTTACACTTCATCGGTCATCATGATATCAGGTTAAAGGTGACAGCATCAATAAAATATAAAGTACACATAAGATGCAAATTACAGAAAAAACATAAGTTGAAAACTACTAGATTCTTAGAAAGCCCATAAAATCTACATATTGTTAATATATATCTCATCCTTTTAATTTACTAATTAAAGTGTACTATAAGGCAGTTAGTGTTTATACAATGTTTTTGTAATTTTTATTCTTACTGCTTTTCCTGATGATACTCTTTGGGCTCATTAACGATGGCAAAGCTCTACACGAATTAATGGGCAAGGAAAAGGATACTAAAGATCAAGCTAACGGGAAGACATCATCCTATCAAGTAATCATTAAGGTATGGACTATTGTTTCAACTATGCTTAATCTTATTTTCGTTTTGGGTCTCTTATTTAGCTCATTTAATGTTTAGTATGTACATTCTGTTGTAGTTATTTATAATTCTTTAATAACATTTAAATTTAATAAAGATGTACTCTCTTGATTGTCTATTTATAAATGAACTTTAATTATGCACACTTTTGATTTATGTGTTAATAAAAAATCCTTTCAAAAGATTGTTTTATAAATGAAATTATATATCAAATTTTTTCAAATTCTTGGCAAGTTGAATTATTTTTCGTAGTGGGATAATCTACTTTTAACAAGACATATTCTAAGACAAACTAAACAAATTTTGCGTATCAATTTTATTAAAAGTCAAAATAGATAACAAGCATATTATTAAACATAATTATTGTGTATAAAGCAAGCGTATTTCTACCAATACATGTCAATTAGATCAGGTTTGTACCTCTTAGAGAACATAGTGATTTTATTGTCCAGGTAATCCAGGCATTTCATTCTTATTTTTAGGAGCCTTGATAGTGTGGTCGATCGACAAGATGGTACAAGCAGCTTCGGCTGCTGCCTTGATGGCATTCGATTTGACGAGGGCAGGTTCCCAGACGCAAGCTTTCATGTTGTCTTCGACTCTTTCGGTGTGGATATTCACTCCTACCCACTTTTCTCCGAGTTGATGACGGTGGCGAAGTTGGTTTAACATGTCTGTTGAGTCGATTCCAGCATTTGAGCACAATTGTTGAGGGATGATCTCGAAGGCACGGGCGAAAGCCAACCAGAACATTTGTTGCTTGTTTGAGAAGCCGAGAGCTTTTTCACGAAGATGGCGTGCAATTTCCATGTCAATGGCCCCTCCTCCTGCAACAATTGAGTCGTTCTTCTTGGCACGGCGGACGATCATGATAGCATCGTGCAAACTTCTTTCGGTTTCGGCAATGAATTGTTCAGCCCCTCCTCTCAAGATAAGAGTGCATGAAGCAGATTTGGGCCCTCCAATGAAGTAGTTGAATCTTTCTGAACCTACTTGTTTTTCATAGAATCTTTCGCAAGTTCCCAAGACACTTCCGTCTATTTGAGTGACTGTGGTTAGCATAGTTCCACCGCAGGCAGCAATTGTTCTTTGGAGATCTTCTTCTGGAAGGCGACCGGCACAGAACATATCACGATCAGCAAACCACTGAGTAGCGACATCACCGATTGGCAACTTTGAGAGGACGACTTGAACTCCAGCTTCATGGAGTTTCTTTAATTTGTCATATAAGATAGTCCATTCGGCATCAATGACCTCTTGGTAGTCATCAACAGTATCAACTCTGACCTCGGCATTATCCTTCTCGGACTTAAGTTCAAGCTCAATGTTAAGGATAGCAATCTTAGGGTGTTCGTAATTTTTAGGTTGCATTTCGAAACCAGCGTAAGAAAAGGCTTTCTTGAAAGCAACTCCCTTTACTAGTTCCGAATCTTTAAGATTTCCACCGGCGACCTTCTTGATTCCAATCATGTTCAAGGATAAATGTTCATCCAAAATATTGACAGCCTCAACCACCATTTCAGCGAAGTAATCTCTGTCTTGAGACACCAACTTTGAGGACAAAGTAGTAGAAGCACATTTGACGAGCATATCTCTTAAGGCAACTTCGCCTTCGATCTTGACAGCCAATGTTTTGATGTAAGCTACTGCTTCTTTGGCGGCGGCGTTGTAGGACTGGATGATACTAAGAGGGGAGATTCCATCTTCAACGAAAGGCTTGGCTTTCTTCAAGAATTCGGCACACAAGATGACGACAGACGTTGTTCCGTCTCCGACTTCAGCATCTTGAGACATGGCGATGTCGCACATTAGTGAAGCGGCAGGATAAACAATGTCGAGAAGCTTAAGAATGGTGGCTCCATCGTTGGAGATTGTTTGTTGACCTTTACTGTCAATAATTAACTTATCCATCCCTCTTGGCCCGAGTGTTGTTCTGACGGCATCAGCGATTACGCCGCAAGCTTGAATGTTTGAGATGATTTGTCCCTTGCCTTGCTTTGTTTCGGTTCCTTCTTTAAGGAGGATGATTGGTGGCATCATACGGCCGTTTTGTCTTCCTATTTGCATCATTACCGCTTAAAAGTTCCTTATCTGAAATGAAATATAATATTATTGAAGAAAATAAGAGTAAGAACAGAGTGAATAAGAACAAACGAGAATAAACTAAAAGTGAAAGCTAGCTAAAGCCAAGATAACCAATAATACACATACTCATCACTTATTAAAAAGACTTTGCATTAATACAAATGTTAAAAGAAGAACCATTGGTAGGATATACCTCTGGCAAAAGCACCAACAATCGTCCCAAGAGTTCTGTGGAAAAGTTAAGAAGGTTCGGGAAGTTTTGTGGTAGTTGGTATTCAGAGTACGTTATTTTTATGTTTTGCTCTCTTGTTCATCATTAAAAGTTGCCTTTCTCATTACAGGAATATTTTAAATTAGAAACAAATTTGATCTTTGCAAGAGTCAATTAGATTAACAATGATTTTGGCCAGAACAACCAAGTTATTAGGAAAACAGTCAAATTGGAGACGGTGTAAGTTGCTGAGATAAAAATTTAGTTTGGAAGGTAGTGCAAAAATGTAAAGTTCTTTTTTACATTAAATATGATGTTCCTTTCAAATTGGAAGGTTACACAAATTTGTTCTAATTTTTTAATTTGAATCTGCACCAAAATGTGATACAAAAATATGTTGTTACTTTTTAAATTCGAGGACGTTATTTAGTAAATTATACACCTTAAAAAATTAAGATCTCCATCATACATATTTAAATATTCATTTAGCCTCTAAGGGAATTTGTTGTAATATTTTTTGTGTATCATTCATTTCTTTCCGAATTTTTATCTTTTGATCTTTTAAGCAATGATAATACTGATGCAATGCGTAATAAATACAAAATGATAACAAAAAGTATAAAAAACATAGAGTGTCAAAAAGAACAGGAGACGTCATTCGGACATCATTCGATTAGAATACAAAAATAGCTCCGTTACTATCACCTTTTGCTCAAATCCTTTTATCCATCCTCAGTCATTAGGATTATAAATTATCTCTAGACTGACAATTGTCAATCAAACATAACTTTATAATACAAAACATTTTATTAACTTCATGTCTTTGACTCTACTCAGACATTCATTTTACGAATACTAAAAATGCGAGTATTTTATTTATATTCAGGCCATTCATAATATAGTGTCATCATCCTTAACCAAAAACAATCACATATACTAGTATAAAAGGGTAGCCTTCAAATTACCAAATCATTATATGTATTTTAGTCTTTTCCAACCCATAGTGCTAATTAATCGCTTGCTTTGGTAAGAAATGAGGTGACTTAGATGACATTAAAGGCGAACTCTTCAGAATGCCAAATAATTTTTTATACTTTAGCTACCTTCAAGGCATATTTGTAGTCATTGCCAAACAAAAAATAGCATATACCGCTATAAAAGGCGAACGTTCTAGATACAAAATCACTTTATTTCACCCATCTTTTTGAAAGTAATGCTTATTGGTGTTGTACATTAGCACAAATATTTACTTCGTTTCTTTAATCATCATCTCTTTGCCTAATAATAACAAACTTTAATCAAATAGTCTAGGATGATTTTGTGTGACGCTATTTTGCAGACACTACATATGTAATCTTTTTATCTAATGAGTATCACTTTCCCCAAAAACGAACACATATTCTCCTCATCTTGTTTGGAATGTTGACATAATATGTGGTAACACGACTTGCTTCATACCACAAGCAACAGCTTACGTGGCCATCTTAAATCATTAACAAAACACTACATCACCTTGTGGTATTACATAATTTGTATCATCATACCACCTTTCAATCCAAACATAACTGCCTTGATTCGTATTTCATTGATATCTTTTTTAGTTGCCTATCGCCAATTGTTGACACCGTCCGCCACTTCATCTCAAATATTTACACCCTATCTCAGCAATCAACGATCATCGTCCCTTCTTCCTGCCTTCAATACGCAACTCTATCATTACCGTCCGTTTTTTATCAAATTATTTCTTTAGACATCGTAATCATCTTTATTTACCTTTTTTGTCATTTCAGAAAAAGGAAGCATGTGCAATAACCACTTAACAAAAGCCGCAAAATCTGGCGAGAAGTTTTCACGTCTGTCTGGAAACATCGTACCTTCCACTTACGACATCTGCCTGAAGCCGAATCTAGAGACCTTCAGATTCGATGGGGAGTGCAGTATCAAACTGACCGTCAGAGACATCACTGATGTCATCGTCCTCCACTGCAATGAGCTAGACATCCAAAGCGTCTCTCTTAAGATTGATGCCACTGGGGAAGTGTTTGATAATCTCTACGTAGAGTACGACAACAAATGGACTATGGTTGCGATCAGGTTAAACGAACACATCCATCCTGGCCAAATTACACTAACAGCTAAGTTTGTCGGTCATCATAATGACAAGATGCAAGGCTTCTATCGCTCCGCTTACAAGAATCAAGCTGGGGAGGAGAAGTTTATGGTGTCGTCGCAGTTCGAATCCACCTACGCTAGAATGGCTTTCCCATGTCTAGATGAGCCCAACTACAAGGCTGTCTTTAATGTTAGCATGGAAGTCGACAGCAAATACACGGCTCTTTCTAATATGCCTGTCACATCTGAGGCAAATCTGGGAAATGGTAAAAAGCTTGTGCACTTTGCACCCACACCGCTCATGTCTACCTATCTGCTGTTCTTTGGAGTTGGAGATTTTGAGTTTATCGAAGCCTTCAATAAGTATGGCGTAAAGGTTAGAGTTTACACTTTGCCAGGTTGGTTCTTTACATTAGTTGCTTGTTCTAACTTTGTGATGTTTCAGGAAAAGCTCAACAAGCAGGATTCGCTCTTGAATTAACTGTAAAGTCTCTCGAATGGTTCGGGGAATGGTTCGGAGTTCCTGACGTCCTTCCCAAAGTCGATATCATTGCTATTCCAGATTTCCAGATGGGTGCCAGTAAGTTTGTGTGATCTTGTTAACATAATTTATGTGTATATTTAGTGGAGAATTGGGGTGCAGCTAGTTTCCGTGAGGTCCTCATACTCAACGACCCAAAACAATCCTCAATTAGACAAAGATCTCAAATAGCTCTGGTAGTTGCGCACGAAATGGCCCATTATTGGTTTGGAAACTTGACAACCATGGCTTGGTTTGATGGTCTCTGGCTCAAGGAAGGGTTCGCGAGTTTCATGGAATACATGTTCGTCGGAGCCAACTACCCCGAATTCGACATCTGGATGCATTTTGCAAATGACGAAATCTCTGCTGCCTTTGATCTAGACTCTCTTAGAAACTCTCACCCAATCGAAGTTGCCATCGGAAACCCAAATGAACTAGACGAAATCTACGACCACATCACATATGCCAAAAGCAACTCAGTCATTCGCATGCTCTGCCACTACCTTGGCGAAAGTGTATTCCAAGCCGGACTTAGGAAGTACGTCAAAGACTATGCCTTCAAGAACACAGTCACCGACAACTTATGGACATGCTTCAGCTTTGCTTCTGGCCAAGATATCAAGGCATTGATGTCTTCATGGACACAACAAATGGGGTATCCTTTGGTAAGCGTGAGACAGGAGATTCATGGCGACAAGAGACTCCTTCATCTTTCTCAAAAAAGATACATAGCCGATGGAGGCAAAGGTGAGGTTGACCAAGTCTGGAATATCCCTGTGTTTGTCTCTACTGCTTCTTCCAAGGGCCAAGTGATGCAAAAGTTCCTGATGACGAAGCCTGAGGAAACCTTTACTATTGACGGTGTTCCAGAAAGTGATTGGGTCAAGTTGAATCCTGGGACAATCGGCTTCTACAGAGTCGAGTATGCTGATGATATGTACAATGCTTTGTTGCCTGCTATCGCCGACCAAACGTTACCTACTCTTGATCGCTTTGGAATCTCAAGTGACACATTCGCTATCGTTCAGAATGGAAAGGTAGA
This sequence comes from Rhabditophanes sp. KR3021, assembly GCA_963281155.1. NCBI lineage: Eukaryota > Metazoa > Nematoda > Chromadorea > Rhabditida > Alloionematidae > Rhabditophanes > Rhabditophanes sp. KR3021. Next base: position 1,238,405 of record CAUJLY010000004.1, on the reverse strand, counting down.
CGCCACCAAGTTCCTCAAGTTATTCGAAGCCTCCATTGGAGAAGAAGATTATGTGGTTCGCGGAGTACTGGATAGTGGAATCACATCTCTGATCAATGTGATGAATCACTACCAAGACAAGGACGCCATTGGGAGAGTGAACAAGTTCATTATTAAGAACATGGAACCTCTGTACCACAAACTTGGCTGGGATGTCAAGGAAAACGAGAATGGACAAGTGAGTCTTTTGAGGGCTTTGGTTATCAGTAGACTCGCTAAGGCGGGACACCCTGAAATCATCAGCACAGCCATTGCCAAATTCAACCACCATTACGCAACCAGGGAGCTACTTGATGCCAATCTGAGAGCAACCATTTATGGAATTGTTGGACGGAACGATGGAGAGGCTGGTTTCACTAAATTATCAAATATCTTTGAAACAATTGGCTTCCCTGAAATCGAAAGAAATTGCATTGTCGCTATGGCTTGTACTACTGACTTTGAAGTCCTGAAGAGAGTTTTCGACTACGGAGTGTCTGAGTCAAAGATTCGGTCCCAAGATATCATGCTTCTGTTTGCTGGTGCTTCTTCTACTGCAGTGGGACAAGGCTTTCTGTATGATCACTTCGCTCACAACATCAAGAACTATGTCACGATCTTCGGGTCTGTGAACAGTAGTTTGTTCCAGAGATGCATGAAAGTAGCTGCCGAATATCAATGCAAAGAAGAAAATGCCACAATCTTTGAAGAATTCCTGAAAAGGGACCTTGATGCCGCTTCACTTCTGACTCTTGAACGTTGTATCAAACAAACAATTGAACAAATCAAACTGAACTCCAATCTCTTGAGTAGAAATGGAGAAAGAATTAATAAATTCCTCATTGATAACAACTACTAAGTGGATATCGTTATAAGCATAACTTCTTACTTTTCTATCATGTTATCACATTATTTATTTTATGTTCCCATTATTCGGGAAACTCTGTAGTATTTTTTTAACTATTCAGTGTAAAGTTTTACAAAATAAAATTATTTGTTCAACTGTTTTGTGTTGCATATATTTGTGGAAAAGACAAAAATAGGAAGTTATAATAAGATTAAATAAATTTATAATTAGACGTGTTTCTCTTTGATTGACAACTTTTTGGGATGTACCAGCAACTTCTTTTATCAATCATCATCTTCAGTGTCCTTTTAAACGATATACTCAACTTCGCATCCAAATATGTCACAACGAACACAGCAATAACCAAAATGATTATACCTGGAGCAAACACCCAGCATAATAAGCCAAAGTAATCCAGATTACTATGACAATGAACCCTCAATTTGGTTATATCAAGAACATTTATAAATTCAATTTATTAAAATTAATCTATTACCACATTTCTAACAACTGCCGATTGATGTCTGGGAACAGTTCTATTAGTAGTAGCAATCGATATTCCAGTAGGCAAAGTTTTCTTACTGGCAATATTTTTGAAGGCAAAGGGAATATAATGCTCATAAATATGCCTCTTAATAGATTTATTAAAAATCAAAAAAGAGATAGCACTAGCTGAATGACTGAGGATCCAGGTTATCTGGCCGAGGATTACGAGGACATTTCCAGCCGGAAAGTAATTGAAATATACGTAAATAATTGAAGCAATATATGTAAAGGAAATAATAACGGAAGTCTGAAGAAATAAATCCTTTTGCAGACTTGAAATACTGTTTGCATTGCTATTGAATTTGAGTCTCGAAAACAACATAATGAAGTAAAGGATGTAGAGGAGAGACAATATTATTATGATTAGGAAATTGTTGATTGTGTGCGGGTAGTTGGAGTAGTCGTGGCCTTTGGTTAGGTTTCCGTCGATGTGGACGAACGGGTCGAAGTAGAGTGCGTAGCCTCTGGATGTATAGAGGAGTGGTGGTGTGAAGAAAGTGAAGAAGATGAAGTAAGCTAGGGAAATAAGAAGCCAGATCCAGGTTTTAGAGCCATCAAATAAGAAAGCTGCAAGACGGGGTTTCCAGACGTCGACTACCCTGGAGAAGGCTAGGATTATAGTGGTTATGCAAGCTGCACACCAACATCCAAGGGCAAACATTCCTCCGTAATAAATAAGAGATTGATTACTACAGAAAACATCGCCTCGGATTGTAAGGTATCCCGTTAGTAGTGAATTGAAACATAGTGTGATCATATCCAATATCCCAAGGACAAGCTAGAAAACTTAATTAATGGTAATAAACTTTTCAACTTACCATAATCTTATAACAAGACATCTTCCTAAATTCAACGTTTGTCAAAGAACAAATAGGCAAAACATACAACAACTGAAAGAATAACCCCAAACAAATGTAACCAACTCCAAGAGGAACATTCGGACTAAATCAAACTATTAAAAGTTATCTTACTTATCAGCCTACCTCTTCTCATTCTCCCATTCTTGTGCGGTTTTTTGATTGCAAGAATAATACAACCTAATAACTTTCGAATCCAAATAAAACATCATTTTAGAATAATAAAAGTTAACAAGTTTTCTTGCCTTTATAGGTTGTTTGGAGGATTATCAAATTATATGACAATTAACGTTATTACTATATTAATACTTTTGTTCATAACATCATTTCCATACTCTTTTGATATATCTTTTAACTGTTTTTTTAATACCTCATTTCCTCGAAAAGTTGTGATGTACGGGATGTGATTAGCTAACTTCGACTTTTATTTACTTATGAAGTGATTAAATTTAAAAGCTTAGTGTACTTGTTGTTTTTAGGCTTATTAAAATTAAAATTAGATTTTTGAAGGAAATGGCATATCTTTTAAGTAAAAAGCAATTGTAGGTAAAGGATGGATAAATGTAATTAAAAATGATGTTAATTATTTTTGTATATAGTTTGTATTGAGTAGTTCAATTTAATTTTAAAAGTTGAATGAACTTTTTACCACCAAATTTGATCTGTCGAGCAGTTGATCCATCTAGATCCCAACGAGAATCAGTCGAAGCGACAACGCACACATACCCAAAAAAATTAATAATTGGCAATTGAAAAATGGTGATGGCACATCTTTTGACGACTCCACTCAACTTTATAGTGTAAAATAATATAAAGACAATGCAAATAAATTTTGCCTTTCTATAAACTTATTTATTTTGCTAGTTATTGTCATTTTTTGAGATAACGATGCCTTTCTAAACACATCTACGCATCACTTTTTTATATTTGTCGTCAACTGGTCACATCTCCTTTTTATAGTTGATGTTATTTAAATTTTTACGCTAGTTAACCAATTAATAACAAGGCTCATATAACTAAAATATGACTAAAAAATATGTACCATTATTTATAGAGTGACTATCTGGCAGTATAATTTATTATCTAAAGACCAGTACAACCAAACAAATATCGAAATGATATGCCATTATAAATTTTTATATCCACTATTATACTAACAAGTTCTTTTGTTGTTTAAAAACCATATGGTTCCAAATTCAAAGCGATTATTGTTATCACCATGTGATCATTCATATACACGTGCCATAAATAATTCAGTGCTTTATGATGGACTTTTTATTCCTTTTATAAAGTTATCTTCTAGGATAAGGATGTTTAAGCGAGATGTTTATTGGTTGGTTTATTTGATCAAAAACATACAACACTTTATACAACCCCCACCATATCAAAACATTATTCAAATGATTATTATTATTATCATGAACAAACACACATGGAAGTGAATTAACAAGCTTTAGTCAATTTGTTGATAGTTGTAGAAAAAGTAAAGTCAAAACTAGATATAATCAACATTATTTTATTCCTCTTTTAAGGTAAAAACTTCCCAAGGCAATAAGAGTTTATTATAACACCAAAATGTTAATAAGTAAATAATATGTATATGTTTTAGTACTAAAAAGTATATAACTATATTATCCTAATCGATTGAGGTTGTTGTGGGTTCAACTCTTAATGGTCGAGACGAAATGCTGTCTGCTTTGACAATAATATACTCCATCCTTTCTTTTATTAATATGGAGAATATTGTATTTAATTCCATATTAAAAGGACCATCTACGTATTTATTTAAATCTACATATTAAGTAATGCATTAAAAAGTAATTTTTTGAGACTTATAATTTATCAGTGAGTAAATAAATATATACTGATTAATAAACATTATTCTTACAATTTCCTGCCGTTGACTCATATTCTTATCTTTCCCGTTTATTGACATTACCAAAAAGCATTCCCTTTTCCAGTCACAATTATCATATCATTTTTTGAAATCTTTTTACCTACATCATTCCCAATTATAAACAAATTTATTTAAATTCAACAAATAAAGCCAATCTGATAAGACAACTAACTTTTTGCGCCTTTTGTTTTGAGAGAACATCTATTCCACCCAATTTGTTACTTATTCATTCTGCTTTTTGTGTGTCAAGAAAGGAAATATGTTTCCCTTAAACAAAAGCGAACAAAAGGGTAAAAATTAAGTTTCTTTCATCACTTCTAAACTTTGTCCAAAAAAGTTAATTGCACCGAACTTTATTCTTTTTAAGCTAGTTATAGTGGACAACATCAATTTTTATTTAAATGTCAGATTAAAATAAATATTCGTACACACAAAATTCATTAATATTTTGCACGAAAATTGAATGGTTCGCTAAAATATGCATATGAAGACATATATAAAGTATTTTACAAAAAACGCATCTAAACCATTATACAAAGACACATACAAAGTATTATACATTGTGTGCATTTGTATTAAAAAATGTTTAGTGTTCGAAATGCTTTTTGCATGGATTTAGCTTGTCATCAATATAATTGTAAATTTTGGTGGTGGTGACACTTTTTCTGTTGGTAAAAATTGAAAAATTGCATCGCTCGATTTGTTATGTTTGCGTGATTGGTTTTGTATAGAGTTAAATTAAAATTCATTAATCAAATTTGTTACGTATTTCAGACTCTATTTGGTTGTCGCAAAAGTATTTATATTAGTAATTAATTAAATCTATCAACAATGAATTTTGACGTGATAAGACGGACGGATCCTTGTGATGATTATGAATCCATACAACTTGTTGGAACAGGTATCGTTTATTATACAATTTTAAATATAAAGATGTTACGGCAAAGTTCGATATAGCATCTTGCTAATACATTTATTCCAAATATCCACTTAAATTAAAAACTTATAGGTACCTATGGAGAATGCTTCAAGTCACTTGAAATCAAAACAGGCAATATTGTTGCTGTCAAAATCGTTAAATTGGAAACTGGCGACAACTTTACTACTATTCAACAGGAAATTCACATGCTGCGGAGTTGTACTCATCCTAATATCATCGCTTATTATAGCAGTTTTTTGAATCGAAACAAATTATATATTGTTATGGAGTACTGCAGTGGGGGTTCATTGCAAGTACGTATTGAAATTAAACGTGGCAAATATATCTAGTTAAATTATCCATCAGTAACTATCTTAAGATTGAACAGCACATGTATTTAGATTATTGAGTGAGTAGACATTAGGTATAGAGCATTGCCATGATCACAGTTAGCCATCTGCATTTAAATCTTTCCGTTAACAGGCATTCCACTTTCTTACCCAATTATTTAGTGGGTACTGAAAGCTGGTGTGGGGAGTCTCAGCTTGATCTTCTTCATTCCTGACTCCTTTAAATTTCCATTCGTTAGAGCATGATTGCACTTCAAGAAGTGTTCATAGATCCGTCATCCTTTTTTGATTCCCCAACATAAAAAATGCCTTTTTTGAACCTTAAATAGTCGGCAAGATGTTATTGAATGTTTCGCTGCTAAGTTTGAGATAACATTTATTGGAATTGAACTCTGATTCATAAAATTTAGGGACGGTGTTGATAAAAACTTTCAGTAAATTCAAGTTATTTAGATAATCTAAATACTAGGTAACAAATTTAGTCGTAAGCTTCAGTTTTTGGAAAAATAAGTGCAATGTATTTTGTGTTAACAAGGGGGGCAAGTTTAAAAGTGTTTATTAAAAAAGGAATACATTATATATTTAATAAATATAATTACAGGATATTTATCAACGTAAGTTTATACTAATTGAGATAAATTAATTTAGTTTTTAGTTACGGGACCATTAAAGGAACCACAGATTGCTTTTGTCTGTCGGGAAACATTGAGAGGTCTTCATTACCTCCATTCAATGGGAAAAGTACACAGGTATCGAACTGAAAAATTATAATATATAAAAGACATAAATTAGAATGCGTTAGAATTTGAAGATTCATGTAACTTTTAAAGGGCTAGCTTTGCAACTCCTAATTCAGCTACTAGGTTATCAGAGATCAACATCATTGTAAGCCAAGTCCTTTCTGTAGATTTTTGTACACAACTCTTTCAATTCTTCCCAGTCATGACTTTTCTAATGCACTTCATACCACCCTGATTACAGAACCCCGAATCCCATGCCGAGCGTTTGAAAGAACTTTCACCTTGATCAGAGACAAATTTAGTAAATTTAACCTTTCCTACTTCATATACGCCATGACTTGAAAGTAGTGACCCTAAGCATGGAACGGAATTGTATTTAAGAAGTGCATGAAGGAGTGCATCTTTCGGTGGAAGTATCTGTTAAATCAGGATAAGCAGAACTAATACAGTGTTCGATGGGTAGAGCAGTAGATCTATCATAGTTAATCTTAGAATAGATGATTGAGACACTTTTTCCATTCTCCAATATATCAGCCATTGTCCACTGTTTTTACTCATCTGACCTTCTATCTTCATTGAAGCAAAAACTTCCTATGCATGATCCTCCATCCTTCCAAATCATCAGTAACACCAACATAGAAAGGCACCAACTTTCCATCGACTATCATGTAAAGAATGGTGTTTTTGCTGCGTATTGAACTTACATTCTCAACCATGAATATGTCAACTAATTCCTCCATTTCCATACCACTTAATTTAAGTTGTAATTGGTGAGCTTTGTCTTGCATTTGCCAGTAACTCTTAATAACTCGTGGTTATAACATTGAGTTCCTGTCCCACAAAAATGACAATAATGGGAATGGTCTATTCCATTACCATTTCCAGCTATCTCAGATCTTTTTACTTTATCGAAAATTCCAATCACCATATTAAAATGCTTTTCATTTGTTACTAGCTGGAGGAGCAAATTAACTTTCAATTTTCCACCCATCTGCACGCGATTATATGCCATATTTTCATAATTTGTATCTCTCGTGTGCGAAGCAAATCTAATTAACTGCTCAGAATCTTTAAACAAGCAAAGAGCATTTGAAGACTGGCGTAATTTTGAGCAATACTTTGATTCACCGGGACTTCTGGTAATTTAGTACTTAGTGTCACAGGAGAGAGGATTTTGTATTTGGGAAAGTCTTTAAGATAATTATCGCTTTCTTTTACCGGTACCTTCACACTAACTTCTCTAGTTAACATAAGTAGAGAGTACCATTCGATTAATATTCCGCTCACTTTTCGTCTAATTGATGGATCTTCACTATACTTAAGAATCCAACATTCAAACGCAATAATCAGTCTGAATCACACCAAAGTTTGCAGTGCTTTGGAGAATTGATCGTGTAAAGCTACTGTTGTTCCATTAAAATGTTTTCTTTTCTTTTACGTTTCATTTTGAACAAAACAAATCTATCATGAACTAATCAAATGCTGTAAATAAGATTTGCTTTCCAATTCCGCTTCAAGGAATTCAGGCTAACTTTAAAGACGTGTCATTTGAAACTATACATATATTACATTAAATCTAAATAATATTTATCCCACTTTTGTTATTTTCAGAGACATTAAAGGTGCTAATATTTTATTAACTGAAGCAGGGAATGTCAAGTTAGCGGATTTTGGTGTTGCCGCTCAAATTACGTAAGACAAGAGACTTTATTAATTAAACTAAAGCAATGCAATTAATATTTTAAAACATGTCCAATAAGTTTTGAAACGGAAAAATCTTTTAAAGTCATTTCACCCACTTGACCATTCTTTTCGGAGTCCATATAGCTAACACATTGCAGAGAAGAAATGCCGGGGTTAGTGATCTAATTATAGTAAGCATTAATGGAGATGCATTCGATGTTCTCTGGAATCTTTTTGGTGACCGTTGATTGTTTCCCAGCTTTGACCAACTTCTGAAACACTCTTTCCTTTCTCTCAAAGACGTATCCCCACTTAAGAGAAAAGTTGTAGCGATATCTATGCATATACATACTTGTTCTCATAGTATGTATTTCTCGTATATAAAAGATTCCATCCACTGTTTTGGCTCCAGGGCATGCAAGCCTTTCTTGATGAGACGTTGATAAAAAGATTCTTGTGCAATGATGACACGGAATTGTCCTGGCTTAGACTTTTCATCGACCAGGTTCCAAAAATCTTTCCATGCAAAGCAATCGCTTCCACCATCTTTACTAAAGTCACCACAATAAATACTGTTGGTGTTTCTCCTCCATTAATCGTGCTAACCAGTAACTCGGACCAGACTCCGTGACATCTTTTATAAATATAGAATACAGTATCTTCTTTCTAATGGGGCTTGGTTTATCATTCATAATCTCAGTCAAATCAATCAATTCAAGTCCATAGGGAATGCTTTTAACCTTATTTACCATTTGATATAAATCAATCTTGAGCTGGGATAGAGAGAAGAGTACAATTAAGTGATACCAATAAGACAAAGAAGCAGTCTTTAAAATCTGGACACTACAAGAGTGAATCAAATTGTTAAGGAAATTGTGTGGATTAGATGCAACTGTATTATACTTTCATTCCCGACAATTACCCATTATTCTCTTGGATACAAACATCAAATATATCCAAATGTCTGATATCTAGCCCAACACCATCCAGATACCCTTGTAATTGATCCAACAACACAGCTTTTGTTTGAGGCGATTGTTTAGGTGCTTGGTAAAGGCTCTTCAATAGAAATGTATGGATGCAATGTTGTTAAAATGTCATTGAATTCACAAGGCCGTTCCGTTGCTTTAGCCTTGGAATGCTTCGAGAGACTGTTCCTCATACCTTTTCTCACATCATTAGAATTCATCATAATATAGGCAGGACCTCCGCTAGAGACAACATTTTGTGCAGAGGTCTTATTTAAGTTAGAAAGAACCTTTTCTTGTGATTGACCAACTTCCTTACCTAAATAAATTAGTTACAATAATATGAATTGAAACTAACCAGGGACTACATCCTTTTCACTAGGACCGAATCGGTAACTATTACCATGATTACAAATAAATAGCTTGTTAACTAAAATACTAAATACCAAATAATTTATATTATGTATATTTAAACAAAATTTCAGTGCTACTATTGGAAAGAGAAAAAGTTTTATAGGAACTCCGTAGGTTGACTATTATTGTACAAGTTAATAATACCTTTTAAGATATTGGATGTCTCCTGATGTAGCGTGTGTTGAGAAGAAAGGCGGTTATGGGTTTGAATGCGATGTTTGGGCTGTAGGAATTACCGCTATTGAGCTAGCAGAACTCCAACCCCCTCATTTCGAGATGCATCCGATGACTGTGCTTTACATGATGACAAAAAGTAATTACAAACCTCCACGTCTTCAAGATAAAGAAAAATGGTCGCCTTTATTTCATGAATTCGTCAAATTATGCCTAACTAAAAATCCCAAAAGAAGACCATCTCCCGAAAAATTGTTGACAACAACTAATTTCGTAATAGGGGAACTTTCATCTCATCTGACGCGAGAACTTCTAGACAAAGTAAATAATCCCGGTCGACCAAAATCATCCATGCCTGAAGACGACCCATCCTCACGATTATCTTCATTTAGTGACATGTCGACAATCAATTACTCTGATGCTTATCCTGTAGCAGCCACGGCATCAACTCCACGCCAAAGACTTTCCTTTAATTCATCTGTTAAAATAAATCCCATTGAGGGCGAACATAAAGCAACTTTCTTTATTGATAGTGGGACAATGAAAGCAGAAGAAGTGGAGAATATCCAAAGTCCAGGTAATATAAAAATCATCAGAAGACCAACCATCCATCCCCCACCTCCTCCAAATCAAGTCACCACACCACCCGTACCAAGGCCCTTACACAAAAGCGAAACGGAGCCAACATCCCATTTTCGCGGAGTCTTATCAACGCCTGCCGTCAAAATGGGTGCATGTTTCATAAATATCTTCCATGGGTGTGAGTATCGAATTCATTGTACAGCTACATGGACAAATCCGCAAACTAAAAAGAAATTACTAATAATCGGTGCTGAAGAAGGTCTATTTACACTTGATCTCGAGATGTTACATGAAGCTGCACTTGAACCTATTAATAAGAGAAAATGCGTGTGGCTTTATGTGATAAAGGATGTCTTGATAGCTTTGCAAGGAAGAAGTCCGTATCTGTACAGACACGACTTGGTAGCACTTACCCAAAACAATATCACTCAAAAATTATCTAAAACTGTGAATAAAATACCCGAACGTTTCCTTCCTAAGAGATTAGCAGTTTCTGTGAGGATGAGCGACTCCAAAGATTGTATTCAATGTTGCATTGAAATAAGTCCACTCGGCAACAAAAGCATTTATTGTTGTTGTGTCGTTCCAAATGGATTAGTTTTGTTCCAATGGTATGAACCTTATCAGAAGTTTTTGTTGTTGAAGAAGATTGAGGTGTCGAAGTTTCCGTCGTTGCCTTTAAAGCCGTTTCAATTGTTGTTTGGATCAAATGCCTCGGATTCAGATTTTCCAAGGGTTTGTTTGGGTGTTTATAGGTGCACGGAGACGAGTCGGTTTTTGCTATATATGGGTGATTACAATGATTATGGAGAGACGGGATCTTCGTCTGGCTCTTCGCAGGAGGAAGATGGAAATGCAACTTTGACGATGAAGAGACTGCCTAAATTATCTCTAAGTACACCGTCTTTTAGTTGTTCGACTATTGAGAAGATCGAGGTCAAAAGTATGAAGCAACTTAATTCGAATACCATTATCATGGCATACAACAACAAAGTCGTCTTGATTGACATGGAAGGAAACTTAAAGGTATCAATGCTAAACACCTTTTCATTTACCTTCAATGTTGACAGCTTAGTAGTACTGAGTGATTCATTCCTGGCATGCCATCGACATGGCATCGAAGGCAGAAGTTGGATAAACAACGAAATGACACAAGACCTGAATGATAGATCAAAATTTTATCAGTTGATTTGTGCAGACGAGTAAGTAAATAAAATTAATTAACCAGTCAAAAAACGACTCTTCGAATGACATCATATTAATGACTACCTTCATTTTTTAGAATGGTTGTACTAAAAGCAAGACCGATTAAAACGAACAGCAATACTACCGGATGTGATTTATGTGTCTTAACAGGCCATATATCAACAATGGCAGAGTCGATCTAAATAAGTTGTAAAATAAATAAATAATTTGGGTAAAAAAGAGCCAAAGAAGCAAGCCTAAAGCTATTTTAATGTAAATATTATAAGTAACGATAAACGAATTTTGCCAAATTTTAATAAACTTTTTAATTTATCTATTTTTGTTTATGTGTGTCTATGTTGGGGATATATGAAGTAGTACCACTTGAGAATAATCCGAATAATCCTAGTAGGCAAGATTCATTCCTACTTACTATTTTTCAATATCCGTACTAAAGTTATATATACATTTATTTGAATATATATAACTTGTAGTGAGTGTAAAGGCCATTCCATTGAATTATTAAACACTTTGATATTATTTAAACTATGCTGTTGCTGTTTTATATGATTTTATTACTGAAAATCAGTGATTGTTACGTAATTAAGAGAAGTAAATGTTTATTTGATGGTGACTTTTATAGTTCTGGAAGTCAATGGGTCGTGAATGGAGCATTTAATGTCTCTTGCTTGGAAGGAGTTGTGAAGGTACAAAAATTTTTGATTAGTTCGTATATTATTTTATTTGCCAGGTAAATAATTGCATCACGGAACAGGGGACAATTGTGCAAATTGGCCAAGATGATTTTTATGAAGGAGGCAACTTTTATACTTGTGGACAGGATACTTTTAATAAGGAATTAAAGAGGAAAGCTAAACATGCGACGAATGAGTATTCTGGCGAAATTGAGGAATGTGAGAAGAGCGATAGATATGTTAAAGAAGGCTTTGTGATGTCGTGTGTTGAGGACAAGTTTCTTGGATGTGTTGATTGGAATGGAGATTTGGTTAAGGAAGGTTTGTTTGTTATTGATAATGGGTTGTTGAGAAGGTGCCATCTTTCTTCAAATGGGCTTAAAATTCGCTCCGAACCTAAGGGATGTTATAATGGAACTGAAGATGATGATCCAACGGATGAGATTTTTCACGTAAAAAAATATGCCATATGGAGGTATGAAGATCTGGATTTGAGATGCGGTGATGATGGAATTGCTGTGTACAAGTGCCATGTTGATGGAAACACCATTCATACAGGAAATGCTTGGGTTGATAAGGATGGTACTTATCATTTTTGTAAATAAATGAACTCTTAAAATAAATGATTTAATCCATTATAATTCTATTTCTAAGTTATTAAAAGTCATTTTAAACTAGTATCAAGTCAATTTTTAAGTCAGATTGTACCGTGTCATGAAGAAATCGAAGTTGGCGTAGACTAGATAACTAAAAATAGTAATTAATAAAAGTAACACAACATACCGAAAGATTAGACAAATTAATCCCAGATAGCAAGCAATGTAAGGAGCATTGAAGATCGAAGTAATGTGTGCTTTTTTGAAACCAAATTTGATTCCATTGTCAAGAGCTGCTTTGCAACGTTTAAATTCGAAATGTTGAGCATTGCAAAACATAACGGTTCTAATTCCTGAAGTGACTTCATCTGCAACAGCACCACACTCTCCTACACTTCATTTTCTTGTGTTGTTGCTCTAGCAGACGCTCTGTTGCAAAACCAATTGGGAGAACTAGTAAGGATAAGAACGCTAATTGAAGTAAAGCTAGTTTGGTATTAAGCCAAACAACACCAATAATAACTCCGAAAAGACAATGAAACCCAGTTTGAATTAACATAGCAACTTTGTCACTATCTACAGCTCTAATCCTTTCTGTACCGCTTTCGAGTTTAGGGGGGAGTGTGCCGACATTGTTCCTGTCAACCGATTGATGTCTTGTTTGAGAACAGATTTGACTGCAACAAAAGTAACTGTCTTTCACTAAGAATGAAGAAGCACATCACGGAGATGATACTATTGACAAAGAAACAAGTTGCAATAACTGTAAGCTTGATAACTATAACATAGATTTCATTTGCGTAGGTGTCATGATCCAAGGTCTCTTGGTTATTTGCATACTTAGCTTCCCTAATTACGTTGACCAAGTCACAGAAGAAAATTGCCAGGGGTAAATGAAGGTAGTCGCGAAATGCGAAATAACGAAACTAAAAAGAACTATTAGACAATGCAAAATGGAACTTACTTTTCCAGACATTTACACATTCTAAAACCAAATACATCAATAAGAGACACTTTTAATAGACAAGAAAATATTTGATTGGCAAAAAATTTATTAATTTAAAAAGAAAAAGTGACTTTAATTATATATTTTTAGATACTCTACTTAGATTTTGTGGATATACCTGCTTTTCGGGCTTTTGCCTGTGTGATTTCATTTAGAAAGTATTTTTGGAGTCGAAACATTTCATTTCCTAGAGCATTGATGTAGCAGCTTTTGCCGGAAGCCATATTGAATGCAGTGAATTCGATTTCTTTGGCATATTGAGTCAAAAGCAGGTACCAATATCTACTCATGAATCTGGCAACTTTTCTTGGGCATATTGATCTCATTATCTTGATAATAAATTGTTTCCGTGCCCACTCAGAAACTGTGCAATTCCATATTTGATTGTTGGTAGATACAATCGGAACACAACATCGATTTTCCGTGGCTAAAATATCCATCTCAAATAGGTATTCTAGATCACTACAAATATGACAATATACTGCATCGCAACTCCTCCAATGACTCATCAAAATTTTTGTGTCCGTGCATTCTCGATGTGAACAATTTGATCTCTTACTACATTCAGAAATATGGCGAATTGTTCCCTTCATTTCATTGCACAAACTATATGTACATTCTTTTGTAAGTGTCCCTTCGTCTGGACCTGAACATCTCACACTATGAACGAATAAAGCCATATATCCCTGTAAGGACTTTAGATCCTTAAGCGTTTCCATTTTATAGTATTGGTAAAGACCGCGTAAATGATGCGCACCAACTGACAGTTTAAAAATTAAAGGGACACTTTGATAACAGTTCACCAATGGGTCTGATATTTGAAAGCTACACTTCCATGCGAGATGCCCTGTCAACCCACCCAAAACCTTTCCTAGCAAGTTGAGATGACACAAATCAAATATCATTTTTTACGTTTTAGTGGTGGGTGCATGTATTCGCAAATTTACATATACTGTCCTTCACTAATTTTAATATATAAGGAGCAATAAAATCATTTTCCTCTCAAATGGCTATCAATTTATTTTCATCGCGCTTTACTAATGATAACTTTAATGGGGTCGAGGATCCACACCTCGGATTTAACCCAACTTACGATTACTTGGAGACATTAGGAAGAGCTATGCGATGTGGGGGCACAGACATAGTGTTTCCCTTGGGCGAGGCCTTCCATGTCAAGAATGTTTCATTTGATCGGAAGGTGCAAGCATACTACAGGTCCAACTACTACCTTTGTGATGTAGTCAAGAGAAGGCTGCCATACATGCAATATTACGAAATGTCATTGGAAGTCTTGTTCAGTTTATATTACTCTCATTATGAGAGTGACGTCAAGGTGGAAATTGCAAAAGAGTTAATAAGGAGAGGTTGGATGTACTTGGACGAAACCAAGGAATGGATTTTGGTTAGCAAAGAACTAAAGAGAATGCTGACTAGGACTTTTATTGAACTTGGAGAGTTTGTCTACTTCGACAAAATGCTATTCAAGATAGTAAGTTGGTAGTCCTTAATTATTAGTAATACATCACTTTTAGTTGAAGAAGTTTGGGATCCTGACTGTCTATGACGTAGCCACCGTGGGGGAACTAGATTTTTATGACAAACACAGATGGGTTGAAGCTAGAATCAACATCGCAATAGCTGACCGTATTGATCGCCTACTTCTTTTGAAAAAAGCCAAACTCTTTGAAAGAAAATGTTCATAAAGTAACAATATTTTTTGCCATATCTAATAAGTATATTATTATTATAATTGTTTAAATTTTCTTAAATAAAGTTAATGTACACAAAATGAACTTGCTTCGAGAATGAGCCTTAAACTGATATTATGAAAAAACTGTTGCATCAGTTTGTAGAGCTAAAAAAAAGCTGAGTCTAGTGGCATACTTATAAAATTAAGGGTTCGCTTGCTAGGATGAGTAATAAGGGAAGACCACAAGCGATAAAAAAATATATTGTTGTGCTATGTTTATAAGTGTCAAAATAGGTTTACATTAATCAACGCTTTTATGTAGAAAGTTAAAATCTCATTTGGTTAGGGATAGGTCGTCTGCAAGGCAATGATAAAAAAGAAAGTCTCAACAAGGTGTATTCCTAATCTGGTTAATGATTAAAAGATATGTATAACTTTATAAAATGTAGTATTCACTTTTACTGTCTTTTATTCTGATAGACATCTTTAATTTGATTACAAGTAAGTTGACTTTAACAATTGGTTTTAATCATTTAACAACGGAAATTGGTCATAATTATTTGACAACAGCAATGGATTCTTTAGTGACTTTAATTCGGCAACTGACTGAAGCAATTCGACCTCATCAATTCTTTTGACTCCTAATTTTCTCTCAGTAACTGGCTCTATTTGTATTTAAAGCTTACTAGCTGACGATTAGGGATTAGCTTACTGTTTTGCTACGGTATGTTTCTAAGTACTTTTCTGATACGCTAAACAAGATGAAAAAGTCTACACTAAATGGTTACTCAGTTGTTGTTGGTGTGTGCTGTACTGATATTGTTTTTTCAGGATACGGACAATAAATCAAAAGATGTCAATTTTGTACAGATATCTGCCCATATTTAATATTTTCCATTAAATCAAATTCCCTCATTTTAATGACACAAAGTTATAAGTAACAATTTATTAAGTACCAGATTAAACTGCATTTGCCATGATAAATCGAGCACTATACATTCCCTAACAATACGACATATTAATTTATTATACAAGAAAGGTCTAACTTGGGGGTAAAATTGATAAATTTGTATGTAATGTTTATTATTATATGACAAACTTTTCGTTGACTGCTATATAAAATCAAAGATACATTCCTTAAACTGGAAGAACATCTAGTAATTTATTGATCACCAAAACATTTTGAAAGATATTAAATGATCCCAAATGAATTGTCAGTTATATTAGATACATTAACAAATAAATTTATTAAAATATATTCAAAATCAGTAAAATAAAGTGTAATAAAAAAATCTTCTTGGATAAGTTAAAATATTCCAAGCTGTTTAATAATTCTTGTAGTTTGTGTCCGTCTTCAAATATAAGTCCCAATCTTTTACATTTGCAAAACTAATACATTGAAAGGAATTTCGAAACCAATTTTTGATATGGACATTCTTGAAATGACTTCTCAGTTTACCACAATTACACTTTTTCTTTGTGAATAATTCATCTTGAAATTTATTATGTTCCGAAATGGAAAAAGAATTTTCTTTCTCAGATTCTCTGAAATCTTTTTCACCAAACTCGTTCAATTGCGGATTAGATTGATAAGTTACAAGAGTGTATCTAGTTGATTCTTTACATGAACTAATGCAAAATTCGAAAAGAACCCGTAAATTTGGTGGAAAATCAAATTCGTTACCTTGAACACAACCTAAATATAGTAATTGCAATTGTTGGAATTTCATGAAGTAATTTTGAGGATATTGTCCATATGCATTCCAATAAGCTGTTGTTAGCGTCAAATATTTCAAGTTTGGGAGTGTTTTGTTAAGTTCTTCATTATCAAGATAAAAAGGAATGTAAATAAGTTTCAGGGTATGAACAGAAGCTGGCAGTGCATAGATAACTTTCTTTAATAAATTCAATCTTTTCGCTCCAATACTTTCTACATTTTGTAAAATTTTAAAATCAAATTGAACGGAATTCAAATTGATCAAATAGGATAAATTGTTAACTATTTCCGCTTCGTTTTTTAAAGCATACTTTTCCAAATATTGGATAGTAACATTAAGTGCTTTTAAACTGCTAAACGATGATCTTGGTGTCCATTCACAGGTATGCTTCAAAAAATCGTAATCTTTCAAAAAATATTGAACATTAACGTAATTTAGTTTACAAATCCTTTCGAACAAATGAATGTTAAACTGAGGGTAGTCCAACAATGTTAGTTTGATTTTGCTTTGATTCTTTTCACAAATTGTATCATTCAAAAGCTTTGCAAATCTTTCAACGAATTCAACATCACACTTTCTAGTTTCGGTATTTGGATTATTGAGTGATATTTTAAATTCGATCTTGAATATCTTGAAACTCATTTTCTCAATGTTCTTCGATTTAAAATCAAATTTTCTTATTGGAACTAATAGTTTGATTTCTTTTATATTAGTTAAATGGACTCTAATATATTCTTCAAGAGGTTTCGCATTTTCGATTAATGGCCATGCTTGCATTACATTTTGCAAATATAATGACATTGATGTTATCTTTTGCAACGGAAAAGTTTCAAGTATTTTTTGAAACGTTTTTAAGAATTGGTCACTATAATCCACGTTGTCTTTATCATAACCATCATCAAATAGGATTTCCATTTTATTTAATAATGGGAAAGATCTTTGAAGCACATAGTCTATTGTATCAATATGGATGTCCTCTAATACGTTATTGGAGTCCATGTGTATTGCAATGGCATTATATTCCACAAAGTTTCGGATATTAATAGAATTGAGAATTTGCTTTGCATTGGTACATGAAATCGATCTAAAATCTGGGTCTGTTTCTTCCGGGTCGTTCTTATTTAATGATAAATAAATTGTTGATGGCCCAAATCCAATAAGTTTGTTTGTTCCTTGGTGATTAATTAGATTGAAATAAAAAGGTCCAGTCTGGGTTAAGACACCTCTAGTATGAATATTGTAAAGACATTTTTCGAGTATGTGTTGCTGTGATAAGGCAATTTGCATTGGATTCATTTTAGGTTTGTTCATAATGGATTAGTAGGTACTAAAAGTAGAATAAAGTTAAATAAGTACGAACTTTTAAAAATATGATTACATATGCAGCATGCACGTTATATAAAGAAAGTGTAATTAAATGCTTAGTAGTAACTTATGGTCCAGATCAAAGTTATTAAAATATTATCTTTGCTGAGATAATTTAACTATTTGTCAAAGCTTATCTTTCTTTAGCCTTAATATTTACGCAACTCGCAAATATTGTAGATCATATTCCAATCTTCGCTGAGAGATTGGAGGTCTATTTCCATTGACTACTCTTGATGAATTTGTTCAGCAAAAGTAATCATCCTTCTATCGAATAGAAATAAACTTCGATGTTCCAAAAAGACCGATAATTTTAAACTCATAATCAGCACATTTAGGCCCATATTTAATATTTGTCATAAAATTGAAGTCCATGATATTGCAAACTGTGATCTCTTAAAGCAAAATTTTAATGAAAAGACTTGTATAATAATAATTTTTAGTGAATTGAATAAACTTTATGTTATATACATTAACATAATATAAATACTCAATATATATTTCCTTAGTGTGTTACTATAAAATATATAAATGATATCTTACATTCAACAATTATTACTATTGCTAAATAAAATATGTAGTATATAATTATCTGAAATGACAATATCCCAAATTCTAAAATTGAAATCACTCGAATTTTAATAAAAAGACACTGAAACACAAAGAGAGTAATAAATGGTTTTAGGTCTTGCTCACTACATAACATGCACACCAATGAAAATAACCACATAATCTTTAAAAGTTATTCTTCACATCATGTATGATATATATAACGAAGATATTAAAATATGTTTTACTTATTTTGTCATGATAAAGCATTGTTTATTTCAAAATATCAATTATAAAGAAATTATAGATTTTTATGGAGCAGGAGTAGTTTCATATTTTGCTCTTTCATTTTCACGACCTTCTTCTTTTCTTCCATTCATTCCACCATTTCCTTCTTGATCTCCATTCATTCCACCCTTTCTTTCTGGACCTCCATTATTTTGACCCATTCCCTCAAATCTACCGAATTTTCCATCAAAATCATCTTCTTCGTGAATTCTCAAGCTCTTAAAGAATTCTCCAATAGCCTTTAGATCAGCTTCATTAGTACTTTGTTCCAATGCTTCCGTTTGATTTCTTATTTGTTGTGGAGTTAAATCACCATTTCCATAAATAGCTTCAAAACTTTGAATAAGTGTTTTTTGATCTGCAGTTAAGCTAGAAGCAGTAATATTGGCATCGATCATAGCTTTGAGGGCAGTCATTTTTGCTGTCATTTCAGCTTTGAAAGTAGCATAACCGGACTAAGAGAATATTAAAGTTGTACATTTTTTACTTACTTGGACACCTTCTCCAGAATCAGTAGCAATCACAGCATCTTCACCTGCAGTACGAGCATTTCTGCTAAGTGTGTGATTTCTTTGATTTTCTTCAAATAGAGTCTTAGTAGCTTGGGTAGCATTTTGCAAGAAAAATAGAAAATGACCATTACCTTCTCTTCCACCCTTAAAGCCCCCCATTTCTTTGCTTCCCCCTCCCTCATGTCTAGATTGATCTTGAGGGAATGCCAACAAGCTACCAGCCAAAGCAAGAACCAAAATAATATTTTTAGATTGCATTTTAATAAACAATGATTTGATAGTTTTTTCATTTATTTCTCTCTTCTTTATATAGTCAAATAAATGTTCTTGGTCTATATTAATTGTGCCTTAATTTATTTTATGATATAATAAACATGTTACTTTTAGTTCTGTGTTTTGGTTGTTGCTGATCTGTATGGATGAGTAATTGTTTTAGTGGAGGGAGTTTTCGACGACGACATAATCAGTTCCACGTATGTGATGCTCAATGAATTATGGTGATTCAAATAATCCTTTTAATACTCAAAAATGATCAGTATCTTCTCATTTTTATCAAAAAATTATTTATCGCAATTGCATATATTATTTTTGTAAATGAGCCCAGAGAGCATCATCAGAACCAGTAAGAGTACGGGAATATTAATAAATAACATTCTCTAAACACTAACTAACTTTATCATCAAAATAGTATATATTAAATAGCATACATAAAGGATGAATAATCAATATGTGTATTTATGGATTTTCTAACATGAAGAATTAAAAAAACATTTGTTTGATTTCTATTGACACTGTTGCTTTTCCGATTCTCCCAGCTCGTTTTTTGACCATTTTTGAAACTTGATGGCAACTGGAATGTTGTTCAGAATACATTCTCTATATTATGGCTATAAACATGTCTTAAGTTGTCCATTATCTTGTTGATTGCTGAGCCCAATCCACTTTTTATATGTTATTTCCGAGGTGTGCTTTTAAATAAATCTTTAACATATCAAAAGTACACAATATAGCTATTAAAAGCAAAGTCACTTGCTTCCTCACAATATAACTTAATCAAAATATTAACGTGGCTCATGCTCAACCTGCTCAGTGACTTGAGTAAGTTAGATAAAAAGTTTTAAAAAAATGTATTATTAAAACAAACAGATAATATATCAAATGAAATTTAAAAATTACGAATGATGGTTAGATCATTTAAGGTAGAGAAACTCATATTTCCTCTGCAAACATTCTTTATATATCCTAAATAAGTGAAGTTTCTACCGCATTGCACACAACTGGGAAAAGCAATTAAGGATTCTTGATAAAATTTGTAATACTCTCCGAACTTTTTGTTTGACTCCCAAAATGAGTTGCTAACTGAATCCGATTCATTACATTCTTGTATGGCAAAGCGATAAGCATTAACATCGGAATTTCCAAAACTCACCTTTGTTGGATTGGTTTTAGCTGGAGTTAGGGAATCAACGAGAGGCACAAATTTATCTTCTAAGCCTTTCCAGAACTCCAAAGGCTCTTCAATATTAGTAAACTTGAATAAAGTGGTTGGTAAAGATTGGCTGTAAGAATACTTTGTTGACACCGGTAATGATTTTAACAGCATTTTGTTCTTAACCAGATCATACAATCTGTTTTCAATTTCTGTACAAAGTGGGATTATTAAGTCTTTGCTATTATTTGGAAAGGAGGATTTATCTGATATATTATCTAGCCAAGTCTCTTCGATGTCCTGTGCAATTTCTTCGGAAAGTGATTCATACTCCACTTCCAATGCTTTCAGAAAAGTCAGATAAAGTTCGGTATCTATTTCACATGTCTTAATAAAAATGAGTTGTTTTGCCTTTTTGATAATATCGCAGAGATTAGGCTCTTCAATACAAATAACAATACTTCTCAAGAAATCATACATTTTTAGAAAAGAAGGAATAATGTCAAATATCAATGCCTGGTCTTGAATAAATTTAACTGAAAATAAATCTAACTTTTTTATCATGCCTATTAATTGTCTATCTAAAATGATACAAATGTGCTGTAAAACGATTCGACTGATATCCCCAGCTCTTACTATTATTATGAATGTGTCAAGTATGGTTATCTCTATTATTCATTTATATTCCCTATAACTAAGTATTTAGTATATCTATATACAAAAAGTGTATTTGTAACTTGTCGACAAATGGATCTAGCATAATAATAAATATTAATTTAATAAAATTGTTTTGTGCAAACTTAATACTTGCGATGCTTTTAGTGGTTATTTGATGGTAAGCGTCTGATGGCTTTAATAATATGAATAAGTAATAGAGAGATGTAATGTATAAGATTTATTAGAAGCACAAATTACAAAATTCTAAGATTTAAACTTGTTTCTTGGAAATTCCGGAATTTAAACGGTTTGCTTGGAAGCAGCGAATCCAATTCTTTGGTTTCCGATGTCGTAGATGTTACAGTATGAACGGATGAATGGATCTCCAAGAATCCATGATGGACCGGCACCTCCGAAATCGAATGGGAAGACTGGAAAGAAGAGGGAGTTAGACATGCCTCGAGGCAGAATACAACTTACTGTTAAGAGCGCAATAGTTTTGTCCGAAGTTGTCAATCATGTTAGCGGATTTGATAGTATATTTGTTTCCTGAAATGACACAGTTAGGCTAAGCTTTAAACCTTCATTTTGTATGAATGAATACATTCCCGTATTTGAAAGAGCTCAATCTATGTATTTTAATGAATGAACTCACCTCCGATAGTAAGGATGGTGTCGGCGACCTTAGCGGCACAGTCGATTTGGTAAAGTCCTTGGGATTGATCGTAAGTACCTCCGAGAGCTTGAGCAAGGGAGTCGGTGACGGCTTGTGGACCTCCGAGAAGAGAAGTACCAGTGTCAGAGATAACATCAACAGCTTGGTTGGAACCAGCTCCTTTGGCGGTGGTGATAGCGTCCATCTTGAATTGCCAGTAAGTGGCTGATGAGAGTTTTTGGTAGGCAATAACAGCTCCACAGTTGGTGGTGTCGACGGCTCCGTAGGTGAAGACTCCTCCCTTGACTCCTTGGGCGGTTCCTTCGTGCTCAAGGAAGACGGTGAAGAGTGGGGCGTCAAGAAGTCCTTGTTGGATGGCGAGGATGACTGGTGGGATTACATTGTCGACGGCCAAGCTAAAGGAATTAATATTATATTGTTTTTTACTCTTAAAAATTACCTGGTGAAGGCAAGTCCGAGGATACCGTCAGTGGGGTCTTGGGCGAAGTCTTGGGACAATTGTTGGGTTTGTCCGAAAACGGTCTTTGGAATTTGGAGAGATTTTCCTCCTTGTCCGACGAAGGCAAGGGTATCTTGTCCGAGGAATCCAGAGCATGATCCTGATCCGTATTGGATGGAGAAGGCTTGTCCGTTCTTAACATAGGTGGATGATTTGGTTGAGTCGAATTTGTCCTTGGAGTCACAGATGGAGTCCTTGGCGGCCTTCTTGGATGAACAGCATGATGGGTCACAGAGGAATTGACCTAACAAAATTAATACTAGTAAATACACAAAGTCACTTACAGATGTCGGCATCAGAGCAATAATCTGGGCAGTTTGAGGATGATCCTTGTCCGCAGGTGCTATCAGGGATCCACAAGTTGGAACTAAATTAGTAAATAATAAATAAGTATGTATGAATTAATAAATAATATAAACATCTTTTAATTAAATGTGAGATAACTTTGCATTAATTAAATGTGAGATAAAGATGTATTACTTACCTTCCGGTATCGAGGACAACGATGAATGACTGTGGTGGTGTTCCAATAGTGATATTAGCTAAAAAATGTGATGATTAGAAGAATGCGAATTTAATTATTTACCTAAATATTCCAAGTCGGAGTAATCATTGGCACTTTGGGTAAGACTGGCAAGTACGGAATACTTGGCATCAGTTCTCATCAAAGTTTGCATCTTTCTGTATTCAGCCCATTGGCCGGTACGCATAAGACGTCTACGTTTGGATTCAACGTGGTTGAGCTTGTGTTGGAAGACATCAGCAGCAATAAGGCCGAAGCAGGCAAGAAGGACTAAGAACTTCATGATTGATCAAGTGAAGATGTTACCAATAGTCTAGCCTTAAATAGTAATATTCCAAAGTACGAGCCATTATCAGCTATTGATAACAGTAAAGTTATACATTAAAGGATTGACTTTATGTTTCTTATCAGTAGGCAGCAGTAAGAACAGGATCTTTGATGCGAGGACTACATGGAAATTGTGACATTAAACATTGACGAGTTGTATTCTATTTTTAATTTTTTGAATCCGGTATGATACAAAAGTTCAGATGTTTTTATTATCTTCTAGTATGATACAAAAGTTCAAATATATTAATCAGCTTCTGGTGCTAGATTAATTTTCTACACTTTAAAATATGTGATGGCAATTACCAATTCCGATTTGAGGTTGTTTAAACAGAAAATTGAACTTTATCAAAGTCTTTATTAGCATTTATTTTATTTTAATTAAATTTGATGAATCACGATTTTGACTATATGTCATTAAAGTTCCTTACACCAATCTGAAAGTAACACAATTTTAATCAAATTTCACATATACACAACACATAAAGTAGAATTTATGTTATCAATTGTTATCTGCTTTCAATTAACATGAAAATATCTAATTTTATGACCATGTTGGTAGCAATAAAATTGGAATTAATCAAGTAAATTAGAATATGAAAATTTCTGATTATTTGACTACGACATTAACTTTCTTTTATCTTTTTTAACTGTACTACTTTGAAAGGTCAAATGCTTAAGAATCGAAAAGAGTTTCACTTGGCTTTGCGGAATTACAATCATACTTTTCGAATAACTTCCAAATTTATTAAAGAATTGTTCTTCAACTACAAAAAATTGACTACAGAATTTATGTCATTCTAGACTTTACCTATCAATTTATTTATCATTTACTCAAAAATCGTCATATTTAAAACTCAGCTCTATCACATATCACCATAATTAAGTATCCTGGTTGAAAGCAAATTACTAGATGATAGGCCTTAGATTGATAAAAAGTATACGTGACCACTCCACGCGTCAATTACTTAAGGAAATTTTCAAAAGGCCAACCTCTTGCCCTAAACTAAAGTCTTCAGCAAGAAAATGTAAATGTGTATCTATTTCCGGTCAAATGTAAAACAAACAATTATACATAGCAGCAACGACTTAAAAATATATTTATCAATTAATTATCCTTTAATTTAAGTGAATATACACAATTCTTCATTTTTTGTAAAACAAATAATTAAGTGCAAAACCGAATAACAAAATTCCAACGGTAAGATAAGCATTAGATCCGTTTTTTGAGTAGTTGCAACTATTCAAGGTAGAATTAAAAATATAACTCTCTTGACAGATCACCTAAAGGATCCGATTGAATTTAGGCAGATTTGATGTGGCAATGGGCAAGTGGTGCTAACGTCACATTCATTAATATCAACACATTTGTTATTTTTGTATTCAAATCCATGCTTGCATTCATTACAGAGACTGCCAATATAATTTCCATGACATTCACATTTTCCTGTTCCTTCTCTAGTTCCATTTCTGTTGCATTTACCGTCATTAGCACAAATTAAACCATCAACTTGAGCGCAACATTTACAATCTGGACACCTATCTTACAACAAACTTTGATCGTATCAACGCAAAAGTAATCAGACATATCCAAACCGTCATCTTGTTTCTCAAAAAACCATTCCTTCCATTTGTTCTTCAATCTCTCCAACAAGAAGCTTACACTTTTCCTGAACTTTCCCAAAAGGATTAAATTTTAAGATAGGAAAGTCGTTTTTTGTCTCAATACCTACTTTACACGTCTTCTCCAACACATCAAGCAATCGGCTTTTAGACTTCATGTACTCTTTCATCTTCATAATAACGTTCTAATGGGTATAAATTTGTGAGCAATGAACGTTAATAAAAGTGTCTTGTTGGAAGTGACGGTTGTTGTATTCAAATTATGCTACTAAATATAGCGCATAGTTAGTTGTGTAATATGAAGAAAATACGATTATTTAATGAAATCATAGAAAAGAACAAATAGACATTTAAAAAGATTTATTTATTATGATTGTTTTTATATTAAAATGTTTAAATTATATTAGAATTACAAAATTACGAAATTATACCTATTAATTTAGATATTGCATTATTAACTTGGCCCTTGTTAGCTCCTTTATTGTACATGAAGTTCTTAAAGAATAATTCCGGTATTCAATATTCAGTAAAATAAGGAAATGATTATATCTGGTCAGTTGCACTAATATGCGAACTAGTCCAAGGGATCACCAGGATGAGAGGTAGTTAAAAGAATTTATTGAGATAAATATCGTGAAACATATGGACTTTTATATAGCCAAAATAATAATACAATATGTATTTTTGAATATTTAAGAGTTCGAGATTCCAACTCATCACAAATATGTAGATTTTGCATCACACATTTACTATTCCCCTTTATAGTGGCTTTCTTACTTTTTGTTGACTTGGATAAAACTGCTGTGCCATTAAATTGCCGCTTCCATGCCACCGAAGGACTTATCTAAATAAAAAGTTCGAATTCTTATTTTAATTGTTTCTGAAATCAAAAAGTCGCCCATATACATCAAAAATCCAGGACGTAACACACAATATTTGTGAATAATTTTTAAAATTGGATTCTACTAGGCCTATTAAAGATAAAATAAAATTTTTTTATGGCATTCTTCTTCATTCATAATAGATAAATGTAACCATTTGCATTCTTTCAAATTTATTTTCAATGCAGTCTTATTTAGGTAATTTTGAAGTCCCTTGTCAAATAAACTGCTATATGTTTTATGCCAATCTTTTGTTTAACCTATAAACTTGTAAGGTCAGTAAGTATTGTCTTATACATATATCACGCAAAAGCCATTTAATTGAAAGAGAGATAGAAGAAGTAATTGATTTGAAGAAGATAAAAACTGTCTATTTGGTTCTAAAAAATATCTGCAATTATTTTAGGGTCGGCGAGGTGACATAGTTTCGAATTTTTTAAACTATTATAAGTTGACATTTTCACACTGACTTCGAATCTTAGCCATCTCCAAAAGAAGTTATTGGTACCAAGCACATTCTTCATATACCATTCAAAACAGCAAATTATTCACTATGTCAAATTTCGCAAGTATTTTGGTATTTAATTTACTCTCACAGGTACTTTTACACACAAATAATATAAAAACAACATTTGCAGTTCTTAACTAGGATCTTTTCATTCCTCACAAATGTTTACTTCATCAAGACAGTTGATCCGGAATTGTTAGGTTTGATCAATGTAAGGTTGGCGTTGCTCTATGCAACAATTACCTTTTTATGCCGGGAACCATTTAGGAAAACTTTATTGAGTGTTAATAAACCAGCAAAGGAACTAATAAATTTGATGTGGTTGAGGTAATGCAAACAAATTTTATAAATGTATCATTTCTTTAGCTTACCACTTTCAATCGTCCTGGGAAGTGTTTTATCCTTTATTTGGTTTAAAGTACTATCACCTCCTCCTTTGAAATTTGAATCGCATTATGGAGCCATGATAGTTTGTTTTGTTGGTTCAGCAATAATCGAAACAGTGGTAGAACCCATTGCTATTACTGCTTTCAAATTTGGAAACAATAAACAATTCTCAGTATCATTAGGATTGATGGTGTTTGTTCAGAAGGTTGGGGCATTTGCTTTAATTGTAACAGAATCATGTGAACCTTTAACGGCATTTTGTTTAGCTCAAATATTGGGCTCCGTTTTGTATGTGCTAAGTTATGTTCAATTTTGGATTAAAAATAGCCATTCATTTGAAGAAGGCAAATTAAAAGTGCAAGATATTTTGCCGAACACTCAATTATCGTTAGGCAGCAAAGATGATTTGCTAAACATCTGTTCAATGTTTGGGAATTCTTTAGTAAAACAATCTATCACGGATTCAACTGGTTACATCATGACTTTCACAAACAGCTTATCACTAACGGATCAAGCCATTTACAATATAATAGAAAGTTTAGGATCTTTGGTGGTTCGCATCATCCTTACACCCGTCGAAGAGTCGGCCTTTGTTTTTTTCTCAACTAAAGTAATCAGAGGAGGCAAGTATCAAGATTATAATCCATATGCTATCAATGAAATTACAACAACTTTTAAGACATTAACTAAGGCAACTATTACCATTGGTTTTGTGATTGCTGTCTTTGCTCCTGCCTATTCAACCATCGTCGTTCATTTATATGGAGGTAATTTGTTATCTCAAAATAATGGACCATTACTATTAACTTGTTATGCCGTATACTTGTCTGTTACTGCTTTGAATGGGATTACCGAGTGTTTATCGATGGCTTCCATGAATAAAAATCAAATATTCAAGCATAGCCAGTATTTGATTGGAGTAGCAATAGTTCAAGTTATTATGAGTATTATCTTATCACACCAATTTGGGTCAACGGGTTTTATCTTTTCTAATATTATTAATATGGGCTTGAGAGTCGTGTATAGTTTAAAACACATCAAAGATCTGTTTAGGGAATCTATTCCTTCTATCTTATATTTTGTTCCAAGCCTGACTAGTGGCACTGCATTAATTGTTTCTTTCCTCATAACAGAAGGTTATTTTTTGGTAAGTCAAAACAATAGTACGTATGTACAATAACAATATTTTAAAATTTAGACTCTCACAAAAGAATCAACTATTTCTTTGCAATCTAACTTATTACACATTGCTATCGGAGGTCTTTTATTTGTAGTGGTGTCTGTCTTGATATTACATAAAGACTTCCCTCAATTCAATATTACCTCTAAACTTGTCCAAGCTATAAAGCGAAAATCCGCTTAATTATGAATGAATAAAAGTCTTTAATAAATTTGAATATTATTTATATGTATCATAGTTGATTCTTAATATCATCAAATCATTTTTAACCATTTCGTTTCAATTAACTCTATTTATATTTTATTTAACTATATTTATTTTGATTGCAATTATTTGTTTTAAGCACTGTTATAGAGCACATACCCTTTCTTACACAACAATGTGACGAAACAAAATTTCTCTACTATCATCACATGACTCATACTTGTTTTGCTTACAATCAATTGCCGCAACGATTATTTTGACTCTTAATCATTGCAACTTTATTACTATCAGCTTGATTCTATTTATGTCGACTCGCTTTCATTTCGAGTTTCGCTTTTTCTCTAAATAATTACACTTAACGTACTATATATGCATTATCGAATGTGTTTCATGTTTAAATTCCCTTTTAGTTGCCATAGTTTGTTTTTTACACACTGGTATTATGAAATATTATACTTATAAATTCGTCGTAACAATGCTTTTCTTCATTTTTCATATTTACGATAGTTAGCTTACGTATTTATATTTTATTTCAGAATACTAATGGCTGACCGCAGAAAATTAAAGGAAGGTTATCTCAAAAGGTACAAAAACGGTTTCCTTTCCAACAAATGGAAAGACAATTTCGCTATCCTATATTCAGATTCAACTTTGGACATTTTTGACGATAGGAAGGATGCCCGTCCAAATACGTCAATTTTGCTGAGAAACGTCGTCCCATACATTTGCGTTGGTCCCGTAACAGATCGCATGCCAAAAAGACGTCCTGAAATCCCGAAAGGAACCACTATCCACCATTTAGTCGGAATCGGAATGGATGCTCAGTGCGAGACCGTTCACTGGATTATGTTTAATTCAGATTCGGAAATGGAGCAGTGGTTTAGTGAAATCGCAAAGACTTTGCCTAGCAATGGAGCAACTCAACAACCAACAGCTCCACCCATGCCACAGCAGCAACAACCAGTTGGAAGTGGTGGCTATTATCCACCACCGCAATATCCAAGTGGCCCACCACCAGTTCGTCCACTTGTTGGATTTGCTCCTAATAATACTGCCGCATATCCTCCCGCTTACCCACCTCAGCAGTCTTACCAACAACCACAACCTTACCAACAACCACAACCTTACCAACACCCACAACCATCTTACAACAACCAACCCCAATATCCTCAACCAAATGTAATCATCATGGACAGAGGCTACCAAGGTGGTGGGGGATATAATCAAGGTGGCTACAATCAAGGCTATGACAACCGAGGCCAATCCAGATCAGGCGGAAGCGGCTTTGGATCTGCCTTTGGTGGAGCTGCTCTCGGAGCTGGAACTGGCTTGTTAGCCGGTTCTTTACTTTCACATGGATTAGGTTCCATGTTTGGTGGGCATTCCAACTATGGTTTTGGAGGCTTTGGAGGTGGAAGTGGTTATGGTGGGGGTGGAATGCCACAATCTTCTTACTATTCAGACAATGACACGACCACCATTAACAATTATTACAATAATTCAGACAGTACTGGAGGAACGACGTCAACTCCTTCTAATAATACTCCCGCGGCCATTGAAGACACTACTACCTACAATGACAACAACGATTATTATGGAGGAACTAACGATGACTACAATGACTATTCTGGTGGAAATGATGATTTCAGCGGTGGAGACGATTTCGGAGGTGGTGATGATTGGTAAATGAAGTTCAAAAAATTGGCTATTAAAGAATCAAAGAAAATTACGTTTATATATTTTATCAAATAAAGTCTTTTATATTAAATAAAGTTTTGTCCATTACTTTGTTCATCTACATTCAATTCTAATACAAGTTCCATTGCGTTCTTTGAAACGCATGACTGTGTCACAAGTTAGAGACATCATCGAGTCTCCGGCATCTCGGAATTTGACAGGAACAGGATTGTTGATGATGGCATGGTGGTCGTTTAGGTAAGTTATGTCGCTGAATAAGTCGAGTTCGTTTGAACAGCCGTTTTTATCTATTATTGTGTAAGGAGATATGCCTTTGGAAGCTAAGTAGCAGTGTGAAACTTTTAAACAATGGCTTGCAATGGGTTCGCATGAAATTGAATAATAAAGGTGGGATTGAAGTTGGGCAGCTGAAATGAATTTAAAGTAAATGAATGATTTAAAGTAAAATGAATGATTTAAAGTAAAATGAATGAACTTAAAGTAAAACTTACTCAAAGTTGGTGGTCCATACAGCGACTCAGAATGGACAGTAATTTTACAATTAGCCGACTCAACAGCCGTCCCATTCAACATCGACGTAGGCATAGCCTCCAATTTAATTACCAAAATGAAAAAAGCCACAAAAAGAAGACCACTCATAAGTATCTGAAAACAAAAACTTTCCTTTCCAACTTATTAAATAGTCCGTGTCATCTCGCCAACCATTTCCTCAAAATTACGCCTCGCTCCCCATTTGAGGTTAAGAGGACAACACTTCTTTTTAATTTAAACAATAAGTAGTATGCAGTAGATATTAATCCTTTATGCGGATTTGTGCAGATCATTTGTCTCTCGCAACACCTTTGTAGACCTTGATCCATCATCTGGTGTATTTAATTACATTGCAAACTACATTTATTTCAAATTACTTTTGTTGACATTAAAAAATATTAATAATTTTATTTATACACTCAGAGGAAGAATTAATTATAAAGAAAAAAGAGGGGTTTTGTTGACTTTTTGGTCACTAACAGGAGGATGGTCATTTAAAGATCATGGATTTTTTCGAATAAAAAATATATACTAGAAACCAGCAGGATAGGTTGCGGTAGCTCTCCTGAAGTCGGAATTCCCATAAATGTAATCGTCATCCTTGACTTCGAGAACTTGCACCACGGATTTTTGCCTTTCAATGGCCGTCATATTTTGGCCGTACTTGGAAACCAATGCCTCAATTATTTCTTTGGGCACATTATTTTCGTAGTCTGTGGTGTGAGGAAGGAACTGATTGTGTATTCTAGGGCTGTCTACTGCTTCCTTGACTGTTTGATTAAATAGTAAAGTTCTGATGACAGTTTGCGCTGTTGCACTAATAATGAAGCTACCTCCGGACGCACCAACAGACATTCGTACTTTCCCATTTTCTTTGTTATAAATTATCATGGGAGACATTGAACTCATTGGTTTCTTACCAGGTGCTATGAAGTTGGAAGGGGATGGTGCAAATCCAAAGCCGTTGCTAAGCCCCTAATATTATTGGATTACTAACAAAACACATAATTAAACGTACCGGACTCGAAAAATCGTCCATCTGGTCATTCCAAATGATGCCAAGAGTAGGAGAAACTCTAATAGATCCAAACAACTGATTAATAGTAGAAGTACAAGAAACAGCATTGCCATCCACATCAATCGCTGCAATATGACTGGTCCCATGATCAGGAACTTGACTACTCATATCTGAAGTGTAATAATCCTGTGGCATGGCTTTATCAGTAATTAATTTAGCAATATGAGCAGCGTAATCTGGGTTGGTCATGTTTTTAACTAGACTTCGAGCTGATTCAACGAAATTGTAGTCTCCGAGTTTGGTTCTTTGGGCATATGCAAACTTTTCGGCTTCAATTAGTCTGTGGTAGACTAGAGGATCGTCTAAATCAACTTTTGCCTCTCCATTATAAAACTTAGACATGATCATGATGATAGATTGAGTGATTGCGAAAGAAGAGGGTGGTGGAGGACCACAAGCCCTCAATCCTTTACCTGCACTTCCACCCAACTCCAAATCAATTTCAATAGGTGAGTCGTAAATCTTAGTGGTAAAGTTTTTCAAATCATCCAAATTAACCAAACCTCTGTTTTCTCCTATTTCGGTTGCAATGGTCTGAGCGATGCCACCTCTATAGAAAAGTTCGACTGGATCTTCTGAATCAGCAAGAGATTGATACGTCGATGACAAGGCAACTCTTTTTATAATATCTCCTTCCTCATAAACACGCCCGGTAATTTTGCTAGCAAACAACTTTTTCATATCATCGTCAGCCATGATTTCCTTTTCTTTTCTCACTAGGTTCTCAGCTAAATTGGATGAAACAGGGAAACCTTCCCTTGCTAGATGAATGGAAGGTTCAAAGAGCCGTTTCCAAGTTACCTTTCCACTACCAAACTTCTTAAAAATAGTCCAATATCCATGAATCTCTCCCGGAACGGCAATAGATTTCCACCCGACCAATGAGTCAATTGGATTTGAAACGAACATATCTTCTGTGGCTGAAGCAGGTGCAGTTTCTCTCGCATCTATGGCAATGCACTTTTTGGAAGTAGCATTATAAAAAGTCATTAAGAAGCCCCCTCCGATACCAGAAGATTGTGGATTAACTGTGCCGATACAAAGATAAGAAGCAATTGTAGCGTCAATTGAATTTCCTCCTTCTAGCATGACATCACGTCCAATTTCGGAACACAAACCATGGTCAGTTGCAATGGATGCTTTTTTAAAATGAGCATATAAACTTCCCGAAGCATTTGGCCAATCCAGTTTTCTCTTTTCTTCCGCTGTCAAAGGTTTAGGAGGTGTAGTTGTTGAGGTCTGAACATGAGGGTCATCACTCATATTTAAAGCTAGCTGATCCCTCAAAGTAAAATGAATATTATCCTTGTTCCCATCTTTGTCTTCATTGACCTTGATTCCAACCACTATAGCCAAAGCTATCGTCGCTAATGCAAATAATATGGCAAAAACAGTTGCTACTAATGCAATCCATTTGAAACATCTAAAAAGACAACCATATTAACAACCATACTTAAATATATACCTGTTTCTAAAAATATATTTTTTAAGCTTAATAAAAGAAGTACCCTTAGTAGGAATCAAGGCAATAGGCTGTTCATCATATCGATTATATCTTATGCGAACCATATCAAAAAATTAAGACAATTACTCTGGTACACGTGTGTGAATAAGACTGTCGAGAAAGAGAAAGGGAGATATCTGTATTTATTTGTTTATATTTATTTATGTGTTGTATATGACACATATCTTTTTAAATTAAATGTTGTATACAACAGATATATGGTGTTAAATTAAATTTGTCCACTTACGTCATCTTTTGTTTTTCATTAAAACTTTCGGATCGTGAAGATCCCCTGGTAGCTTCAAGATTAGAATCACCAATTCCTCGAGCCATCTTTTAGTTGGTAGGTGTTATAAATTAGTGGTAATATGTCAAAGTTTAAACACTTCCTATAAAATGACAATAAATCTTCGTTGGAGGGAGCTATTTATACGCAAAGAATTCATTTACAACAATGTACTCTTTTTTGGTTGCTAAACAATAAGAAGGTGGTGTGTAGTAGAGATCAAGATGGAAGCTTAAAAAAGGTAATTACGAGGGCATACAATAAAATGGAGACATTATGCAAAGTTAAGGGGTTAAAGTTTGCTTCCTCCTTTTGTCGGTGAAAGTTAAGACTTGTAACAGGTTTGGGGAAGTGAAAGGTGTGAATAAAGTTTGATAAGAAAGCGTAGGTTTGATTCCTATGTATTGTATTTAAGACGAAAAAACAAACAAAAATAGATTATGAAACGAGTTTCAGTTTATATTGTTCTAGACTTCTATATTTACTTAACGGCAGAGGTTAATGCACTCGAAGATGATTCCTAATTGATGAACGTCAAGACAAATAACCGTTTGTAGACAAAGAAACTCGTTTTCTTATTATCATTCTGTTTTTGCAATATCAAAAATGAATACATTTAAAAGTGTTAAAGTAAAAGTTTTTGATTTAATAACAAGAATTGATACAGCCTAAATAGGGAAAATATTATTGAAATATTAGTCAAGAGTTTTGTGATAATAACCTAACACCAACAAATAGGAAATATCAATTTCGATCTGCCTATTATTATGTTAAAAAGTTGTTGCTATTATGAAACAAAATAATAGGTAAAAAAGAACTTTTAAAAAATGATTGTTAAGTAGGTGATGCGTCTGGTATGATGGACGAGATAATTGAAATAGATACAGATAACAGTTAAATTTGTACAATAATAATTAAATGATATCGAAATATCACAAAAAATTGAAATCCAAAACTGGTGTGCTTCAAAATGGGAAGCAATTAACTAAAATGGAAGAGTTGTAGGAGGCTCTATTCTTCGGTTTTATTTTGTCTGAGTTAATGGAAAGAGAGATGAAGTATGGTGTGATTATCAAAAAATGATAATCTTTCCATTTGCGTATCTCCTCTTTCATCCATCAAGTACATGTTAATCCACCCCACAGACAATACATGCTAGGTGCATTAAAATTTAGATGTGTTTTGGAGATCATGACAATAAATATTTAGAACATACGTAATGATAGATATTTATTTGATTAATGTAATGGCAATTTGAAGGAAAAGCTTTAATATGCAATTCAAGTTGAATTAAGTGACAATTTATAGAGGATGATGACTATTAAATGTATTTAGAAAAAACCCTGTTTAGAAGCTTCTCTCCTTTTGTCAAAGATTAAGCTTTTATCAAAATTAAAAAAAATAAGTTTTAAAGATATCATGTTTGATAACATCGAAATGGTTGCCTGCTTAGAAGGTTGTAAACATCCACCTACCCTTTAAACGATCAAAGTAGTTTAGAAGCTTTTACTTTCTTTTTTTTTGTTGTCGTAGATGCTTTACTAACAGAAATAAAAGCAAGGTATTACGAAAAATTGGATCACTGACTTTTTTTGACAAACAATTTTAATTGATTAATCTTGTTGACTATAGAAGATGATTTTTGAAACACATCAAGAACATCTATCAACATCTTATTTATACATTTATTTGCAAAGACAAAAAAGAATTTCATTTATTGCAAGTAAATATACGACCAATTTTTCAACTTTTCAATGCGTTTGTCAAATCACAATGGTACCAACTTTTTTATTTGTCCGAAATAACAGTTTTGGGGTCTATAGGTGAAGTAAAGGTCAAAACTTAAAAATTGACGTATGACGACGTCATGGTACTCATTCGAACGGGCATCAAAAATTAGGAGGGAAACATATTTTTATTTTAACAATATTTTGAGGAGCAGGAGTCGAATCAGTAAAAATGACCGTGTTTCCCAAAAAAATGTATGGGGCTTTTGAAGGGGGCCAGGTTTTTGATCATTGCATTTGGTATGAAAAAGTATAATGTAAATAATTTTTTTCAGCCCTTCCTACAAGACCGATGGCTCTGAGGAGACTATATCCAAAAAAGAAACCAAATTTAATTCTCAAAAAATGAGGGGAAATCAAAGGTTGATATACTCAAAGTTATACTCATTTGAAAGAGCATTAAAAAGTGTAACAAACTGGACGAATCCACGTATTCGTCTACTTAAATACCTTTGTATAAAGTTTGAGCTCCATGTAGATACCTTGAAACAGACGACACAAAACCTTTGATCGCATCAATTTCGTATTTGTTGAATAAGCACTAGTATATTATTTATTATGTTTCAATCATACAATGCTTCAATACATTTTATTAGTCAAATTTCACTGAAAATGATAAATGTGTGTGTGCATGGTAATTTTTTGGTATCTGTACAATTAATGCATAGCATCGAACTTTTTTACGTTAAATCTAATTGAAAGTTCACCCTTATTTGCATCTATTGTTGTTAATTACAAAATACGACAACAAGATGTTTTGTCAGAGGTTGTTGAATTTTATATTAATTGTTCTGAGAGTACCCATCTGGAATGGGTAAATAGGTAGAGGCAAGCCTCACCTGCAACTACGAATATTCATAATAGGTACAATCTTTTCGTAGTGCTTAGTTGAAAACACATTTAATTTGGAGGACTCAATTTTTAATGTCTATAGATGGATATGTATGGATACGTAGGTATGGCTGAAACTTGGCTAGGCTTTGTGATGAATATTTTTTGCTTTTCTTACATTCATTGGAAGCCTCCACCATCAAAGAATGATTTTTTGATTGTGGTAAAATGGATGAGAATATTGGATGCCAGCATCGTTTTCTTTTATGGAATTTTGTCCATGCCAAAGCCAATATTTCCAACTTGTGTTATTATTATTTATGGGCCTGTCAAGTTCTTGGGACCAGTCGTTTCGAATCTCGCAGTTGGAGCTGGATTATTATCTACTCAAGCTGTTACAGTTGCCATTTTAATCTCCTATATAGTCAGGCATAATGTATTTGTCAGAGGAGTTAAAACGTTTGATTTCATTTATCCCGATAAAATAGCACTTTCTCTCTACATTACCTTCGTCATGATTCCATTTTTTCCACTGTGGTCTCAAATCCTTCTGGATCGTGATGAAATTGAGGAAACTTTTTTCGGTAAAAATAATATTTTGGATTATTATAACAATGATTCATATTTTGCAATAGCATATTGTGGCTCCAAAACCAACATTTTAATTCTGATTGTAGTGATTCACCTAACGTGCTTGTCAATGATGTTTATTTATTTATTAATTAGAAAGTATGAACTTAACACTGCCCTAGCTTTAAAAGAAAAGCAAAGTGTGTCGATTACAAAACAAAGGATTGTGGCCATTAAAAATCAACTTAATTTTATCATATTCTTTCCAACTATAATTGTATTTGTTCCGTTCTTCACAGTTATGTGCACAATATTTTTTTGTACAGAGGAAAATTACTGTCCATCGATGCTTTTTCAAATTGGTGACAATTGTATGTTGTTTTGTGCAACTTATTTTGTGATTAATCCTTTTTCGGTTTACTATTTTGTTTATTATCGACCGCGAATAATTGGTCTGAAGAGAAATGCCCCTTCAACAAGACCTCATATGAATATTAAAACAATTATATGGAATAAGATTTCACCTGTATTAACATGATTTTTAATTCGCATGTAAATATATTTATAAACATATTTAGATAAACATATGTTTGTCGAGAAACTTTTAAATAAATTTTGGTGACCGAATAATTGCATATCAACAGACATTGTTACAATAATCATGAGTACATAGAGTATTATTTTTAGAGTTAAAATAAATATATGTTCTGCGAATTAAATATATATTTAACAATAGTAAAAGTAACTGCATTGGAGAGATTAAAAGTGTTTTAAATTAAACATAAAAAAGATAGATTGGCAAATTTACTTGATTATTAAAATAAATCAAGATGAAAGTATATACATAAACTCAAAGTTTGAGGACGGAGGATTATGAAGTTATTTCAAGGTTAACTTGATTTGCGTTGTACTTAATGAGTGTAAATATAGATGATGCTGATCATATTTATGTTGATGAGGAAGTTGAATTTCAATGAACTTAAAGGGAATCATTTTAGTTGTTTTTTTGTTACTCATTAATAAATTTATTTAGTTATTTTGGGACAGATTAGTGTAGGTAAAAATAAATTCCGTATCAAGGAGTCATAAGTATGTGTCCAATTTATTAGTAATTATCAAGCGAGGGATAACTAACTATATGTTTATGAATCACAAATAATACTATTAAAAGATTCAAATTTATAAACTTCGTCAAACGATCATTTATTTGACTGTTCACTCGCGATTGACGGTTATCATTTAAAATGTTCCTTAATATTTATTGGCCAACAGGATTGATTAGTCGACTGGAACAGCAGCAATTCCTAAAAAGAAGAGTGAGTCATGAACAAATTTGCTCTATTAAAATAAAGTAAAAAACTGGCGATGATCAATCGGATTATAAAATCAAGTAATAATATTACGTAATCGTTTAAGGGCATGGGATTAATTGCTGATTTTTGACAAACATTAAATATGGACCGATATCTGTTAATCAAGAGGGTCAAATCATCGTTCATTTTGGAAAATGTAGACTTTATTTTTTATAGGAAAGAATACCGAAGGTCATCAATAAATTAAAAAAATATAGTCTACAAATTGTACAAATTGCTCTTAAATAGTCATTAACTGTGTAATTGTACAATGG